>CADWAE010000405.1:0-335111 GCA_902982915.1 Phalloptychus januarius
CACTGTGCAGCCCGGTTACACTTTTATTTTCTTGGAAAATGAAATCAGCAAACAGATGGTTTTCGCACATCTTTTTCAAGTTTAGTTGGTACGTTTTGCTAAATTCCTTATTTGTTGGTAATGGACGGCAGGGACAGCCTTGGTTCATTTTGAATCCATTGAGCCCCACAAGCTATGCTAGGTGTAGCCCTGAACACTGGAACAAGACGTAACGTCACGTTCATTAATGTGTAATTTTTGAAAGAGACCGAAAAGTAGCTAAACTGCCAAGCAGCTACGTCAAAAAATATGCCTAGTTTACACATAATCTGGCAGTAAAACAAACTGCGTAGCTGCCCGTCTTACCAGATGTTCCGTCCATAATTAATCCTACAGCAACAAAGCCAGGAGTGAGGCGGATACGTCACGACACGTAGACACACGCCAAATCCCTTCCGGATCGTCTTTCTACCCGTTTTTTCATTTTCACCTTACATATGAATTTTTATGCAAGTCAAAAACCTCATTTGGGGTCTAATCTGAGCAGAGGACACTCTCGCTCACGTGCGCGCGCCGATATGGTAATCAGCGCGCGCTCGCGCTTCGTGAAAGTGCTGCGTCGATGGAATGCCGAGACCCGAGACTGAACGGATGTGTTAATGAGGAACCCCGCTGGAAACGAATTCTTTAGGAGCCAGCAGAGGTTAAAAGGCGCCTTTGGATCATTTACCATTTACATCCAACCCTGTGGTGAAATTTGCATTAACTTTATGAACAATGTGATAGGAATTATTAATCAAAGGTAAGAGGAATTAATTGCTAGACCTTTTAGTATAAGGTCAGACTATTTATTTTTAATTTAAGCTTCCTACAACGATGTGTTTTTTATTTATTATTTATTTATTTTTTTTTTGACGGCAGAGGCAACACGCATGCTAAATGTTACATTTTCTCTTGGGCAAGGTAAATGTGACTGGGTTACAAATTAGTAAGTACGCAAAGGTCATTTTCCTTTGCTGCTTAAAATTGTAATACTTAAAATAAAAAAAAAGAAAATAAGCAAGAGAAATAATAATAACAATTCCCAAATAAAGTATAATGGTGGCTTCTTTGGAATAAGCAAGTTTTTGTTTGGATGAGCAAATTTATCCGGGTTCCTTTATCAATTTTCCAAACAAGTTATAGGAAAAGAATGTAGCATATCTCTGTAGATGGGACATTTTGAGGAAGGAAATATCTAAAAGGCCTCCTTGAGAAAAAAAAAAATAGAAGATGGGGTTAAAGTGGTTATCGAGTTGGCGTACACGTTATCGCTTCCTTCAACCGGAATCCCTCCTGTCCCAGAAAGCCACACGCCATGATAAGGATGACAGACTTCCCATAATAACAATAAATTTTTTAAAATAATCTATATGCGCTGGATTTAACTGACTCAGAGATTCCTGGGCAGCAGAGGCGTTTATGAGGGTCACCCATAAAAGAAAAGGAACATCTGAGATTGAAGAAGGAGGGGAATCGTTACTCTCCTGTTTAATGTCTGCTTATCACGAGCCAACAGCTCTCCACCCTATAAAGGAAGTGAAAAGAAACTTCCAGACACGAGGAGAATATTCTTGCTTTTTTTTAGATATATGAACATGTATATTTATATATATGCGATGTTCGGGCTACAACTCAAATTTCATCTTATTACTTTGTCACGCTGATGTAAATAAATCTAGTCGTGGTACCGACCAATGTATTTTATTGGCAAAAGTCTTGGAAATCAACAGTTCTTTCTGAAATAGCCACGGTTCGGTCCGGCTGGACGCATGACTGTGAGCATCAGTTCTTCAATGTTTTTGCAGATTGTCAATTGGATTTTGTTTTGAAATTATTAAGCTGTATGTATATATCGGTCCCGATACTCGAACAAAATGTAAGATTTTGAATCGTGAGCAACGCAATGCTTTATTATTTATTTTGCATTATATTTAGGATTCCTAATCTCACTTTCTAAGCCATTTGACAGGATTGTTGCAGGTTATTTTTTTACACGTTTGGCCAAGCTGGTCAACCTATTGTTTTCCTCACTTTCAGTTTCTGTATTATTTATTTCACATTGGCTGTTATACTCCCAATTGCCCTGAACAAATTCATGTTGTTTTGTTCTTACACGTTTGACGGACTTGCGAAGATTTTGGTGTATTTTAAGTGTCTGTTTTTCTGTATCGGATCGGAATCAACCGATAATAAATCTCTGTATCGGTATCGGTATTGACAAAAGTGGCTCGGGTTGAGGACTGTGGTTGTCGTATCATATTTAGCTGCACATGCCACATTGTTTGTATATCTAGAGATTTTCAACTACTAAAACCTCCCCTCTCATTTTGCGGTACTCCCATTACCCACTCTACTCACTGGAAAAGGCAGAAAGTGTGAAAACACCAAAGCGCTTGACATGGAACGAGCTTTGGTTTCGCCTTCCCCACATCTGACGATCCTCAGGGGTTTCCGAGCATGAAACGCGCAAGGAGCTGGCGGAATACGCCGCGCACGGCTGCGCTTGCTGCCGGTGACAGAACACTCGACACGGCGGCTGTGAGGGAACAGCAGGGTGGGTTTGGGTAGAAATGCAAAAACAGACGCCGACCCACCATCACAAATCCAAATGTCGCACCGTGATGAATCCGGTCGTTTCCGGCCTCAGCCTGCCAGGGGGAATCTCTCAGTGGCTCTGGCGGTACGCAGAAGTCATGCCTTTCCCTCTCGGTTCTCATTAGCCGTCCATCCCGAGCTCTGGGACTGACGCCCGGCACACCGGGGGAGCGGTGCTCAATCGAAGCTTCCCCCATTACTTTCTGTTGTGCTCAGTGACTCGGTTTGAACATTTCTAAAGCGAAACGATGGCCGAGGAGCAGATCTCGCTCTCCGCAGGGTAGCAAGCCACTGCCGAGGGACACTCACAGATCATTTGGCTCCAGGCGAGGTCACCTCCATTCTGCCTACGTGTTTGTTTTTTTTTAATAATCTGGCTTCACTGCGAGAATAAGAGCCTTCGGTTCACCTTTGCTGTCCAACTCGCTTTATTTCCGGAGTAATGATACGGGAGGTTTTTTTTTGTTTGATGAGACATCAAAGCGCGAGGAGTTTTTTTATTAAAAAATTCATTAATCAGATTCAGAACTTGATAAGGCAGCTGAAAGTCTCCCAAGAATGCTTGATGAGTTGGGCCCACGCGTTGGTTTGTTCATATTAAATCTTGTTTTTAGATCTACTTTATGAAGAATCATCAGCACATGCTCAAGGTAAAGAGTGTCTGACAATAAAGAAATGAAGACGCGAAAGAAACAACACAAGGCATCAACAGCAGCATTACTGACTGATTTGGGGCTCTAGAGTGAGGTTGTGACTTGCTAGTGTTAAATCTACAGTATGCGGCTTTTTATTTTTACATATTTATTAAGTTTATCACTATGTCATGATAGTATAAGACAAATTATTTGAAAAATAAAAATCGAGCTCCTCCGTCTTCTCCCTATGGTCCAGCCTTCAATTGAACAAATACACTGCTCTGTCAGCAACAACCAGTCAGAGTCAGGAGTAGGATCCTAGTGCTGTCAATCACCCTCATGTACGTACTGGTTCTCCACAACCAGCTGTGAACTGGCTAGCCTTTGTCTTCACGGTATTTAGCCACAAATGCTAAGGCTTACTATGGCCAATGACGGCGTCAGATAAACAGTTCTCCTGTAACAGTAAGTTGCTTTTCTGCTATTGCAATTTAGTGGTGCATGCATGAGGGTGATTGACAGCGTTAAGACCCTTCTCTGATTGGTTGTTTCTGACTAGGAGAGGTGCATTTCTATGGACGGCAATAGTAGCACAGGGAGGATGCAGAGGAGCATAATTTTTCTCACAGATTATGTGTTTCATGTTGTTCTGGCACAACACGGATGTTGCCACTAGTGGAAACCACAAAGAAGAAAAGACGAAGAAGACGACAGGAAGTATTTGGAGCGTGTTTTTTAATGACTTGTGTGAATATTACTCAAATAGCACATTGGTGGGATGCTTTCTATCTTGCCTATCTTTCCACCCGGTGATTATTTCCCAGATTAAATGAATTACCAAGGAGAGCCTACTGAGAAAATAAATAAAATGTAAAAAATAAATCCTATTAGGCTCCACTAATAGAGCTGTAAACACAATCTCTACTGCCTGAAGGAGCATCATCCCCCCAAAAAGTCCAAGCAATCCCCTGAATTGATTAAAACTAAAGAATCTTTTCATGGGAGCTGAAATACCCTTAAGGATCAAGATGAGAGATTTAGCTGCCTTGTATTAAAGCAACTAGGATTACCAGGTAGGCTGAGAATCAGGACCAACATGTGGCCTTAGGGTTTGACTTGAATCTCTCCGCCGTGCAACCCAACATGAAGCGTGACAGTCCTGGAGCCGCTCAGGCTGGTTGACATCTTGTGTTTTGGTCTGAACAACAGAAGGTCCCTGTTTCACACAACACAAAGGCCTGAGAGTACATCCCCACAGTCAGTTCAAACTCAACATAATTCAGAGAAACGTTCATAATGCCGAAGGGAAATGGGATGTTTCATGTATGGAAACACAACTCTGCCAGAAATCGGAGAAGACTTTGAGTACCGAGGGCTGAGGGAACACTTTGTGGCATGGTGTGGGAAACAATATTCCTGTCTTATATATGAACAAAACAAAGAGGGATAAATGTAGTAGACGGTAAATGTAGATACGATAAATGTAGACTTCAGGCGATGTTGGGAAATGTCAAAAACTATTTCCTTCATGGTGAAAAAGTGGAGATTGTGGAGGTTATAACTATCTCGGGGTTCACCTCCTAGACAACCAACAAAGAAGAAGCAACAGAGAGGCTGTACACAAAAGGATCCAGAGGAAGCTTGGATCCTTCAATGTTTGCAGCAAGATGCCGACGGTGTAGTTGTAAAGAGTCCAATCTCTTCTGCCGTTATCTATCGGGTTAGCGTCATCAGAGCTGAGACTTTGCAATATTTAGATAAAAAAAACCTGAGCAAATGGATTCTGATCGGGGACTGCTCTGGAGAGGGTTGTGCAAATAAATGTGCTTCATAAAACACAGCAAAGCTCTGAGCATCCTCAATAGGTTTCCTCTGATCTGCTAGAGTACATGATGACCACAACGGGGCAATCCTTCCTGCCCACAGACGTTCCGGTCTCTGCCGCCATTCTTCAAAGAAATTTGTTTAGTTGAACATTTCTACACCAGTTTGGGATGAATGGAGTAGTCTTAAACTTAATCAAATTGAGGAGCTGTGCAGTACTGTGTGTGTGAATTATTCAATGAGACATTAACTTTAAAAGCGAGAATGCAGTTTATTTATACAGCTGCATTTTTAGGAAGAGTAGCAGTATTGCATTTTCAGAGCGTGGTTCTGACTTTTCCATCGGATTCATGGTTTGTCAACTATTTTTCCGACATAAGAGAAACAATTTAATGTGATTGAATCACAACCTTCAATCACAAATAGATTGGCAAATGATGTAAGCTTTATTTTTCTATATTTTGTTTGTGTTCTCTGTCCATTAAAAAAAAAACTGAAAGGTTTATCTTAAACGTTTATCACGGTTTTAATTGAGTAAGCCTGATTGAGACCGAGCCACACTGACTCCATGATGTGATTGCTGCCAAATGTGCATCTTCTCACTTGAAGAGTGTGAATACTAGGGCACATTCTTATTTTATGAAAAAAAAAATAATAATTTGTTGTAGCTATTTTTGCAGAAATTACTTTTCACTTTGAATTTAAAAGTTTTGTCCTTTTTTTTGTTAACCTGTTAACTGGTAGGATGCAACTCGTGTTCTCATGGACTCACTGACCTACATTCGTTTTTTGAAGCAATAAAATGGTAAAATATCCAAGGGGTAAGTACTTTTTATATGCAACCACAAAGCATATAATATTAGCGGTGTTACTAAATTGCAATGGAAATTCACCCGAAATCTGAAGAGAAGAGTTGCGCCGAGTCAAGCCACATTTCCTAGTAAAAAACGGGTCATACATACGACAGCGTATTAGGACACATTTTAGGCAGAAAAAAAGGGAGAAATTTTCACAGAAAATTAAGCATAATCTCAGAAAGTTGCTTTGACCATTTTCAACCTTTCAAACTCAGAAATTTCTAGAAAATGTCAGACAATCTCAAAATGTCAGCGTTTTCTAGCAAAACCTAATTTTCAATCTGAAATTTCATGATTTTTTTGGCATAAATTTGCTACTCTTTTTTTATTTTCTACAATGGCCCTAACACCATGGTAGAAGCCATTGTAGAAATGGTTAGGGCAGTGCACACCGGTGTTAGGCCGGTGCACACCCTGCACATCCTTTGCAGGGTGTGCACCGCCTTTTGCCCGATGATCACCAGCGATGGGCACCACCCTCTGGACCCTGTTTGAATACGTGAGCATACACTGAGAATGGATGGATTTGGAGTAGACATCTTGTGTATCGCCCTGACAGAGGCGGTCTTACTGACATGCATGTAATTGAGACTCAAGCTTTTCTGAAAGGAAAAAAAAAACAACTTCAGTTTTCTGCTGAAGTTTATATTCACACCCACATCCTGTCTGAAGCAGCAATGTCAAACACTGACAGTTGTCAAGTGTACAACAACCAAGTAAGATGAGCTCTCATCTCAAGGAGACGTCAATGTCGTCTCATCGAGTGCAGAAACATCAAGACCGTGTCTTCGCTTCCTGAATAAACCATGGCTGATTTGGAATTGGTGGACATTCCCCCTCCCCACCTTTTTCTGGCATGGAAAAGGACAACAGTACAGTACAAATCCCAAGACACGGAACAGCCTCTGGCGATTACACGTCAAGCTTTTAGTGTCAGACCAAAAGGACGAAGAGTGCTGACATCGGCACCCAATCAGATAGAACCACAAACTCAGGTGAGCCTTAAAACTTCTCCGTGTGACTGAAGTTCAGCCGCTGTAGTGACGAGAGGACTCGCAGCCGACATGCTAATAACCTCTGGATCACTGAGCACCTCTTTTTTGAAATAATTATGCTAGCGTTCTCTCGGCTCAGCAGGATTTGCATGTGCTAGTGCCAGTCAGCACCCACACTGCGGTGAGCATACTCAAGCAGGCTCTGATTTCACAAAGATATGAATCTGCCTTAATTCCAGTTTCCAAGTTGACCTTTTTTTCTTTTTGCATTAAAGAATCATGAAATTCAGAGTAACTTAGGAATACTTAATCATGTCTACAATGTGAAAAGAAATCAGCCATCAATGCCTGAATGACAGCTTTACGAAAGTTGTGAAGGTGAATGTTGTGTATTGGGATTGGGCCACGTTCAAAGTGCTCATATGGGAATCCTAAACTGTCAACAATGCACAAAATTGTAATTACAAAAATGGAAATAGAAATGCGGCAATATGAGAAAAAAAAAATTTGACGTTTCTGATGACATTTTTGGGCCAGTTTTGAAATTTGTGTATTTTCCAAAACTGCAGCAAAAACACTTAATTTGCCACGCAACGCACTGCAGTGTACGTAACAAAAATGCTTAAGTAAGTAAAAGCACAAATAGCAATCAGCATACTTACATCACCTGGTCAAAACTGGTGCAAGTCGTGATAACAGTCAGAAGAAATTCAAGTGTTCAAAGGACAAGATCCCTGGATTTGTAGCTGCATTTCTTACAGTAGATCCACGTACTTTAATATTCTCTGGATAAAATTAATGAGAGAAAATAAGTTTACCTCAATATTTACAGTACAATTCGGACATGCCTTCAAAACGTTCAGTTATTCCATGATGTCTTCTTGAAGAGAGGATGCTCTTCAGTCCCCAAAAAAAAAAAAAAAATCAAACAAATTATTCCTTAATATGAGCCCATAGTTGAAAAAGTTTTTTATCTGCGTTGATAAAAAGCAGAGCTGTAATAAATCATGAACAGGGGTCTGCGCGTGTCAGTGAGCGCCACGCTGCTCATTCTCTGGGGTTGGTCTGGGCTCTCGTGGGAATTTCTCGGGAACCCTGGAGCTTCACAGCAGCTAAAACCTTTCTCTTTGAAGTTCCCGGTGACGCCTTTGAAGTGCTTTTGAAGCAAACGGTGATTACGGCACAGATTTCCTTGGAGCTAGTACCCATGGTCGGGTGGGAAAGAAAATATAATGATTTCAAACATCAACCCCCCTTTAAGGCAACCGTTCTGGTTCTCCTAATTCATCAGGACGACGCTGCGGTCTTAGCTGCTCCGTCCTGCTGAGGTGACAATAAGATCAATGTGGTGCTAAAAAAATTTTTATATAAAATTTTTAAAAACATTGCAGTTGAGAGTTTTTGGATTGAATAAATTTACAGCTAACTACATTGGATCCGATTAGTCTTTACTGAAACCCAGACTGAATGCAATTCTGTCAATCTCCAAACGTTTGGCTGTGATTGTTAAGCACTGCGTTGTTCACCACTGTGCGTTGAGGCTGAGTCACTGTGGGGATGACCTCTGACCTCAACACGGGACAAAATAACGCATAAGCCCAATGAACTACACTCGACTTGGCTTGCTGTGTTCTCTGTTTGCAACGCTCCGTCTCCAAAATGCTGATGAAAGAGTAATCTCTGAGCTGTTGAGTTTATATGGGAATAAATTTGTGCCTTAAATATAACGGGCCTATAAATTCCTGCCAGCAAATCACATTAAGCCCATCATCACTACAACATTTCCATATTGTATCCCATTTTAAAATAAAAAAAGAGGCTGTGTTCAGATCTTTTGTGAAATATTCCAAGTCATCTTAAAATTAATGAGCATTTAATATTGTTACAACCCCGCCCTTAAGAAAAATAAGGGTATGTCATGGCACTGGCTGTAACACAAAATCGGTAAACTAAATTGTCTGTATCAAAAAATAAGTTTATTTTACAATTTAAGTAAAATCTCCAACAGAGAAAACAAAAGAACACAGGGAAGCTTTTAGCTTCAGGGTCTCCAAGGCCAAAACAACAAACAAAACACCCCCTGTTAGCTTAGGAAATGAAACAGTCACTCTCTAAAGAAATGAACCAAAATACAAAACCTAAACTCCCTGTCTAACCAAAAACAGGAGAAAACAGTTGAACAAAAATGGCAGAGAACCCCTACCTGCTTCCACAAAATAACAGAAACACACTCAAACTAATCACTAGTTGCTTCACAAGTAACCTCACAGCAAACTCAAATATTCACACCACAGTCAGCTCAGACAAGATCACACAGATCAAGGCCCAGGGTGAAAGGGATCTGGCATCTCCGGGGTGGATCCTTTTATGGAGTGGCTGATGAGCTTCAACACATTCCACCTGTGGCAGCTAGGTGGAACTGGAAAGAGAAAAAAAAACACAGGCAGCTCTCCTGTAGAGAGCCCCTAGAGGTCAGGAACCGTAACAAATATTAAACAAGTCAATCTGGGACCACAAGCTTTGCTTTGTAAAATGGTTCACGGCTGTGTAAAGTTCAGGCAATTTATAGTTAATGGGCCAAAACATGCAGAAGCACTGATTGACCCACTGCCACATGTCAAAGGCATATTATTAAGACCTGCTGATGTTCATATTACTACACCTTTAATTTGAGATCCACAGGAATGTAATGCGAATAGAAGGCTATAACAGGTGCATGAGGATAAACTAAAACATTAACAGCAAAGTTTCGGCTTAGATTTTGTAAGCTTTCAAAAGATTGTGTGTGAATCTTTTGAGACAAATTGCACACATGAGCCCAACCAAAAATTAAAGCTGCTCGCAGCCTCGAACGGCCCTCGCAGCCAAGCGCCGCTCCGGCTTAACCTTGCGACCACAGGGGTTCCCGCACCGCAGACGCTCTCGCACTGATGCTCTCCCGCAGTTCCCCCGTCCGTCCGCCAGGGGACACGCACCACGCATTCTCCAGCGCTCCCCGACAAAGCACACAAAATCTGGTGCAGGTCGGCCAATTTAGAGAGGAGTTATAGCATATGGATTAACCTGGGGTGCGCAGTGGAGTCAATTTTTAATGTAATGCTGTCAGGCTCAACAGAGATTCACAAGAGTCAATCTTAATAAGTTTGGGTCAAATTAGATGATGTAAGTGTGATCTAGAGACGATCCTAAGCAAATGGCAAATGTTTTGAAATTCGGCCTTCAGCTACGCCCATGTTGTTTAAGCAGCCAGCTCCATACCCCCCTAGGGACTCCGTACAAACTGAACGTGACTACACTCGGCAAAATCATAGCAAAAGATTACGACATAACACCAACAAAGCGAATTTAGACACTCACCAGAATGGAAATGTCTGGAGCAAACTGTCACGTATCTGGGGGAGAATGTGACGTCAGGACGCCTCGCCGCTGATACCCAGGCCATTCGTCTCCTGTTCGTTAGGTCCGATACGTTAGCTCCGATAGGTTAGCCCCCTCGTGTTGTTTCAGGAAAACAGTAAAAGTCATTTTTCCATCTTTTTACTATTGTGGTTGTGTGAAAGTACATTGCACCCAATATCACAGCAAGTCAGCACCATTGCTAAATTATTTTTAAGTAACCGAGATTAAAAATATCTCAGACAGTCGTTTTGCCGGTTATGTTTATGTTTAAAGCTTCACAAAATGGCGCTGATATCCCGTTTGCAAGAGTTACATCACGTTCCAAAAGCGTTATAAACACTAAACCTAAAATCAAAGCAGTGTAACAGTTATTGTTCAGCTTGGTTTCGGAAAATTTTTATTGTTTTTTTTTTGTTTTTGTTTTTTTTTGTAGTCAGTTGCTATGGCGATGAGCCTATGCATAGCTGTGGTGATACATAAAGTTAGAAAAAAGTTGTTTTGTACGTTAGCGGGTTTTCCCTTTGCTGTGGAGCACAGCACGAAATTAATATTATCTATATGTCCAAGTTTTATTGAATTTTCGGAATTATTCAATGGCGGCAGAGCAGCTATGCATGACATGTAAAAGAATAGTCTTTTTGACATTTAATGTTCACACGTGCAAAATTTATTTATGTAACCAATAACATGGAAGGTCTATAGGATGTGATTATCATTAAGTCAGTGTTTTGTCCGCTTTGCACCTCAACTCATGTTACTGCTTTTAATTGGTAAATAATATCACGGTCATATGATAAAAGTAAAAGTGGAACTCATTTATTCTATCATTAAGTTTGTCCAATTAAATTTGGGAAAGAGGGCGGGTGTTTGTTTTAGTCACGCCCATTTCTTATATATTCCCAGGTCCACACATTTTCTTTTGATCTTCAGCCGAGTGAGAGAAGTAAGTATTATTTGCGGTATTATTTTAATAATAAGCGAAATTTTTGATTGTGTTTCGTCTATGTAATTGTTATTTTGTGCGTTATAGAACATGGCAGGGTTTTCCCCTTTAAAATTACCCGTGCTTACGGACCCCGACCTCAAAGCCGTGCAGAATGCTGCACAGCTTGCATGTGTAAGTATTTTAGTTGGTAACTAATTTTTTAAAAAAAAGTATTGTGTTTGGAAGGTTCTCTATGAAGTTGTTTAGTTATAAGTAGTTTTAATCACGGTAATTATTTTACGATATAAAAACATATTTGTTAAGTTAAACAATTTCGTAAATTTCTCATCCAGGGGGGACATGTGAATTATGAACGTAAAATGGAGGGAGGGCGGCTCTTGTTCTAAAAGTTGTTGCCCTGTTCAAATCTGTTCTCCCTGTTTCGGGAGCGCGCATAGCAGCCAGAAAGGCGGATTCGGTGGGTTAGAACATTTTCACATGTCTTCTGATCAATTTCTCTGTAATAAGTAGTTATATAATCATGTCAACGTTTTAAAATAAAGTTTCAACTCCGGTATCGTATCCGGGTCATAACAATCTTTAGGTTTCGTTCCCAACAGCTGGTGCGGTCAGGTAGTAAGCTCCGAAGCTTTCCACAGATAAAACCCCTCGATTTTTGGTCTTTCTGCATCTATAAATGTGTTTTATATGAGTTTATGCGATGGTGGTTTTTGTTGGCCTCGTCTATCTTTTACCGAAAAAGAATTAGCGATAGTGGGCTAAAAGCTACCACCGATTTATAAATCACAGGGATGCACGTTCTGTCTTTGATGTGCTTAGCATTTTTGCGTCTGTGAATTCTTCTGCGCAAATATAGAGTTATCTTAGACACGTGGGGTCTCAGAAATGTACGGAGCCCCTAAGGGGACATGGAGAAAGAAAAAAAAAAAAGGAACGAAACCCCGACTTAGTTTCTCGAGATCCCGAGAAACTAAGTCGAGATCTCGAGATCCCGACTTAGTTTCTCAAGATCCCGCGAAAAAAAAAAAAAAAAATCGGGATCTCGAGATAATAAGTCGGGATTACTTTCCTTTTTTTTTCTCCATGTCCCCTTAGGGGCTCCGTAGAAAAGTGTCATTCTTGCGATTTTATAGGAAAAAAATATATTGCTTTTTATTATGTGGTTCTAATTTTACAGCTATTTTAAAATAGTATTTTCGCATTAAGTCCCACAGTCAGAGGAGTTCTCAGTTCAGCATATTCAGCAAGTTATCACGAAATGAAGTCATTAAATGCTTTTTAATGATTAATAGATATACATATATTTTTATTGGTCTTTTTCCAACTTTTTTACTTAAGCCTGACAAATAAAAGTCAGTCCGCAAATACAGGTTTCCAATACATGTATTTGGTTTTCCAAACGAATACGAAATACAGTGTGTTTGTTTATAATTTTTCATTCCTAATATCACAGTAGAGAAACTCGGTGATAGTAGGACAACAAAAATTAAGATTTCCTGAGCAGATGAGAGTGTAGACTTTCTGTTAAATCCTGTCTATTTTAAAGTGTGAGAAATAACTGGATGAACGAAATTTGCAGTATTCTACATGTTAATACACATTACTATCTTTCACAATTTTGAAACAGCTCTTTATTTGCCAAAGTTATGGGGTTTGGAGAGGAGAGAATAGATATTTCATCTGTTTAAAATATTGCTTTTCCGTCTTAATAATATGGCATGAAATGAATTTATCAAAAAGTTTTCAAAGGTGTTTATTCTTCTAATTATTAACAATAAATCCTATGATTTTGGTAACATTTGCTGTTTATTTGCCAGAGCTATGAGGTGGGAACCAAATATTTTAGCCTCCTCAAATAATTGTCCCCCGTACAAAGAATAGGTTATTTCAAATAGCCAAAATATTTGGTTACCCTATAAGTTTGGCACATAAAACGCTAATGTCTCCTAACTGACACGATGAGAGGAGCAAATACAGGTAAAAATGTGTTGGTAATTTAATTTGTTCCCATGTTATTTAGGGGAACAAATCATTTTAGGTAGCTAACATATTTGGTTCGTTCCTCATAACTAACGAATCAATAAAGATTAACAAATAGATATTTTTTATCCAGCAATCTGTCATATTTAATATTACCAGGGGATTTTCCAGAAAGCCTCCACTTTGTTTTCAATAAGTCTAATCATCTGTTTTGTTTTGATCCCATGCAGGATGATTTATTTTTTTTTTTTTCCACATCAACAAAGTGGTTTTCTAGCAGCTCTGAGTAAACTTATTTTCCTTTTGTTATACATGTGACAACTGCGGAGTCCTTTGTCACACATTTAATATGTGATTGTCTTCTGACAAGATTTGTTTATTTGTTGTGTCAAGTTTTATTTCAATGTTTTATCTGTTTTAAAGTTTTGTTCACAAACTAAGCGTGCGTGACATGAATCATTTAGAGTGATGGAATAATCGCCATATCAGTTGTTTAATAGGGTTAATTTATAGCGTTGTTCACTTAAGTATTTGTATTTATTGTAAAATATGTTCATTAGTAATTTTTTGTTTCTTTTACAGTATCATTCAGCAGATCAGAGTGCCACTCGCTTTTCATTGATGAAAAGCATCCACGAGGGCTTCCAGGTCAGCCTGGAAGCCCTTGAAAGAAAAAGCAGGCAGCTGAAGGCTGCTGAAAAGAAGATTGGCTATCTTCAGGCTGAAGCTAAGGCAGCTAATGATAAATTGTTGGCT
The DNA here is from genome assembly GCA_902982915.1 of Phalloptychus januarius. NCBI lineage: Eukaryota > Metazoa > Chordata > Actinopteri > Cyprinodontiformes > Poeciliidae > Phalloptychus > Phalloptychus januarius. Next base: position 14,009 of record CADWAE010000405.1, read on the forward strand.
GCCTTAGCCAAAGTGGAAGCATTAGAAGGCTGTTCAGCTTTTTATGACGATGGTAGGTATATTTATAGTATATGATGTTTATTATAGGTTTTATTCATGTTTAATATTTTAATTTTAATTAACATATGATATAATGGTATATCATCAGGTATTTTTAATCTATACACAAAGTATTTTTTGGTTGTTTTAGGATTTTTTCCCCTTGTTTTTCCAAATCCATTGTTAATGAAAGGAAAGAGATTCAATTTTCATGAAAGAAATTAAAAAAAAAAAACTGTTAATTGTCAAACTGAAGATTGAACTGCACAAAATAATGACACTCATTCACTCATTTACATGTTAAATAATGACTTTATAAATATTCAAACCTGTCTAGTCAGAATGGACTAGCTACTCCTTCATATTTTATCCCAGCAGAGATGTTTCTGTGAGGTTTCTTATTGGAGCATTATAGTTTTCTGTACATTCTTCGTGTTAAGCTATTGTATGGTGGGATATTTGTGCTATAATTTGAGAGGCAATATTTTATATTTGAAAGGAGGATTACATGTGTTTTGTTCTTAAAATGTTGAATGTTTATATACTGCAATATTTGTTGTTGCGCTTTTCCATAACTCCCTGCTCATTATCAAAAAATTCTGTACTTGCTTTTTTAGAAAAGATGTAAGTGTTTTATTGGGTGTGCCTGTGTGGCTACTATTGATTGGCATATTTGAAGAGTATACATTTTCAGGATGACTTGATATTATGTCATGACTATGTTATGACTATGTTTCAACACAGTTAATCAGAATATTGTGAACAATCAGTATCAAGTGTTGGTAGGTGTTTAGTTTAACATGGAGCAGAAAGCAGAACCTGTTGTTTCTTCCTACATATATTCAGTGGTGCAGGTTACTACAATTGAAAGTGGCCACATTCGTCATACATAGGCCAATCAGTGCTAGAAGGAGACAAATGCAATTAGTAAACCTTTATGTTCAAAAAGCAAGCACAAAATTTTGCATAAGTGAGCATAGAGTTTTGCAGAAGCTTTAGGAGCAAGGTTTGAGTCCAAACACTACAAGTTTGCAGACAAAAGACATAAAGTCCTGCTCCAGTTTCTTCCCACAGTCAGATTAATTGGGCTTTCTAAAATGTTCCTTTTCTGGTTGTACATGGTTGTTTATTGTTGGTAATTACCAACATCCAATTACCTGCATCCAATTACTATCTGCAGTAATTGGATGCTGCAGATAGGTACCAGCAGCTTATCTGATTGTAATGGGATAAAGGTGTAAGAGAATTAATGGATTGAAGGAAGTCAATACATTTTATAGACAATCTATCAGTATTTTTATAGCTGTTGGTGTAGGTTGTCCAAAGAAATTGGTTATTTTACTATATTTGGTTTGAAATGCAATATGTGTTTTGACAATGGGTTTTTTTTTTGTGCTAAAATCTTTCAGAGAAAATAGATGCAACAACCCAGACAGAGGAGGAGGAAGAGGAGAACATGTGTTTGAGCAACGCTAATTATTTATTTTTTTATATTCATACGTTTTGTTTAAATTTTTGTTCATATTTGTAAAGTTGTAATTTTGTTAATAAATGTTAAATGTTTGTGTATAAAAAAAAGAGTTGGCATTTGTGAGTGGATTCATTTTACATTTTTCCAACATGATAGAACAAGATTACCGTTCTAGTGTTAAGGGTAATTTTGTGTCAAGTTCAGTTAAAGTTTAGGGGAAGGACCAAGTGGAATATTAACAGAGTAAAATTTTCTATAAATTTTGATGTAAGATAACTTTATGGTTTTTGACAAAGCTCAGTTGTAAGGGAAGATTTTAGTTATTTTGGTGGTTTTTATTTTTACTTGTTGAACAACATTGACGATGGCTAAAGAATGGTGTGGACAACTCAAAAGAACCATCATCTGAAGTGGTTTTAGTAAAGAGCAGGAGTATAGAGATATGGGGATTGTGTTATAGCAGCATTCGCAGCAGGTGACAGAGTTATAAGTTGGACAGAAAGGATACATTCTAGATAAGTTATATACGCATGTGTTGCCATATAAATGGCAGCATGGATAAATTCTTACCAGTGGCACAGAAAAAACAAAAATTATGCATACAAGACAAACAAATACTCAACAAAAATATCAAATATGGTAAAAATTGAAGGTAAGAAACATTAAGCATCTTTTACATGAATCCATTGTTATTAACAAAAGTTAATATTATGCCACTTAATTTATTAATGAGTGTTGTAGATCTTGTGATTTTAATTGTGACTGCCATTTTGAAACATTAAAGCTAAATGAGTATCGTCCTTCATTTTCTGAATGTTTGCCATGTCATTGTGAAGCGGTAATTATAAAAAGTCCTCAATTGTGTCACTAATTTAACGCTGAACATTTTGCTGGTGTCACTTTATTAGAAATGGAAACTTACAGAAGTGTAGCTGCTAAAAAAAAACACAATAAGGTCGTCCTGAGTTTGAACTCCTGTCTTGGAGACGTGTCTTTAACAAGTCCCACTTCAACAAGTTCAAGAGTGTCAACTTTGTAGACTTTATCTGCACGTGTTGGGGAGCTTTGCTTCAAGAGCAAAAGAAAGGTCCTAATAAGACTTTAAAATGAGAGAGAAAGAGCATTTAGTAAACTAGAAAATTCCTGCAGAAATTTAAATGGGGCCTGCCAAAGTGTGCCCGTCGGTTTCTGATGCCAAAAAAATCTTAGCTACAGTATAGCCAATAGCATGTAAAAAGTTTCGGAGCTGAAAGAATTAACCAGATCGTTTTGGTTGCTATTGGTCTCTGTATTTGTCCATTTTTCTGTTTCTTTCAGGTGACTGATGTCTGTCTTGTGGTTTTGAGTTTCTGTTGATTCTGGTATGTTATTGGTGTGATTTGATGCATTTGTTTGTCTGAATAAACTTTGGATATGTTTGAAGTAGAACTGTGAATGTTGTGAACTGCCCTTACGCACGGGGAACCCTCGACCCGAGGAGACAATGAGCTACAGGTGTTAATCATTATCCTCTCAATAACAGCTACTGTTTAACATTTATTTTCCTTTTCAACAGGCCAAATCAAAAGTGAAAACTGCCAAGGTGATCTAACGGAAACCAAAATCCTATTGAGAAGAACTGAATGAAAGATTCGTGTTTAGACAGTCTTCATGGCTAAATAAGGAAAAGCCTTGTAAAGTGGCGAAGCAACTTTCTGCTCTGACGCCTTCTGAAATGTTCCCCGTTGTTAAGCGTAGACATGAGCATGTGCTAACTCCTTAGAAAAGAAAAGAGAGTGAGACACCTTCCGAACGCGCCCTTGGGGACACGGGAAAAAAAAAGGTTATCCTGACTTTTTTTCTCGAGATCCCAACTTTTTTTTTCATTTCGCAGGATCTCGAGAAACTAAGTCAGGATCTCAAGAAAATAATTTGGGATCGAGAAAAAAAGTCGGGATCTCCAGAAAGTAAGTTGGGATTTCTTTTTTCATAGGGGCTTCGTACCTTCCTGACGTGTGAAAGCAACGTTTTTCTATTTTGACTACCCACAACAGTTTAGTTTTTCCAACAGCGTTTTCTTCGCTGTTTGTCTCCCAGTCTGCCCACTTTAATTTCCTCAGCACACGTTTATGGATTTTTATCTGCGATTTGTTCGTTTTCGTCACGTACGTCCTGCATCTCGTCCCATTATTGTCCACTAAAAGAATTCTGAAGTTATCCATTAACGTCAGATCTCGGTCTTGTTGTTCCGTCTCTTATCCGATGTCTGCCTCTTTATAATCTGCTTCCATCTGTGGGCGGCTTCGTGGACTCTCTTTGCAACCCGCCGCCTAGTTCCTGCTCCTCTCTTGGTGTAAATCCACAATCTTTGGAACCTTTTACCAATGGCTTTCACTTCCTCCCCCCTCCCCACGCTTTCCACTTTCCAGCCGCTCTGCCCCTGACCTTTACCGAACACGGCATGCTATTACCCAGAAGGTCATTTCCATTTCCCTATTTTGACTCGCGGCTCCTTCCTGGCGGTTCAACACCTCGGCGTTCTCCCCGGTGGTGCTTAGCTAACGAGGTGGTCAGAGGAGCAAAACATCTCATTGCCTGCTTACATGCGGCATAAGCCCTTCTAGATCAAGGTCTTGGATTGAATCTTTTTTCCCCTAAAGCCCCAATAGGCACTGTGATGCATTTATATGTACATGGTTCCTGTGAAGAATGGGAAGGAATGCTGCTTTGAATTAATTAATTTCTTACATTCGATGTAAGAAATGTGTAGCCGCCTCTATATAAACAGATGTGATATCTGTCCTACATGTACAGGGTTCTTCGTTTTCTGCTAAACTCAACATAACGTGACACTGTGAGCCCCCACCACAGTCATAAATTACGCACATCTGTCGTCCTCAATAAGAATAAAGAATGTCCTGCTGTTTGAACTGGCAGTCGTCACGCCGCAGCTGCTGCTGAGTGGACCTTTATGTACACAGCAAGGATCCCTTGAGCAAACAGTTTAAGAACAATGATGACTGTTTACTGATCTAATTGAACCATCAGTGTTTTTAGCTAAAGCCGGCGGCTCAATATTTGTGCTAAACCAACAGGAGTGATAATTACACCAGGCTATAGTCATGGGAGAAACCTTAATTTGTTTTGTGTTTTTGGGGGGTTTATGTCGTTCTTTGACATAAGATAAAATTAGACCAAAAATGAATCTCATTGTTTGATTATTATTCCTTGCGTGGATTCTGTTGGCTGGGATTTGTCGTGCAGTGCGACGTATGTTTCAGCCTTTAAATTATAAATACGGTAAGTAAAAATTGATTTATGCATCATTTTTCAGAGCTCAGTCTTTTGCAAATAGTTCAAAGTTTAAACTGGTATTGTTGAGCATCTTTTATCTGGTCATTTTGTGCAAGATTTAACATCATAAAATTACACAGAACAAGAATGTTTTTATGCACTCTGATCGGCTGCTTTTAGGCCGACCGATTTTAAGTTGAATATTCATTGCATTTGTCGTAGACGCCTGTAAAAATAATTTCTATTCACATGACTTTTTTGTTGTCTGGGAAATTATTTTTCATGATAAATACAGAAATAACCATGAAAATTAAAACATCAACAATAATGACAGTAATTTCAGTGCAGGTATCCTGCATCGTCTTTGATGGGGGCCGGTGAGGGAACTGGATAATGGATAGAGGGGCGCTGGCCCAAAAAAGGTTGGGAAACACTGATCTAGACGAACGAACGCATGCTCCTGCCTGAGAAAACGAGCAACGAAGGTTAAAAGAGGCGAGATTGAGTAAGTGTGAGTGAGAGGAAGACAGGAGGAACAACGGAGCCGCAAGGAGGAGAGGTAATGAAGTTTAAATACCTGGGATTATCCTTAAAAAGCAGCGAGAGGAGAGAGTGCAGGCGGAGACAGAGGCAGGAGTCAGGGAGGAAAATGGTGGGTGAAACCCACTGTGATGGGTAACGTCACGCAAAAGTCGGCGGTGGAGGTGGCAGAGCTAGAAACTGTTCGGATCGTCAGCACAGAAATGAAAATGTCAGAAAAAGCAGGTCCGAAATTAGACCAGCAGGCCTGAGATTATTTGGGCATGTTCAGAGAATAGACAGCGGCTATTGTGGACGAAGGATTCCTCATATAGGTTGGCATGGGAGAGAAAAAGACGACCACGATAAAAGCTTATTGATGGATTGACCAACAATATGCAGTGTGGGCTGGTGTGGTAGAGAAACCTGAAGGACAAACAAGAAAGTCACAGCAGAAATTATGAACACAATAATATCATGTCAAAATATTTCATAGAACAAGCTGAGCTTTTGTTTTCCATAAAAAAACAATCATCTGGCAGGCAGTGTTCATGTGACTAAAACTGTAAAATGATCTTCAGCTCCTGACTTCTAATTGCTAAAGATTTTGACATGTGGATATGGTCAAGATATTAAAAAAACTGGTTGGACTCAAAAGCAAGCAGGAGACAACAGAAACCTTGTGAAATGGTTAAACACATAGAGAAAAGACATAAAAATCTGTAAGATGTAGTGCAAAGGAAGCTAGCAAGGGGCTAACAACGATTATTTGTTTGAAGACAACTGAACTGCTTTCTTTTTCTAGATTCAGTCTCACTACACGGCTTTAGAGCCTTCGAACTTCACCACACAAGCACTTCACTTTCCATTACTGCATCATTCTTGGCTACTTCAAATGAGTAATGTTTTATTACAAAGACCATTTCCAGCCCACCCAAAACACAAGGTTGGGCAAAAATTTCTGGCACTTTAAAAAATAATTATTATATTATTAATATCAGCCCACAGTTTCAAAAAGTCTATTTACTAGGGATGCAAGACGATCACATATCAAAATGTGACAATGCATCTTGCCTACATGAACTCCATCTTGCAGTAAAGTCACACATACTACCTGGTGAAGTGTTACAATGTGCCGGAAGTACTTTAGCTACATTTAAGACTCTTAGTTTGAAGTGTGGAAGGAAGTTGTTATTTAAGTTACCCTGTTGTGTTGACAAAGTGGGCTAATAAATTTTCTTGAAGCTAGCTCACACAACACAACATAACCACCAACAAATCCTCTGCTTTTAAAGTGGTTGTTTTGTAGTACTTTGTGTACTTGGTATAATAGAACCCGTGACAGACAAGATATGACTTACATGTAGACAAAGTGAGAATACTGCAACAGGCTAACTGTTAGCTGCTAGCTAACAGCTAATTGTTAGCTGCTTACTCGCCACTAAAGGGCTGTTTAACTGTTTTTTGATTTGGTCAAGTTTGATCAGACCATTTTTAAAAAATATTTTCATAGATGAAGTGTTTTTTTAGAGTAATTTCAGATTTATGAAACATTGTTTTTCATTGTATAACACAAACAAAAAAAAAAGATTTAAGAACCACTTTGGAATTAGACGCCCGTAAAATCCAAATATATAAAATTGACTGGATTACTATTCACTGATGACTGATTTTTAAAAGCACATTTTTTGATTTATGAAGTAACTTTTGAAAGAAAAAAAAAAAAAGGACGAAACGACATTCTTAGTTTTCCCCAAAATATTTCTACAATATTGTGATGCCTTGTTCTCCAATAGCCAATAGTGTATTTGGTGTCAAAGTCTGCCCGCTTCAAGCAAGAGGACCAAATAAAAATTATATGAGTTCAGATCATTGATAGGGTGTGCTTTACCTCAATCTCAGCACATTTGATATAATTTTCAAAAGATGTCTGTCTTGAAGGTTGGTCTGTTAGATATCTCCAGAGATTTCTTTTTATGATTTATGAAACACATTGACAACATTTTCTTTAAGGGAAAGGCAGCGTGTTATGACGGAGACAGGAGACATTTTTTCTTCCACGAAGACCTGCTGAAAACCAATTAAGGTAAGAAAGCGAAACATGACATCAACACATTGGCATGAAAGCAAAGAACTGGAGTTTCCAAGGGAACTGGATCTCGTAATAGTCCAACACGCTCATCAGTAAATCGCAAAACATCTTAGAAATATATCCACGTATCAGACACTTTGAATTAACAGACATAAGCACAAACCACAAAGAATCAAAATCTTAGCTCACAAAGCGATAAATGACAGTCAAGGTTGTGTTGAACAATAAAAAAAAAAGTCAGACTTACAAGAGCGCCCGGATGAATTCTAAAATCCTCATGACAGGTAAGAGAGGGTCCTCACAGAGACTTTGCAGGAGTTAATCAAACTTTTATTATAGCTCTCAGTGAGGCAGACTGCTTCACCATCTGTTCAAGCGTCATGTGAGCAGAACTAATGAAAACAATGATGTTTTAGCTTTTACTGACACAAAGAAACTGTTGACTTATTGCTTCAAGTGTCTTGCCCACCAAGGCAGTATATATCTTTTATACAGCACTGACATGACAACAAAAAGCATCTGACACCCGTTTTTATGAGGGCCTTTCATGTGTTGTGGGTAATGTGGTGAAACATTTCCATCATCTTTGCTTGGCGGCAGACTTCGGCATTGTTAACAGCACACACAGTTGTGGCTGAGTGAGTTGTTTGGATGTGATAGACACGAAGATGAGATCAAGTAAGGATTGTGTAGAAAATGTTTAAGGCTACATGACTCAGTCACATTCATTGTCAGTATGGCCGCCTGCGCTTAGAGTTGCTTTTGAATAACTTACAGTTGACTTAAGGCTCACATACACTTGGCTCACTGAACACGGTCCGTGTTCAGTGAGCCGTGGTGACTCCGCGCAAACGGTCCGCGGAGATTTCATAGTCGAATGGACCAATTGCCTACATTTCTCAAGACAAATTCCCTCATTTCTAGTAATCCGAATAGATACTAGCAAGTTTGATGAGCTGGTTGGGCACCCAGCTCTGTTTCTTCTCTACCAGGACGGCGAAGAGTGACGGACAAGCTACTGTGTGTCCTTGCAAGAATTCTCAACCTTATCGGTTTGGTGTTGCATACAAAGCAATTCAATGAGAACAGTTTTTTACAGAGTAATATCTGTGCAATGCAGAGTACATGTAAAAATGTACCTTTGCTTGGCAGATGTCCTTGGTGTCCACATTGAGTACGTGAGGACCTGCATGTACTAAAGTATGCCCAAGAATGTTTTGGCCCTTTACAGTTTGCTAAATGCAGAAGGGATACAAGCATTTCATACATTTCCTTAGTGGTTGGTAGAAATCCTTCCACAAGCTCATTGAAAGAGTTTTCTGGAGTTTTGGCCCATTCCCTCTAACAGAACTGGTTCAACTGGATTCAGGTTTATAGACTTGCTCACTTTCTCAGCTCTGCTTGTAATTCTTTCTATTGGACCTGAGATCAGGGCTTTGTGACGGCCGCCCAAAAACATTGACTTTGGTGTCTTTACACAACTTTGCAATTAATGTTGTATAACTAAAGTCACTGCCTATTCATTTAACCCCAAGCTTTAAGTTGAAACATTGCTTCAGGATTTCAACGTAATGATACCATAAATTTTTCTACCGGAGTTAAACACCCGCGTATCATTTTGCGACCACTTTGAATATGGAATAGCGTCCTCAGGTTTGCAAGCTTCTTTCCTTTTCCTCCAAACGTAGCAATGATCAGGGACAACCATTTCGGTCGGTATCTCAACACAGTCCTGTTTTGGGAAGAACAGTCCCCCTGTTCTTCTCTGGAGAACAGAACTTGTTTCCTTTCTGAACGATGTGTAGTCTAGACATCCCCATGCCAAAGATGCTTGTTTGTAACCGTGACACATTCAGGAATGTGGACATTGTACTCAAGGGTGAACACAAGGGTCATCATCCGCTTCATTAAATTCCCCAAGGACGACGAGTATTCAAGGTGTTGGTTGTCTTAAAATATATTCATAAAAGTATGTCTCCATTCAACACACAAATTGTAAAATAACCTATCAGAAGCTTACAAAGGCATGACATCATCATCCAAAAATGCCAATATTCCTTAAAGGAATACTCTCCTAGTCTCTAGAAAACTGTATTCCTCATTAATGTGGCATTGCAATGTTACTGGTTTTCTCAATTGTTGGCTCTATGGTGTTTTTTATGACTTTGTATTTTTATGATGTAAAGCATTTTGAACTGCCTTTTTGCTGAACGTGCTACACAAATTAAGCTGATTGATTGATTGAGCAAATAGAAATACTTTTGGGGGCTGTGGGGCATCATATGTGAATATCGGGTTTTAACCTGTTTCTGGTTCTGCTTTGACCATAATTTTGATACTTTCTTTCCAGTTATAGTCTGATTAAAGTCGCAGATTCATAGAATTTCATGGTCCTTCTTTTAAGAAACCCATTAGTATTCTAGTTAGACTGAAAGGTTGCTTTTTGCTGCAGAAGGTGCATTAGAGCACCTACCCTTTGTACAGTTCTCCAACATTTTTTTTTCCCCCCCGTATTTTCAGCTGAGAACTTTAAAAGAGAATTTCTAAATAACATATTTCACCAGCTGCAGAGAAACAATAAAAGGTGTATCTGGAAGGTGCATCTGAATAATTTATAGTAATAGTGAAAACTTATTTGAAATCAGTAAACCAGTGCAGAAAACAACTCGCCTGCACGGTCTCTTTCAGGCTTTTATTAATTCTAACGATTATGTCTTATAGCTTATTAAGAGCTACAGAAATTATTCCTCAGAAAATTGCAAGATTTCATGAGGCCAGCAAAAACTGATTTGGTTTCTATAAAAAAGCGATACAGACCATGTTCCATTACAAATGTTCGCGAAACTTTGTCAGTATTCAACTAATGTTGTAACAATACAATTTAGCAATTGCAGTGTAAAAAAACAAAGTGTCGTCATCCTCCAACTATTTCCTGTCTTCTTCTTCGTGGATTGCACCAGTGGCAACATCCGGTTGTCATATCGACAGTTTTGCACACTAGGGGAAAGGCAGGTATTGATAATTTGAGGTGCCATGTCATCTACTGGTGTTGCTTCCCTGAGCTTCATAAAGTCCGAAGACAGGACGATCATTCGCTGGCCCCGTCTTTGGACATGGCCAGCAATCTGCTAGAAAACCTTGGAGTACTCTATGTGTCCGTCTGCTGGCAAGCTTTATGGAAATGCTGAGTTTTATTTTCCAACAAGACTCGGCACCTGTCCACACTGCCATCCCAAATGCTCGTTCAATAGCCACGGCATTTCTGTGTTGGACTAGCCACCAAACTGGTCTGAGCTGAACAGCATGGAGGATCCATGGAGGATTGTCAAAAGGAAGACAAGAGAAACCAAACCCAACAGAGCATCAGAGCTGGATGCTGCCGCTAAAGAAACCAGAGCGTCACGCGGGCAGAGACTCTACCATGTTGCACACGCTTGTATTGTTTGTTTTTTTCCAATTATTGATCTACTTCGCAGACAAGGAATGAATGAGAAACGCCTACAGCGATTTTATTTAACCTCATTTATCCGTTTCAAAAGCTCGTTTCTTTTGCCTTGTGATTTTTTTCCCCAATCTGCTTTACTTTAATCTTCCTTTCTTCCCTCATCTTTTGTGTATGTTTTATTTAACAAAATTCTGAAAGGAGTTGGGATACTTAAGGTGAGGAGGAATATTCTCAGTCTAGTATTTTTATCTGCTATGTCAAAGGAAACGGCGCCGGTCGGAGGTTTAGTTTGAGCCAGAAAACTGTCCGATGTCAGCATGAGGGAGAGGACCCTACGTGGTGAAGACGCGTCGTCAGATCGTAACATCCATGACAGCTTCTGTTCTCATTAGCGTGGATTCATATTTCAAAGGATGATTTTCTACTCTTACCAGTAATCTTTTCCCAAAGAAAACAAGTAATTTGTCCTGTTAGCATAATGCTAACAGGACATCATTCTGCTGACCAGGCAATAGAATTTAAAGTCAACAACAAATGTATAAAACATGGAAGATTTAACTGGATTCCTTAAATGGTGTTTGACAGAGTTTATACTATATTCACTTGTTGACATTTTGATAGGATCAGCACCAAAGTGGACTTTGACGTTGATTTTCCTTCAGTGTAATAAATTCTCATATGAAAACTGCATTGTGTATTTACTCGCACTTTGAATGGCCTTGTTGCTGAAAATGTGTTACATAAATAAAAATTTCCTCAAGTTTCCTTGAAGATGCATTCAGAAATAGGGGAAATCAGACTTAATTTATTGTAAGTTTTAACTTCCAGTTTGATTAGTTAGCAAATCGATTGATGAATGTATTTGTTTGAGATGAAATTGTTAGAATATCTTTAAAAAAATTAAATGTCAATCAAAAAATAAAAATTCTGGATTTCGTTATAACATTTATCACATATTTTGTTCTATCCACGTGGAAATAGGATGTGAATATCAGGATTTATGCCAGATGCAATCTTTGTACTTGTTAAAAATAAATTACATCCGATTTTGTTGCACCTGTAGCAGAACTTTAGTCCTTTGCCCTCCAGATTCAGTTCAGAACATTCTGTATTTCCATCTCAGCAACAACAAGAGGCAGGCTGAATAATGAAAAGAATCTGCTAAAAAAAAAAAATATTTAAAGGTTCCTAAATGTGTTCCCTTTTTTTCTGAACATGTTTACCCAAGTCGCTGTGTCACTACCTCCCCCTGCTGGTGGAACGTGATCTGCACTGGGAAAAAAATACAATCAAAGAGTGGGCAGTGGACCGTGCTAAAGTAATACAAAATCTCTCAGCTGCAGATTATTGTGCAGATTGCAATTTGCAGCAGCAGCCACGCTGCAGCATGAAAGGGAGAGTAAATGTTGAATCAGGTAATTAATAAATAAATGCCCGTGCAGAGCAGGCACTCCGACGCGAAGCAAAGCGCTGCACTTGGGGCGCTCCACCTGGCTGCCTTATCTGGATTCCAGTCCACGCTGCTGTAACCCTTCAAGCGCAGGATTCCAGGTTCCCGTGGGAACCAGGTGGTAGGAATGCTGCGGGGCATCTAGCTTTTTCATCGTCATGAAAATGGTGCACTGCAAATCAGCTTAAGGAGACTCTGCTGTGTAGAGAGATAAATGTGTCCCGGGAAAGTGAAATGATAAGATTTATTTTTATTATTATTGTTCATATATATATAGTTGTATATAATTCTAATATTTCCTGACTTGAGGCAGGAAATAGGGGAGGTTTATTATGCATAGGCAATGAAATAAATATGCAAGTTTAACAGTTGTAGATGTGGATAGACTTGTTGGTCCCCCAGGAAACAATGTGTGGAAACCCACAAACTAAATTTATTCAGTTGGAGGGGAAATAAACCTGTAAGGGAATAGTAATTTGTTGTTTTGCTTGTTTGGTTTTTTCTTTAAGTTTTATTAAAAATTTTTTTTGCCAAATCTAGCGTTTAGCCTTTTACTTTTTCTTTTTTTGTAAGTTTATCAGGATGCATAGGAACCTCTAACTGCTAATCTGTTTCCGTTTCCTCGGGGCATGAATATGAAATTACATAGAGGCCTGTTTCTGTTAGCCGCTGGCTACAGAGCTTGAATAGAAATCCCATTTTTCTCACCAACACACACACACACACACACAATGAGCAGGCTGGTCAAGAAGGCAGAAAAACAAACCAAGAAATATTAGTCAAAGGGCCGCTACGCCCCAACCACTGTTCGATTCTTTCTACCTGCTAGCCAGCTGTTTGTCTTCCTGCTATAAACATAAACATATTCTCCAGTGCTGAACACTTATACCACTATCTGTTTTTGATCATTCTTTCGCTCTTCTCTGACTAATGCAGAGCACCTTAACAACTCGGTGTCCATTTTATTGTTGGACTGACATATTCTGTCCGTGGCTGTGGATATTATTGTCTCGCTCTCTCCAGGTGACATGTTCACGATCAATGTTGCCTTCAGTTGTTCTAAAAATGCTGCATATATCGAACTTAAAAGAAATTTCACTTGGCAATTGCTTTGAAATTGAGCCTCTGTCTCTTTAAGAAGCTTCTCGCAGATCCACCAGGTGTTTGCTAATTGCTGCAGCTAGTCTGAAGGAGCTTAATAAAAGAAAAAATAGGCAGGGATTTGAAAGAAGCGTTCACGCACCCCTGAATGGCTGAAACGGGAGAGTTGAGGATTTCTCAAACATGGACGAAAGAATCAAAGCCACACTCCAGATATGTTTCTGATAATGGAATAACATTTGAACATGATATACATTTTTGAATAATGCCAATACTTTAAGCTGAAGAGTGTTCCCTAGTTCAGATTAACATTATTAGCAACAAACACTAAGTATGGAACAAGGGATGTGATATAGATAGATAGAAACTTTATTAATCCCTTTGGGACTTTCCACCAGGGAAATTGTAGTGTGGAAAAGTTATGATGATGTTTTGCCTGGGAACCTGTATTCTTTTGAATACCGGGATGTTTTGAATACAAATCCAGTACCGTCAGTCTTTCAAAGATGACAATGAAAAGTTTACACACCCCAAAATAAATGTCTGGTCAGACATAGAACCTTTAGAATGAGAGAGGTTCAAAGACTCAAGATGATGCAAAGATTAATAGTTAAAGCATCTGCATTTGTTTGCTCCAATCGTTCTCAGAAACTGTTACCTGACGGGCAAAAGTCAGCCAAAGAATTAAGGAGTTATTTCCCTACTATACATTTCCCACGTTTACTTGCATCTTCACCAAGGGCGCCTATAAATACATCAATTTCTTTTTTTTTAAGCTAAAAGCAACATTTTGAGAAAACATTACTAACGGAGGACGGGACCTCATTCCCGTATCATGCGCGAACTTTCTCCTCTCAGCTGAGCCTCCACCGGCTCATCATCCGACTTCAGAGGCACCGAGGTAAGCATGCATTGCATGAACACACAGAGGCTTCTCCGGCGGGGTCGCGGCCTCGGATCTCCACGGGGAGAGTAGAAGGAAACGTCTCTTCCCAGCCTTCATCACGGCCCCTCACCCCGCAGAGACTCCATTACGTTTAGCCACAGCCTCTATAGCCCCTTTCCATCCGAACTCCACATTGTGAAAAGAAGAAGAAAAACTGAAACTGCCCCGAGCCGGAGCCCTCACAGGTTAGAGGGTGATGGAGCTTGATGGAAAAGCTCCAGTAATGACCTTCGGGATCAGCAGGCGGTGGGAGCCCCAGCCGTGATGCAGCCTCAGACTTTTGATCATAGGAAGCGACTTCCACAACTTAAATCTCTAAGCTGCCAAAGGGGGAGCGCCTGCGTTTCCAGAAACCCTTTAAGAAAAATAGTCTATTTATTTCCAAAAAATAAGCAAAGTTTCCTTTCCTGCTACACCTTAAAACAAAAAAAACCTTCCATGCTGATTTAAAAAAAAAAAAAAAAAAACTAACAGATATTTCAAAGAATAATAAAAGAAAACATTGTTTCCCTTTCAGGTGAATTTTAAAAACAGACATGGTCGCAGGTCCGTTTATCACAAAGATAGGTTTTCTACATCAATGCTGTATAATCTTTGAAACCTAAATACTTGCTTCTAGCAAGCTAACCAAACTCACCAGTAGAGGGCGCCCTATGAGAAGGGAGAAGGCCATTCAAGGTTGCTTCACTTTTTGGCTGTCATGTAGAACAGCTGTCCTAATTCCTGTGATAATAGATTGATGGGTAGGTTAAAAAGATGCAGTGGAGTTGACGTGAGGTGACTGAAACTGAATGAAATACTGACTTTTAAAAGTTTTAATTTATACATTTATAGCTACTGTGCGAGAATGGGAGCAAAAGTTTCACCTCTCTCCTACATAATGCGTCAATGAAAGACTCCATACCCCTTGGAATTAACCAATGTGTGCTTGTAAAAGCCAACAAATGATTTGCAAAGTTCTGCCTTACAAAATGGTTTCACTTTTAAAACGCTGAAATAAAACCCTATTTTCTAAATCACACCCATAAAGGTGAAGCGCAATCTAATTCAGTTTAACATTTAATGACATTCAAATCCAGTCACAACAGTTCAGTCCAGCTGTGGTAAAGTTGACAAATCATAAAGCGCTCGTATGTTGGAAGCAAAAACAAGGCAACAAACAAGAAAAATGTTTTCTTCATGGTTTCAATAGTAAACAGATCCGAGCACAACCAGACTAGGTGCGAGAGGTCATTTGTCTCGAACCAGTGGCAGTAAAGACAGTAAAAATAACATAAAACAATGAAGCACTCGGCCCGGCAGAATTTCTATCAAAAGAGAGAGAGAGCACAACGTTATTGGCAGCAATAACTCCGAATAAATGGAGGAGAAAGATGGCAGACTGAGAAAAGTTAAAATGGCATATCTGAGTTGAAGATATATCTGATTAAGATTTGTGTTATTCACACTGAATGTAAAGAGCAGACCTTTTAGAGTAGTAGAGAAGCCAAAACAGTTTTAAGGCGATTGGGTTAAAAGATGACACACAGCCTTTTCATGTTTAACTTTGAAAATAGGAAGTTTAGGTCATCCTGTCTTATATCTCCAAGACATTTCAGTGCTCTAATTGACTGATTAATTTGATCCAGGTTCATGGATGTTTTTGATCATTTTCATCTGCATAATAGAAATTTGTCCTCTTATTTAATAGTTTTACAAAGTGGAGTCACGTAAACTAAAGTAGCGGTCCAAACATTACGCCCTGTGGAATTCCATATCTAACTAGTCCAGTTGAGCCAAAACTAGCCAGTCTATTTGAGCAAAAGTTGAATTTCCAAGTTTGGAGTAGGAATAAGTAACAGAAAAAAAAGGAGGAAATCTGAGTACGACAATCTATCCTTACCTCAAAAATCCAATCTGACTGCCTTAGTGGATAAAATAGTTTTACCCCAATCCAAAATCTGTGGGTTCAATTCCAGTTTACTCCTGCCACATGCAGGATACTTAACCCCAAGTTGCTTAGTGATCTGTGAATAAGTCTATGAATGTGAGAGCAAATGGATGATGCAGCTCTAATGTAAAGTTCTATATAAATTTGGTCCAGTTAACACTGACATTTTGGCATATGCTTGTGTTTTTGTATTCTCCTTTTCTACACAGTCCATGCCTGCAGAACATCTCATAAAATGTTGTTTGTTACATTCCTTCCGGCATCTGTGTACTTTCCTCTGCTCTTCGGCAGTCTCTGTCTCCAAAGGATTTTTTTCCCCCCAGTTTGCGCAAAACCATTTCTCAGAAGATGCCTTAATTAAGAGGAAAAAAGAAAAGAAAACCTAATGTTCCAAAGAGGAGGAGGCGGCAGCACTGAAACAAAGGATCAGACCGTGGGCTGCAGGATGTGTGGAGCGCATCTTGTGATTCCGTGTCCTGCTGCCTCTCGGATCAAGGGAGGGAGAGAGGACCGAATAAGGGTCAGTCCAGGGATTGTCCTGATAAGGAGAGGAGCTATTTCTGACTGTGTGTGTGAGAGGAATGAGCATCTGTTCTGTTTCTTTTTGTGCCGGTGTAGAAAGGACGCAATTGTTACAGAGCTGCACAATGAGCAGAACCACGTTCTTTGAGGTAAGTCACCTCACACTTTTTCACCCACATGCGACCTTTTAAAATGAAGAACCAAGTCTTGCGTAAAAAACGTAAAGGAGATTTAAAAATAAAAAGTGCATAAAACCATTTGGCCGGTTTTAGAAAACGTAAGCAGTGCCAAGAAAGTGTAAACTTTATAGGCCTTCTAAACCGTGTCTTGGCTTTGCGTTCTCCACTCACTTTACTCGTGTCTCGTGGTCTGATGATCACTAATGAAGAAAAAGACAAGTCAAAAGACAAGCGAGCTCAGGCTAATTACAAATTTGCTCTGGGAACCTTGCCATTGCCAGAAGCTCACCAGCAAAACTAGGGAGGAAATTAACAACTATTTAAATACTTTATTGGATGGTGACGAGACCTGGTCTCTTGAGAAACATGTCATTCTGACAGCTTTTTTAATTTTCACGGTGAAAGTATTTGAACTCGTGTCCCTTCTGCTGAGGATGTAATTAAAGGAAGTACTTGTCTTCGGAACGGAGCAGGCTTGTTTGTTGTTCCATGTTGCTAAGCTAACAAATTGTTCAGCATACAAAAGATACTGGCATTGAACATCCTGCCATATTAAAGGGGACAGACATATTTCTAAAGACAAGAAACTTTCATTAAACCACACCAAAACATTACACAAAAAGCCACTGGGTTAAAACATGGCTTGTCCTGCTTAACAAATTCATAGTTCAGGGTGGAACTATGAATTTGGCCCACATAAATTTACTTTTCTAGTTTACTTCTAAATGAAAATTGCTAACTTCGTATGGGACATTTTTGCTCAAACAGTTAAATTTTGATAGGAGCATTTATAGTAAATAACATTTATTTGTGTGAATGTCGAACACAGCTAGCACTAGCTTACCAAGTTAACATAAAAGGCTTTTATGTTAGACTTTGGCTAACTGGTTTAGCCAAAGTCTCAGGCATTAGTCCAACGACTGAGATTAAAAGTGTTATACATTTACCATCATGTTTGTTTAAAACAACCAAACTACTATTTTTTCAGTCAAAACTAATTTCTTGCGCAAGATCGACAAAATACAATCTGTTTACGACCCGCATACATAAAATCAACGTCTCATTAAAAGTGGTTGGCGAAAGCTGACACAAAAACATTTTTACATAATCACCGTTTAACTCCATTGCATGCAAGCGGCTTCTGGTCTATACTTAATGGCAGAGGTGTGACTGCAAATTACTGGATTTTGATTTGTTTTTCTAGCAAAATTAGCCCACTTGGAGATGGTATTTCAACGACCATCATGCAGCCATTTGGAGATTTATAACTGAAACAACAGTAGACGTAATGCACTAATTGCAGTAAACAGTCTATTTATTGTCAATATAATTTCCCTACATAGATGTCTTCAAATACACCCATACCTGTCTGTAGGGGCAGGGGAGGGAATATTTATGGGAAAATACTAATACAGGAGAAAAACTGTAGTTTCCCTTATGAATCCACCGTCCATCCTGTGAGAAACTTTGTTCCCTGAGTTCAGGTCCAGAACCTGCTTTCTGACCCGCTCACTATCCACAGGTGTTCTGAAGATCTGTGCTACCCAAAAGTCCGTCCTACATTGTGGTAATGCGCATGCGCACGTCGATGCTACGTCACATACTGCTTACTCATCAGATTTCTTATAAATCCGTCCTACCTGTGGAAGTTTCGTTTCATGCGTTTTATTTCATGGCAGGTTACAGTAAATTTTATTTAATTTATTTTATACCTGGCTTTTATTAAGCTGCTGTATTGCTTCATGATTTTAGTTTAGTTTGCCATCTGCAAAGTCGTTATAAGTTATTGTTTGGCAGTTAAACAGGACAAAATACGTTGTTTTGTGGGCTTTTTTGTCCCTATCCGTTCAAATATTTTAGTTTAATAAAACTCGTTATTATTAAACCTTGCTAAATAGATGTTGGTAGCAGTACTACGTGGGATTGAAGCTGTATAATCGCGGTCTAATATTAATCATATATCTTTTCAGTGACCTGCGCAGTTCAGTGACACATTGCGGCTGCGCTGCATTTAATAAACTCTGTCATGCAACGTATTAATGCGCAAAAAAAGAGTTGCGGTGATCTGGATTGGTCTGTGTTTAATTTAATTCCAATAAAAACCTGTTTCCCCTGTCTGATACTGTTTTATTCTTATAAACGCCTCTGTATCTAAAATATTTTTAACAGGTAGGATATTCTAATAAAAGGATTAGATCTGCACATCTACAGCTTTTCATTTAAACTGGTAGGATATTCAGATGAAGAATCTCCTTGTGGTTTCCTCTATAAATTGTTCCAATGCTAAGCTAAGCATAACTCCTAGCTTCCACTACTGTCCCGTCACTAAAATAATGTTATCAGATGATATTTAACATTAACAACCCGCTATAGTTTATAGTTTTCTGTTGGAAACATGACGGTAGGAGTTTTGGACGCGTAGCACCGACAGATAGACTGAGCTATCGATCCGCGCTAATAAAATCGGACCAGGTAGCACAGAGAGTCAGAACCGGACCGGCTCACTGTCCACCGGCTTCCTGAGCAACACGGTGAGCATTATCTGTGTTTGAATCACCGGACTTATACAGCTTGACTAAATATACCATATAAGTGAAAGATAAACGGCATCACCACCGTAAGCCACAGCTGCTAACACGACGTTAGCTAAAGTTAGCTGCTAACACCACGTTAGCTAAAGTTAGCTGCTGTCTCATAGCAAAAGTTCCGCTCACCTTCTTTGTGAAACTTTAAATGCCGAAAAGTTGGAAGCTGAATCTGAGATCCTGGTCATGCAGGTTTTACATGTTGCTCCGTTTTTAGTTGGATATTTAATGATTGATGAACCAAAGAAATGACTCGCAGCAGCAGATCTACTACGAGAGTTTTTTCGTCTCTCGTTTTTCCCCGTTATTTTTAAATCCTGTTGATCTGATTGGTTGAGCTGCAGCTACGCACACAAACATACGGAGTGGAGAAACAGAGGGACGGTCTGCGCATGTCAATACTAATGAGTGAAATGAATCAATGGGGCCACTTTATAAATAATGGGATTTAAATTTTAAGACTTTGAGTAAAACATCAAGTCTTTTCAAGTAAACAGCTTCAAGTCGAGTCAAGTCCCAAGTCAATGGCGTGAAAGTCAAAGTCAAGTCCGAGTCTTTGAGCATTTTTTCAAGTCAAGTCTCAAGTCGTGATTTTAGTGACTCGAGTCCAAGTCATGTGACTCGAGCTCCCACCTCTGCTTAATGGGACAAAAAAGTGAAGCGTCAACAAATGTACACGCCAACATTTATAGCCCAAACTAATTTTGCATGAGTGTCTCTGTCGGCCAAACGCTTAGCTGATTTATTTCAGCCGGGCAGCCATTTGTCGTAAAGAAAAAAAAAAAAAAAAGCTCCAACAACTCTGCATCACAGACTGACCCGAGTGAATCCTGTGGCGTCATAATAACCAATAGGGAGAGCAATCATTTGTACAATATACTTCTCAAATATTGTATAGTCATAATATAAAAGAATATTAATGTCTGGGACTATTTTTCTGCGTCTTTTTTGTCAGTTTTGCACGTCTTAGATCTAGAGTGGTCAGAACATATTCAGGTTTAAAAGGTCAAGTTTGAGATCACAGATATTGAACACATATAGTGGCCCCACTTTAAACCATCTAACTTACAAATATATTTATCAAAAGTTACATCCACTCCAGGCTTTTCATGTAAAGTCTATTGTTTTGTATTTTTACTTTAAACCTCAATATACAGACAGATTTGTGCTGGTTTAAAGTCCTTCCATGAATGCTCTTTTACAATGCATGTGGCATGACTCATTTTCTCTTTCTTGACTGTGCACTCAGCAAATCTTCAGGTATCCATTAGTGGATTATTACGCTGTCCAGTAAAGGAACCAATTTAGCCGGGACAGCTCTGCTGAGCAGCACAGTACGGAGTGCTTTCAGGGCAAATTGTGGGCCCATCCAGCGCCCTCCTTGCATATGCTGTACATCACCACTGACGTGGGCTAATTAAGACGGAAAAACACAAGAGACACAGGTCGTCTGAGGGGAACGATCTCCATTATTCAGAGCGAGATTGTTGCGCTTTGAATATTTTTGGATGCCTAGAAGTCGGAGTAGTTACAACTAATGAGTAATCTTTTGGTCATTTTATTTAAAAATTGTACAAATGACAGCTGTTCTGCAGAACTGGCACCTTAATTTGGTGGAAGGGTTTTGAGTCCTCGTATGAACGTGGAGGATGTGTTGTTAGGGGGTTCGGCATGAACCCTGGTAGGGTTTCACATGGCAAGTAGGTCCGACAAAGAGCAAATAAATCTTTTCTGATGACGCAAGACCTCAATAACACCATGAAATTTGGCTGGACCGGTTTAAGGTCCACATCAACCGACTCTACAACTGATCCTGTTTCTGTTCCTGCAGCAGGTGTTGCTGTTTCTAACTTGCCCTCTGTCGTTCTTGAATACCGTTTACCGAGTGTTTTATTGTTGCTCTCTAAGAAAATGTAGAATAATAAAAAAGCTTAAATATTATTCATGCAGAATAAGTTGCATCTGATTTTAAGCACGTAAATAAGCAGATCGAGCACCTGTAACCATAAAAATAACTAAGTCAATCCTTTTTTTAAGGAGCAAAATTGAGCTGTACATTAAATAGATTGTTAGATGTATATTTGTTTTGTAAGAGGCAACCAAAAAACCCATTAAACTTTTAAAACGTTGCACCTTCTACCTTCTACTGTAAGATATGTTACTGGATACACAGTTGCAATGAGAAATATCAAAAGTGTGTTAGACATACCGCCTACCTCCCTTAGCACATACCCAGAAAAACACAAACACATTCACTCTTGAAATACATGAAAGTTTGGATTTTTGTGGGAGCCGTTGTTATAGATTTTTAAAGTTCAAACTAGAATATTTACCAAGAATACGAGAGTGGCGCTACCATCCATTTCCCATCTACAGACTCCATCTTGAATCTGTAGATAAATGCATAAGTGATATTCTTAGCTTTTTGACACGGGTTTTAAAAGGTATATTCACAACGACTTACACAAAAATATATATTTGTAAATATGATTTATTTAAAACAAAGATAAGAGTTGACTGACTATTGTGAAGTGTATAGTAGTGTTCACCCTGTAACCAGTGGGTTGCTGGTTTGCCATTGTGTCTTTGGACAAGGCACTTCCCTTGCTTTTCCTGCTGCTAGTGAGAAAAGAGTTTTGCGATGCCAATCGAATGGCAGCCTCACTTCCGCTAAGGGTGAATGGAGTGTAAAGTGCTTTGGAGTCCTCTGACTTGATAAAGCTCCCTGGTGAAGACCATTTACCATTCATTAAAACAACAGATTGCTCTCCATTATTGACTTGCGAGTTGGTAAAGGTGATGTTTACATCATTTTCCAGGTGGAGGTCCTTGATGTCACGACAAAGGAGCAGCTTTGTTTTTTAGATAAGGTATGCCGACCGACTTTGGCGTGAACTGCCTCACGAGCATCAGAGTTTAAATGATTGCAAGACTGATGGGTTTCAATTCAATGGGACCGAAACTTTCTGCTTACACTCTGGTCAGGTGGATCCTCACGCTACAATAGGAGATATTAAGAGTCTGTTTTACAAATCATGTGAGTTTTTAAAATTATTATTATTACTAGTTGAATACGTCTCTCTGTAAATGGATTTACTGTACAAAGACGAAGATTAACGTACTTGCTCTGCATTGAAGTTCCAACGACCTGAACACACTCGATACAACACCTCTTTCCCGGAGTGGTTTCTTGTTAGAAACTATTTCCTGTTTGCTTCCTCAAAGCTTTGCAGTGGCTTCTGCAAACCACTGCAGGTCAAGAAATGTTGCTAAATGTTTGCCAAGCCTAATGCCGTCAGCTGCTATTAGAGCAGAGCAGCTTAATGTTATTCCATTGTGGTCAATTATTGCAAGGCCTCCAGCCAACAACTCTTTATGCAATGCAAGCTCCATCCAGCTGGTCCTCTGTGTGAATGTATACGTACTCAATGTGTGTGTTTGGTCTGCTCAGATCCTCAGTGGTACCCAGCAAGACAGGCACTAAGACTTGATACCAGTAAGTGGCTGTTTTGTCATTTCAGTATTTAATGCATGTATTACAGCTATTTCATAAGCGGCATGATAGATAAGTGGTATGTATATATTTATATGTATATAGCAGTGTGGAGGTTAATGTGGGTATAATTGGGGCAACTGGTAGATTTAGGTTGGGTATTTACTAAGTAGTAGCTTTTTGTAGCGATGAAAAATTATGTAGAGTACCTCAAAAAAAAGCATTAACTGTCCCTTTAACTTGGTCACATTTGTAACTTTACAAACTTCATGGTATTTTATAGGGATTTTAAGTGACATGCTATAAAATAGTGGCACAAAATTGGGTTGCTGAAGGTGAATGACGCATGGGAACTGTCTTTACTAACTACGACTTAAATTGTTGTCGATCATTTAAGTCGATTTAAGTCGATCATTTAGAACAAGACTTTGGGAAATTCTCACCCATGAATATCCATTATAAGTCTGTCTGTATGTCTAAGGTTCACCGTCTTGCTTGAAGGTGAACCTGATCATGTTTTATGTAGCCATCAAGAGCCATCAAGAGACGTAAAAACAGATGACGGTTGTGTGCTTAAATATTAATTTATCAATCCAATCAAAGCAGTTTTTACTTGTATAGTGTCAAATTACATAATTACGGAAAAAAAATGAATCAATATTATTTAATCTTATAAACAGCTATTTATTAATGTTTTAACAGTTTGTTAATGTAGAGCCCTGAAAATGTGCTAAGAACGTGATAATATTAAATTAATATGTATAATTATTTTATTGGGCAAGCATTTATTTGAGTATTTAGTTAAAACAATTCATTTTGGTTTATAGCTAAATAAGTGCTAAAATTACTTTATTTTTTTATTACTTCATAGATTTATGTCCACTTTAAGAACGACACAATGCATGATGGGAGTTGAAAGTTCATGACCTGTGAATATATAGGAAAAGAGAGAACACTGCACACGCTGTATGTTTAATAAAGTTGCACAAAAATTAATACCTATTTAGATTTTTTTTTTTTAGTTCTATTTAAGGGCCCAACATTAAATTCTGCCACAACCAGCCCTTTGAGGATATTTATGATCTTATGTGGCCCGAAATTAAAGTGAGTTTCAAACCGCTGGTTAAAAAAGGCTTTCAAATTTACCTTGCTGTGAAAAATTGCTCCTAGAGCTATTCGGGACAATCATCCCTTAGGAAATTCTAAAAATGCCATCCAATTAGTAGGGCACGCTATAATAATCTGGACGAAAGCTCCCAAGTGCAGAGTGTGTGAGCAAAAAACTCCTATAGAATAACTCAATAAACAGTCAAACTGACAGGAAGTACTTTTTCCTCCTTTTAAGGGGGAAAATCGCTCAGAGATGATGAGATCTTACAGAACCTACCAGTGGGAACCACGGCCACCATGTACTTCAAAGATCTCGGGCCACAGTTAGGTTGGACTACAGTGAGAAAACCATGCTTGGATTTGACTAATGCACTCTTTTTTACCTTACTTACATCCTAACACCAGAGTTAATACAAGCCTATTTTGTTTTCAGGTCTTTTTTGCTGAGTATATCGGAGCCCTGCTCACATACCTCCTCTTCTTCTTTCGAGTGCCATATATCTACTCTCACACATACGCCCTTACCTCCAGTCCCCATCTTGTTGTGACGTAAGTAGAGAACAAAATGTCAACCAATCAAAGCACAAGTCATAACGAGCTACAAGCCGATGTCCGTTTCCTGTCTTTGTGCGATTAAAGTCATTTTTTCAGTTGCCTGTTTTTAGATAAAGATAACAATAGTTATATACTTACCGACTGTAAGCTTCGACTTCCCTCCAATCGAGATCTACGTGCGTTCAAAGCAGCGTATTTCCGGTTTTATTTAACTTCCGACGGGCTTCTGGTATCACGAGGGGAAAGCAGCGCACTCTAGTGGTGGGAAATTGTAAGGTCCTCAATTTCTACTCGACTGCATAGCACATTGAACTGCAACTATTTCAAAATAGACCATTGTGATATTTCTCCGCTTTCTCAGCCTAGCGATATCAATAAAGTTATGTTTCTGGATAGTTTCCAGGGATTAATGCACTAAGAAGGACAGTAATGTACCATATGAGGCTATTACAACAATAAACATGCAAAAGTTTCCTCCACTCCCTTCACTTATAGATGGTTGCTATATCTAGTGTTATGTTGAAAATAATCACGGTCTACAGCTTCTTCAGTCAGAACATGGAACATGAGAATGTGTACGACATCTTGTCTTTTGGAAAACAGCGACAGAAGTCTGGTTATTAGTTTTTAGTATTTAATAGTTTTTCTACTGAGCCCCTAAAAGGACATTGAAGGGAAAAAAAGAAACTTAAAATAACGTTTATTTTTTTCCTTTAAGGGCTCCATATTTTTCTTTTGCTAAGTTATAAACATGTTTGCATACACATGAAAATAATCTCAGCAGATTGATCAAATTAGATAGATTGATACATCTGGCAGCATCCATCAACCTAGCCATAGAAATAAACACATTGCTCAGCTGAAAAAATTACATAAAACTTAACAGTCTTTTATGGTCTCAAGTTTCAGTGGTTTTGAATCAAGTAGAAAAGTGAGTAGTTTACTGCCTTCACTAAATTTCACTTAATGGTGATGTACCATCTGTCTGCTACAGGGACGAGAAAATAACTTCACAGAACCTCCCTTAAAAACATCTAAGCAGACAAACACACTTTTCATTTGCCTTAGACCTCTGACCTTGTTTCGTTTTGTACCCCAGACTGGCCTGTGTCTGTCATACGTTCCACTACATTAAGAGGCTGATGGAGACCATCTTCGTGCATCGTTTCTCCCATGGGACAATGCCACTCAGGACGATCGTCAAAGTGAGTTTCATCACCTCCCGAGCCGCCCCTGTGCAACCGTTAGCTTCAAGACATAGCCTTTGATGACTGTTGCTGTACAAAAACTACATAATGTTTCATTTGAAACTTTTTTGACAATTAACAATGTTGTCTTAAAATGTTGTTGCTCCTTCTCTGTAGAACTGTGCCTATTACTGGGGTTTCTCTGCCTGGTTAGCCTACTACATTAACCACCCTCTTTATACACCTCCATGTAAGTCCAGCCATGAGAAAATATTGAGGGGTTATCTCCAAACACATCCACCATGCCCTAATTGTAAAAATATATATATATATATATATATATATATATATATATATATATATATATTTGATAAACTTTGACATCAGCTTTATTGTTAGCAAAACTGGTAACATAATCTTCTTACAACTACAATTATTGTTATGCCTCCTTTTGTCCACTTGAGGGCATACTAGAACACTAATCTGCTAAAAACAGAAATTTGTTGGATTTACAATGAAATTATGTCACTTTCATTATTATACTGTTAATTAGTATAATTGTTGTGACAACATTAGAAGAGTGATTGCTTGATTTTGAGATTATGGCAGAAAATGTAACAGCATCTTCGGTAAACTATAGGACTCATCATCCATCCCGTCCTCTCCCTTGGTATTTGTAAAATGTGCATCAATTGGAGCTTGGTAGCATTAGGCTAGGAGGCAATTTCAGACACTTTTGCATAACTTTAATAATGGTACTGGACGACTTTAAACATGTAAATCCCCAAGCAGCCTTTGGACTTCCCATGTCAAGTATTATTGCAGTTGTGGACCCCACAAACACAGGAAAACAAGGCTGCACAATAATAGCGATTTGTTTTTAATGTGTTGTGATATTTTACGCAGCATTTCAAGTGGAAATATTTCTGTTACAGCATACGGAGAACTTCAAGTCAAGTACGCACTATTCACATTTGCGGTACGTAAACTCAGGCTCACACTGGGCAAAGTTAAACTCAGACTTCTGATCTGTGAATTTCTGCTTTAGATGTGTGAAGTGGGCAACCTCTCCATCCATATGAGTCTGAGTAACTTAAGAACGGACGGTGAATTGTTGATCTTTTTTTGTAAATCCCAACTTTTTTAAAGAATCAGACCAACTAAAGTCCTTTTTCCTTCCGATTGTTTATTTTTCTCATTTGTGGAAAAATAGGGTTCAGGGTGAGAAGGTTTCCTATGCCAACCAAGAATCCCTTCACATGGTTGTTTTTCTTTGTGTCCTGTCCAAATTATACCTATGAGGTAAAATTTACAGCAACTATGTTGTAAGAAATTACACAAAATAACATGTACTGTAATTTTGTAAAACAGCTGTGAAGTTTTATTGTTTAACAACAACCCTAACATGTCTGTACATTGTCATTTGACATCTGTAGGTTGGAGCTTGGATGAGCTTCACAGTCATGACCCAGTGTCTTCCAGGTATGTGATGTATGTAAACGAGAGATTCATCAAGAAATCAGCTGGCGACCAGAGTTAGGAAATTTCCAGCTTAATTGGCCAAGACTCTTGAACAGCCAGTCTGGAACTCAAGCAGATCATCTTTTTCTAATTGCAATTACTGACAACAATTTTCAGTGTTGAGGTTGTTACTGAAGGAAGAAGACTCAAAATTCGCTATCTCCAGAGTGAGTGAGGTAAAGGAAAAACAGAGATGTACAAAGTTACTGAAATGTCAGAGGTTTATCCTCACCGGAAGAGACTTTCGACAGCTAATAGGAACGTTGAGCATTTTTCCATCTTCTTATAGCCTTGATGGCTTATAAAATGTTAGCAGCCTATTGTGTATCTTTGGGTTAAGCTGAGGTTATACATTATTTGAATATACTCACTGAGATTGATGTTTTAGTCATTGTAGCCCTGCTAATTGCGCTAATCACCAATATAAGAAGTTAACGTCAATTTACAATGAGAAGTTTGTAATACTTTTTTGCTCTATCTTATACACATTTGGACATCACTTTTGTTTCTAATACAAATAATTCATGGATGCTAATGGCAAGAAGGGTAGAAACAATATTTTGAATGCTGTTCATAGATCATCATTTGGAAAACGGTATCAGCTGGTCATAGTTTTATAAAAACCATAGATCAAAGGTCGCCTGCAACGTCATTCAACAAGTTCAACCTTTACAGTAACATGTCATAGCGTTTCATTTATGTTTTGTCTTGCAGTGGCAATATACACTTTGTTCGGGTTCATTCAGATGACCATCTGGGCCAAAGTGAAGCACAGAGCCTACATACGAGAGTTCAAAGACTACCCAAGTGTCCGGAGGGCCATTATTCCCCTGATTCTTTGACAATTGCTTAGGGTTGTGCTACTGTTTTCTCTCGAGTCCAACCCTATGCAATTTGAATACTGATGGGCTTAAAAGACACAATCATTTACAAATGCAGTACAGCTGAGCCTTCAAAACCTCCTGAGAACATTTTCATTTTCTTTTCAGTCTCAGCACACATGGACAAAGTTTTTAGCAGTTAGCAGCAGCTTTAGTTTCTGTGCTAAAAAAATCAAACTGTTTAGATCATGATACAGAACGAACGCTTGTAAAACAAAAAAACAGTTTATTACTGCATTTTCTGCTTGACAAAGAATTCATTTGAGTATATTTATGTAAAGCACAGGCAGACACTGTTTAAGTGATTTCTATTAATCCAAATGTGTCCAACTGAAGTCCTGAAGGGTCAGCGCCCTGCATGTTTTGTTTGTGCTCCCACGCAGACTCAGATTCAGCAGCTGAATTAGCTCCTGATGATGCCATCAGTTTAGGTGGGAACATGCCAATGAAACTTTTATATAATTTCTGGCGTTTTGAACCAGAGAAACATCAGCTCGCAGGACTTTGGTCCCTCGGGGCTGACTTTCCAACGCCGCTATGTTAATGGAGTCTAAGTAGTGTTTTATTTCCACTTGTTGCAACATTTTGTTTATCTGCTTTGGTTTTTCAGAAAAGCTTGAGGACGTATTATTTTTGCATCCCTATCAAAAAACCAGCAAATTGTTCTATTTCATGATAATTCATCAACTTGTCTTTTTTTTTAAAATAAGATAACATTTTAGGAACTTTAGCCAACAAATGTTAGTAACAATGATTGTTCTTTCTAAGTAAGTGCCTGAAGTAGCAAACCTACAAACTGATGTTAAGAGTAAGAGTTAAGAATTGCTTTTGTGCTCTCAGGGGGAATTGCTGCTGAAGCATTTGATCACTAAACTTTCAAGCTTTTTTATGGGAAACATTGAAAATGTGCAGCAACCATTTGACATCAACATGTAGATGCCTTTATGTATGTAGTTCCTATAAGAAACATTATTCTGTCAAAATTCAGGTTTTTGTTTTAAAAAAATGTGAGTGTAACTACAAATAAAGGCGCACATCTTAAAGAAACATGCACTTTATTTGATTTGATGCTTCTCATAGAAACATTCACATTCATCTCTCACCCTCCAACGACACCAAGTGTAATAAATGTGAGCAAACAATCAGAGATGGACATGTATAAGAAAAGCATTTAGAAGATTTAAACATTCAAAACAAGAAAAAAATCATTTACAGCGGGCTGAAACGAGTTTGCAGCAGGCGAAGGATTTTGTAATAATCACCAAATGTGTTTCACTAAAATACTGTCAAAACACAGGAGATTGTTACGCTTGTAATCAATAAAGTGCAAAAAAAAAGATGAAAAACTAAGCTTGTTCAAGTGCTTCTTTCTTTAAAGGCAGTTGAAAAGTTTCTCGCTTGGCATTCGAAGCAGAAAGTACAAAGAGCTACGCTTCCAAGCCGACACGGTACGCATTTTCTGATGTTCGATTGGAAGACATCCTTGTCCTTTTTCATTAGGGGTCAATGCCCGGCCGGGCGATAATCATCGGCCGATTTATTAACAGTCACACCACTGTTGCAAACTTAGTAACTTTGCCGCTATATATAGCGACTTTTCAGACAAAAAAAAAACTAACAAAAACAGTATCCTTTAAAAATTGGAATCGGCGGGTCAGGCTTTTTAAAGATCGGCGATTGGCCAGAAAACTCCAATCGGTTCACCCCTATATATTTCAAGTCTGTAAAATCCGGTTCTAAGGCGAGCGGGGCGCGGAACATGCAGCAGGCACATAAATGCTCCACTAACTAACTTTGTTTTATCAAAACGCAAGAGAGAGAGAAAAAAAAGTCAAATTGATTCACATGACTTCCTTCTTCTACACTTGTTTTAGCCAATCAGAACAGTACGTTCAGTAAAATTGGATTTCAGAGATTTTTTTTTTCTTTATTTTTTTTTAACTATACCGGAGTAGAAGCTGTATGGCAGCTCACTAAAAATCAACAGAGCAGCGAAGCGAACACCCAGAGGACCTCCCGTCCGGTTCAGTTTACTTCCTGTAAGACTTGATGGCCGTGGTTTCAATGTACAGTTGTGCACCAGCAGCTTTCGGGTGCAGAACAATGGTGTCGTCCTCTCTGGACTGCTGCTTGGCAAAGTTCACAAACACCTGCAGGGACACGTGAAGAGCAGATCAGAGCAGATCAGACAGGGGGGAAAAAAAGCACCTTCATGTTTTAACATTGTAACTAGAAACACAAGCACTGATCCTCAACACTGTACACATCTCTGTTGAAAGCTGTTTTGGAATTAAAATTGGCTTTAGCAAATCATCATTTAAGGCTGTACACTTTTAAGGCAACTAGAATATTGCCATTTTTATACATTTCTCCCATCACGGATTTGTTTGTTTTCCTAGTTGAATCATGTAGAACATGTGTCATATTAAAGGTCAAAAAAGTTTGAAATAGCTTTTTTTGTATGATTTTTGCTTTCCAGAAAATACACAGGGGGGTGTACACTTTGCAGGGCCTTTCTAAACTATTACACTGACTTCAAATGTAGCAGGAAAGAAAACTCAAACTCGTGATTGTCGATATGTGTAAATTGACCTGGTCAAGAGTCGTCTGGGACACAGAGTAGTCCTCTATGTTTAGCTTGTCCTTGTTAGCCAGGACCATTTGAAATATCCTGGCCAGCGACGGAGAGGAGATCTTATACTGCAGAGTGTTGTAGTGCTTCTCCCTCTGGATGGAGCCAGGGAAGGTGTTCTCCATGAAAGCCTCGGCAGGGTTCAGGTCAGGCAGGCAACCGGGCTTGGCCGCCCTGATCTTCATGGTCACCACGTAGCCGTCACCAAACCTGGATCGCGATAATATCATCGAATCATGTTCGGCGGGGTCGGTTACTGCTACTAGAAACGAAACAAGCGTAAAGTGCGACGACTGACTTGTATTTGAGATGCTGAATAGTTCCCAGGCATTTGAAGGACCCGTTAACCATAATGGCTAAGCGGGTGCAGAGAGCTTCACATTCTTCCATGCTGAACAAAATAGCAATGGCATTGTGAAGGGACATTCGTGAGCTTAAGGACAGAGAGCTCAATCGACAGCAGCCCACGGTTTACCTGTGTGAGGTGAGGACCACTGCTCTTCCGTCCTGAATGACACTCATGATGGACTTCCAAAGGAAGCGTCTGGAGAGGGGGTCCATGCCTGTGGTGGGCTCATCCTGAGACATAGGAAGTAAACGACGACAGCCATATATATATAAATATACATATGTTCACAGCAGAGTTCTGTCAGTTCTAACTCTAAATGCCGGATGGTTTAATGCTCACTAGCAGCACCAGAGCAGGACAGCCGATCATGGCAATGGCAGTGGAGAGTTTCCTCTTGTTACCTCCGCTGTAGGTCCCAGCACTTCGACCTGCGTACTCTGATAACCCCAGCTTCTGGATGGCCCATTCAGCCACCTGAAAAAGACAGAGAACATATATATGTATATTCATCCATCCATCCATCCATCCATCCATCCATCCATCCATCCATTTTCTTCTGCTTATCCGGGGTCGGGTCGCGGGGTAGCAGCTTAAGAAGGGAGGCCCAGACTTCCCTCTCTCCTGGCACTTGTTCCAACTCCTCTGGGGGAATCCCAAGGCGTTCCCAGACCAGACCCTCCATCATGTCCTGGGTCTTCCCGGTGTACCGGTGGGACGAGCCTGGAACACCTCACCAGGGAGGCATCCTGACCAGATGCCCGAGCCACCTCAACTGGCTCCTCTCGATGTGGAGGAGCAGCGGCTCTACTCTGAGTCCCTCCTGGATGACCGAGCTTCTCACCCTATCTCTAAGGGAGAGCCGAGCCACCCTACGGAGGAAACCCATTTCGGCTGCTTGTATCCGGGACCTCGTTCTTTCGGTCATAACCCAAAGCTTATGACCACAGAAGAGGGTAAGAACGGAGATCGACCGGTAAATAGAGAGCTTCACTTTTTGACTCAACTCTCTCTTCACCATGACAGACCGGTACAGCGCCCATGTCTCTGCAGACGCTGCGCCAATCCGCCTATCGATCTCCTGCTTCCTTCTTTCCTCATTCGTGAAAAAGATATATATCTGTATATATATATATATGCTTTGTGGAACACTACATTCTTAATTTACCCAAGTGAAATACAATAAATGACCTTCATCATAACATAAGCTGCATCATCTCACCCTGCTGATCTCAGACTCTGGGACCCCTCGGAGGCGGGCGTACAGGTGCAGATGCTCTCTTCCTGTCAGAAGCTCGTCGATGGCACCAAACTGGGGACAGTAACCCATGTTCTGGTGGACGTCCAGGATGTTGGTCAAAATGCTGAAACAGAACGTGGCGTTAAAAGGCAACTTAGCCTCGAAGATCGGATGAGAGAACAGAACAGACGGCTACAAAGCTACAATCCAAGACTTAGAAAAGCGTTTACATCTTATCAAACGTATGGCTAATGCTGTGACTTGACAAAAAAATAAAATACCTGCACCTATTTTAATATTTAATATTTTGTTATTGTTTATATATCGTGAACCTGTATCCAGAGACAGAAGCCTCTCCTGACGTCACGTCTATGTCGCCAGTCAGCATCTTAAACGTCGTGGTCTTCCCGGCTCCATTTACTCCCAGCAGGCCAAAGCACTGCAGGTGCAGATGAGAAGAAAAAAATGAAAGGTCAAATAAAAAGTTATCCGACCGTCTACTGCTGAGAGCAGCTGTTCAGGACGAACTGAAAGAAAGCGGGACACACCTCTCCGGGTGAAACTCCAACACAGATCCGATCCACCGCGGGGACGATTGTTCCCCTGTACGTCTGGTCAGATAACAGCGGGATGAATGTCGACTCGCTTAGTTTTCCATCTCTTTATTTCTGTCTGACCTTCATATATTGAAATCTCTCACCTTGGACAGGTCTTTTATGCGTAAAATATCCAATGTATTTTTACTCCTGTGGATTCGCTCCCTTTCCTCGGCCACATCTTTATCTTCCTCCAGCATATGAGGCTTTGGGCTATCTGGAATCCTAGAGTTATAACAATTTAAAAAAAAAGAAGCTTTCTTAGCAAATTCAAACTCCACCTTCGTGGAAATGATGTTAGATCTTAGAAATGTGTTGTGACGTTTTCCTGTCCTTTACCAGTGATCCAGGAAAAAGCGGTACTGAAACAGGATGTTGAGGATGAAGTAGACAAATCCCTCGACGGCCATGCAGAACAGGTTCTTCCCAATGAAGTCCCAGTCAAAGGGATCTGGACTGTAATCCTCACCTGAGGCGACGGACAAACACAGAAAACTTGCAATATCTGCTTTCTTACTTGTGGCTGTTTCAGACAGATGGACTTGGCCTCGTATAGCGTTACTCAATATTTACAGTCTTCAGTGTGTTCACTGGGGAAGAACAAGTTAAAGCCATGTCCGTGTAAGGGGACTTTACAGTACTTTCCTAAACCTCAAGGCTTCACCTTGAGGTAACTACCTATAGAGTTTCCCCCAAATCTGACCATCTTGAGTGTTCCTGCAAAAAAGAAAAGCCTCCTCACATTCTGGTTTTGCTACCAAAATGTTTCACAGTGGAGAAGGTGTGCCCAGGGTGAAGTGCAGTCTTAGTGGCACACCACGCATAGGAAGTAGGCCAAAGACATCCGTTTTAATCTCATGTGACCCGAGTACCTTCCTCCAGTCTCACATGTGACTTCTGACAACATTTAAAAGGGGACTGCTTCGTACTTCCTTTTCTTCATGCCAGCCGGGCAACAAAGGCCAGATTTATGGAGTCAAGGAATAATGATCGTCCTGAGCTGTGAATCTCTGCAACTCCTCCAGAGTTGCCGTGGCTCTCTTGGCTGCTTCTCTCATTCATGCTCTTGGGTTTGTAGTTGTGCCACATTTGCATGGTGTTTGCATTGAGCGATCATTTTTCAAAGTGTGAAGTCCATCCATCCATCCATTTTCTATACTCCCTTGTCCCTTAGTGGGGTCAGGAGGTGCTGGTCCCTAGCCCCAGCTAATGTTCCGGGTCAGAGGCGGGGTCACCCTGGACAGGTCGGCAGTTTGTCGCAGGGCCACACAGAGACAGACAGGATAAACAACCATGCACACACACACACACACACACTGACAGCTAGGGAGAATTTAGAGAGACCAATTAACCTGACAGTCATGTTTTTGGACTGTGGGAGGAAGCCAGAGTACCCGGAGAGAACCCACTCATGCACAGGGAGAACATGCAAACTCCATGCAGAAAGACCCAGGACGGGAATCGAACCAAGAACCTTCTTGCTGCAAGGCAACAGCTCTACCAGCTGCGCCACTGTGCAGCCCTCCTGCAATGTGAAGTCGTGGTAGAATAAATGCCTCACAATTATCCACTACTTCATCCTGGTCTGTCATTTCAAATCCAAATAAGATACAATGTAGTTCAGGGTTTCCAATGTTGCAAAAATATGAAAAGATCCAAAAGGTGTGAATATTTTTGCAAGCCACAGAGCTGGAGTGAATGTACAGAATATGACCTGTGACACAAGGAGTGACTGGACATTCATCGCGCTCAGACTGTGGCTGGAGAGATACAGAAAAGTAAAGTGGTGTGATTACCGAAGCGAGCATAGACGTCAGTCACAGCCTGGTTCATGGCCATGTCTATTAGACCTCTACCAAGGCAGTAATGGGGAAAGATGAGCAACACCGTCTTTAACATCTGGTTGAATCTGTAAAGAGCCTGAATTAAAAAGAAAGAATAATAGAAAGTGTAAGTGAGAGGGAAAATGGTTGAATTCAGGTTGATATTCGCCTTGGACCTACTGTGGTGCTCTCAAACAGGTCCAGGATGAAGGTGATGGCGCTGCTGTTGATCCCGATGAAGAGGTTGATGCAGGACAGAGAGACGTAGGCTGTGCTGGGGACGCTGAACACGTAGGACATGGGGTACATCATGGGCGTCACGGACCAGCTGGGAAAGAGATCAATTCGTCTGAAACGATGAACGACGCCCGATACACAATACACGATACACATTCACGTCCTATTGGTCGTGATCATCCTAAACAGTTGTGGACCTGGCAATTTTACATTTTCCAACCGTTCATAATGTTTTCAAAATATATATAAAAAAAATGCAGCTCTTGATAAATGAAATCTGAAGTTTTTTTTGCTCTTTTTTGCCCCCACTTCATTACCGTCCTACTTACTGAGTCTGGTGGTAAAGTAAACTTAAACAGTGTCATTTGTCACAGCTGCATTTGTTTAAACTGTTTAATGATTGCTCTGACTGTAGATAAAGGCATGTTTGGGATGTTCTTGTAGCCGTGTTTACACAGCTTTAGCTGAATGGTATGTTCTCTTGTATTTTCCATTTAGTGGCTAAGATAAATGGGCGCCTCATCATATTTATACCCAAGGGAACAGGAGCTCCTGGATGACCAATTAAAAGTTCCTACACAGTTTGAAAAACGAATAAAGTCAAAGTATTATCCACTTTTATTAAAAAGGAGCTATAGGGGTTCTGAGAAGTGTTTGGTATGTTATTATTATTTTTTTTTAGATATGTCTTTTTCAGGGGTGGAAATAGTAATTGACATTTCCTCTTTTGGGCCAGTATTGTTCCTAAATAACCCTGTTGTTGTATTGTTTTGCTAACTTACTTTTCCGTTTTGGTTCCAGCATTTAAAACAAAGAAGGACCTTCAAATTACTTTGTCCAACTCACCCATATAGCATGAGCAGGGCAATAAGGGGCTGCAGGTTGGTTGGTGAGGTGTAGCATCTCTTATCGAAAAACAGGAAAATTTCCACCACCATCGCTGCACTGATGGAGTAATTCACCTGGAGGTAGTCACAGACAGCCTCAGTTCAAGCTCTAATTACATGGCCTAGATTATGCCAGCAGTCTCTAAAAGATAACTGGGCCACTGTACCATGTCCCACAGAAAGTTGGCCGTCCAATACACCAGCGGACTAACTCCACTGACAAACTGCAGGTGTTTGGCCTGAGTGACCCTCTCCTGGATGAGGTAAAGCACGAAACTGGCCGGGACGAACGACATGGCGAAGATGACGCAGATGGCCACCACCGCGTCCACCGAAGTAGTGAGCCTGGAGAAGGAGAAGCGGAAGAGCTGTCATGAGCCGGGGCGAAAGGAAAACACGGTTATTTGCTGTGCTCTAATAATGACTGGTGAGCAATTTGCATTTCTTCCATTTTCTTCAAAAGAAAGCGGACGGAGGAGGAACGGTGAGGCCGAAGGTCACTCACACGGTGATCTCGGAGAGCTGCTCTTTGGTCAGGTTCAGAGGATGGTTGACGACTGTGATCCCGTATTCGTTCAGATCTGCTCCTTTTGGCAGATTTGCGCGAAGGATGGCATTGTTGGCCACGTTCATAAAAGACACCATGGCGTGCCAGCCCTTATTGTTATACCAAACCTGGGGGAAAACTGCAAGTGATTACCATCATGTAACATGATGCATCGCGTATTTCATATTTGATCCATATCTAGACAGTTTACCGAACCGATGAGCTGTAAAAGGACTCACCTTGACATTGTTCTCTGTTTCCATGTATCTGAGGAACTTCCCTATTCCTTTAAGTGTTTCTTTGGCGTATTGACCCTGAAAAAAAAAGTTATGGCAACAATATGTTAAAAAGACTTTTAAATCTCAAACAATCCCACAAAGGAATAGATGTTTTAAATAGTAGCTAACTGTCTTTGTTCCTTTGCTCAGTATAAACCCAGATCAGAATATCAAGAAGAGCCAAGACCAAAATTGACTATTATTTTCTTAAAATACTTTCAATGTCAAATTCGTCTTGCTTCATCTATTTCACGAATTTCTAATTTATTTTCCCGTTTGCACTGGACAGTGACTTACAAAGAATCTAATAATAATAAATGCCAGTAAAATATAAGCAGAGGGCTGCGCACCACAAATAATCTTCCTGCGTGAAACAAGGAGCAAAAGCAACATTTGTTCTCAGTACAAGACTTAAGATCAGACTACTGACTCTCTTACAGCCTCGATTCAGATAAATCCAGTTTATTTGGTCCCAAAAGCTGATCATAAGACTAAGGAAGACACTCTTTATCCGTCACAGCGGCTCGTGCAAACGCTATTTTATACACCAAGTTTTCTTGGTGGAATTATTTATTTCATCATTGACTGTTTACAGGTGAAATTGAGGAGGGAGGTGAGAACTGGGAACCGAACATGTAAGTCAATTCTAGTCAGGGTGACTACAAAATAGAAAACTGAGACAGTGTAAAATACATTATCAGTATATATAATTTTTTTAATGACTATTTTAATTATTTTACCTTTTTACACCACCTAACATTTGCATCAGACAGTTACTCTCACTAAAAATATCAATCAGTTACTCTTTAAATAACCACCCAAAACTAAAAAAGACTGGAGTTATCTGCAGCAAGCGACTGCTTATAACCATTTAACACAACTTTATTTCAGAGATCCTCAAATATTCCTTT
Organism: Phalloptychus januarius; assembly: GCA_902982915.1. Classification (NCBI taxonomy): domain Eukaryota; kingdom Metazoa; phylum Chordata; class Actinopteri; order Cyprinodontiformes; family Poeciliidae; genus Phalloptychus; species Phalloptychus januarius. The sequence goes on from CADWAE010000405.1 coordinate 51,805, forward strand.
CAGCCTCACCCCAGTAAGGTTCATAAGTTGTCCCAGTTGAGCTGCTAAGTCCTGGAGCGTCTTTGGCTGCACTCCTAATACAGGAAGCTGTCCACCCACTGATATGCCGCCATACCTGGACACCACAGAGAAACCTCTTTGTGAAACCTGCACAGCTTCTCTGACTTAGTTGTTTCTGCATCAGTCAGAGTAATAACTGCTGTAAACAGAATGACCACAAGAGGGAGATACAGCACCAAACAGCTACATTTCTCTGTGAATTGTACTTCAAAGTGAGCATGAGTTGTCATCATGTGATATTATAAGTATTTTTATATATGCCTGGTATTTTACCTCTGTTCATTCACCCAATATTTGCTTTTCAAGCTGCAGAGAGATCAAACAGAGATATTAAATTATTTCACGCAACTCCATTAAAGACCTGCAATGCAAGTCTATATATTTTGTCTTAAGGGCTTCAAAGCCTCCATACCTGGTCCTGATGAGGGTGGGATACGTTTTCACAAGGTAGTCAGAGATGTTCCTACCAGTAAGGTCGAACAGAACATCTCCAGTTGACTGGATCCTCTACAAAGCAAAACAAGAAAAAAAAATGTCATTCTAGATTCTCATCAGATGATTTATCAAAAGTAATGTTTTGCTTTTCTGCACAAAAGTCTGGACATGTTCGGTACCAACCGACCTGTGGAGGTGGCAGGCCTCCAGCTCCTTCAGGACACAGAGGGAGCATGGTGAGTTTCTTGGATGTGCTGCACTGACATTCTGGAGAGGGCTTAATAGTGGTCCACCTCGGGCTCTCCAGCATTTCTATCAAGGAAGGGTTGACCATCGCCATCTCCCACTCTGTGGTGATGTTATTGCACGGGAAATCTCTAGGATGGGATGAAATGGAGCGCTTCTGTGAGCCAAAGTGGTCCAGGAAATAAACAAAACACATCCATAGCAACGACATCTACTTACTCCAAAGGTTCGTCGGCCATGCAGCGGGTCCCAAAACCAGGCTTGTCAAGCAAAACCTCCCCAAAATATCTCATCTGTGCATCCATGGGACGCTCATTGCTGCAATGGAGAAATTTCAGTCTTCTAACTTTACGTTCACTTCATCTCTTTTAGCTGAATTCAAAAATCACAACGATTTTGCTTCCACCTGAAGAATGTGTACTGTCTCCCATACATCCAAGGAGTGAGGGTCACACTTGGATATTCTCCAAAAGGAGGGACTATGAGCGTAAACATGAGTGCCAAGAAGACAAAACTGGCTGGAAGGACAATCTGCCAGAACCAAAGAAGTAAGTACACTTTAGAAACAACAAAACAATTCTGAAATGTGCATTTCAAAATTACTCATACCCCTATGAAGCTTTCCACATTGTTTTTCTGGTGTTAGACAACAGACTGATTTTTCCTAAAAAATAAACTTTAACTTTGAAGTTTACCTATCGTTAAATACCCCTTATAAGCTACAAATTTACTTACTACTGCCTTGTCAGAGCATATTGAGCTGAATAAATAGTATCTGACTTAGCATGAAAAATCACAGGAAAGTAACCTGAGCAATGAAGTCTTTGTAGGAGCGTGTGGCATGATGCCACCTCTTGATTAGCAGGGCCATGAACTGTTTGATGATGAGACAGACGCCTCTGACTTGGTAGGATCCTTTACCTGCACTGCCCTCTGGGAACTCACTTGTGCCATGGCCATTGGTCTCTGAAAGAAAAACACAGACAAAGTTGGCATGAAGTAACCTGCACTAATGTATTTAAAACTGTATGTACCCAAGCATTGATTTCTAGATGCAACCGTCAAAATCTATTGGTCAGCAAGACTAGTAGAGTTTATTATTTGCAATACAATTACGCAAGAGGGAGTCTGTGGCTAACGATGCACCGAGTTTGCACTCGGAAGTTGGGGTTTCTGAGTTGTTGGTTGGAAATAAAACCAGACCTGAGGTTAGAATTCTGAGTTGGAAAGTTCAGCTTCCCTTGGCAGCCTGCAGTTCATTGTCCAACATGGCTGCCTTTGATATAAAATGCAGTGAAATTTGCAAGTATAATCTATTAAAACAGTGTTTCCCAACCCTGGTCCTCAAGGCACACTGGCCTGCATGTTTTAGATATTTCCTTGCTTCATCCCAGCTGATTTCAATCGATGGCTGATTAACAGGCGTTTGCTGAACGCCTATCAGTTGAATCAGGGAAATCTCTAAAACATGTAGGACAGTGTGCCTTGAGGACTACGGTTGAGAAACACCAGCATTAGAACTTCATCTGTACATTTGTATCTCAGTGAAGAAGTGGAACACATACTTCTGTGCAAAAGCTGCTTATTAGAGTTTGAACGCATTAAATGGAGACAAATAGATTATTAGCTTATTTTCCTCGTTTTCCGATTGAAATTCCAATTTCCTACTCAAAAACAGTTAGCTTGGATCCAGCATCTTTCTGAGATTTCCCAGATCCCCGACTTCCGAGATAAATCAAGCTAGCAGAACAAGCGCATTATAAATAGCTGGTCTTGTAAGCTAGACTTAGAATCAGCCAATGAGATGCTCTTTGTGCTGTTGCCCTGCAAAACATCCATCCATCCATCCATCCATCCATCCATTTTCCTACACCCTTGTCCCTTACTGGGGTCGGGAGGGTTGCTGGTGTCCATCTCCAGCTATCGTTTCGGGCGGGAGGCGGGGTCACCCTGGACAGGTCGCCAGTCTGTCGCAGGGCAACACGGAGACACACAGGACAAACAACCATGCACACACACTCACACCTACGGACAATTTAGAGAGACTAATTAACCTGACAGTCATGTTTTTGCTTGACGACACACAAGCTAACAACTAGCTTACGTTGTGTGGGTGTACGGGGTTAAATCCTAAATCAATCTTTCAAAAATGTAAGTCGTGTCATGACGAGGTTTTTGTAGGAATCTCACATGTAGACGGTCAGGTTTTGTTTTGTATCAACCTCACTCTTACAAATTGCTGCCTTTTTACAACGCTAAGCCTCGCAGGTATTAGCAATCTACTATCCGCCTATGCTCTCTCCTAAAGACTGTTGTCACATTTGTCGGAATGTCAAATTATTCTTTTACTTTCTCTTTCTTTAAAAACCCAAACATGTTTGTCAGACAACAGCTGCAGCTGGGCTGAAAGCCTCCGTCACCTTTTTGAGCCTCCACATCAACAGCCACTCTGTTGAATCCACTGAGACTAGCTCGAGAAATCTGTCGCAACGATTTCCTGTCTGAAGGTTTAAAAGAAACGATACGAAAGACAAGACACACAGGAGAGGAGGTAGATTGATACATGGTTAAAGCTAGAGTTGGATACAAAATCACTTTTTACAACAGACGGGAGCTAATAACAGGATCTTGTTAGTCATTTTGCCCCTTTGCCATTTTGTATTTTGTAAGGGTTTTGGACTCTTTGCGTCAATTACTTTCAATTAGGCAAAAAAAAATCCATATTACACAAGACATTTTGAAAAAAATAAAATAAATAGATCAGTGCAGACCTTAATGATGTTTCTTTTTCACTTTCACAACAGATAACAAAAAGTATTTTTCTTTAAGTTAAGTGAAAGGTAAGTTAATTGTCGGGAAAATGGCAGATTGGAGCAAAATGTGGAACACGGACACAGAACAGAGGTTCTACTGTTACTAGTTTTTGCTCTTGCGATACCTTGACTACATTTCCTGTTGGTTGCATTCCCATTTGCTGTGACTTTCAGAAAAATCTGCAAGAAAGTAGATTCATTTCTTAGACTTCAGACTAACAGTGAACCCTTTTTCTTTAAGAAAGGTTATTAAGAAGACCCACACCTTTTGGGGTTCTGACACAGCACCTCCTACGTATCTACTGTATTTGCACTATGTGCTGCATGAGGAGGGCTATTTAAGACAATGTAGTGGATAAGGACCAGGAGATTTCTGATGGGCTTAAAAATGTGGGTGTAATCGGAAACTGTAATTATTTTTGATTAGTTCCACTAACCTCCTCCAGTGAGGTGTCGGACACGCCAAAGCTGCTGAGGCCAATGTCCACCAGGGTTTCCTCCAGCTCCCTGAAGAGGCTGGCGTACGCCCGGGGCTGGAAGTCCCGATTGGGCAGCAGAAAGGTGAGCTCCTGTCCGATGGCCTCGATTAGACGAGCCTGTGGAACGTGGTGGTGGACCAGGGCTGTGATGCTTTCCATGTTACCTGAAGGAGAGGTAAGATGTTCTTTTTTTTCACCGGGATGGGTAAAATGAGTAAAATTACTTTGAAGAATATTATGATCCTTGCTATACGAAAGAAGACTGACCACCAACCATACACATCACAACGAGGTGAGTGGCAAGATCTTACCGTCCAGCTGTCTGTCTGGGTTGTGGCTTTCTTCCTGGTTGGCTTTGAACTTGGAGCATTTGGAGCATTTACACGAGCAGTCCTGTGTGCAGTCGCAGTTAGCCTGGTTGGTTGGGTGAAACGATACCAGGATTACATGCTGGGAGAAGCATTTTTCTGTGCTTTTGCAACCCAATGTGTCATAACCTCTAATCTACCTCAAGCTGAGAGAAAAACGTAAAACTATACTTCTGTAATGTTTCTACACATCACTACAGATGTCGGTCAAGCTTGCTCTGCATGAAGTTGAGCCGATACTTTCAATTTTCTCCCGTAAACATTGCAGGAATCCTCACAGGTTTTTCAACCTGCTGTGTTTCGGACAAGCAAATGTTTCATTTTCCTAATTCCTCACATTAGGCGGCTCGTGCTTCATCCTGCGAACCAGAGTGAGGTAGAAGCCTGCTCCAAAGCAGTTCTTAAGGAAGATGGGTGAGCCGCAGCAATGAAGGCGACCCTGAGAGATGATGGCCACTCGGTCGCTCAGCAGGTCAGCCTCGTCCATGTGGTGGGTGGACATGATCACGGTGCGTCCTGAAAGCCACAAAATCAAGACAGGTGATGGTGAGAGAAGGAAAGCTGGAGGGGCGTTTGATGAATCACATAATCGCAAATACAGATGAATTAGAATAATCTGTATTACCCAAACGGTATTTGAGCAATAGGTCCCAAATCGAGCGCCTGGAGTACGGGTCAACTCCTGAGGTGGGCTCGTCCAAGATCACCACCTTGGCTCCACCAACAAACGCCAAAGCTACCGACAACTTCCTCTGCATTCCTCCTGGACGACAAAACAACAGTCAGGTGTGTGTTTTCTTTGGTGTGAGCCAGAGGGCAAGGGGTGCACGTGATTCTAAAAAGACCTGAGAGATTCTGAGTCAGTTCGTCTCTCTTGTGGGGAAGGCCCAGATCCTGCAGCATGTTTTCCACCTCTTCCTCAGCCTCGGCTATTGGACGGCCTTTCAGCAGCGCATAGAAGAGGATGTGCTCTGCCACCGTCATGCTGAGGAACAAGCAGTTGGTACAAACGAGTGCCACCGTTTTTCCAAGTTAAAACTTAAAACTTGAAGCTTCAAGTTGCAACTTCAATTTTTAATATCTTTCATTGGGTTTTTTGTGTGATACCACTAGACAATACTACTAGGAGTTGAAAAATGGCTTCAAGAAATTATTTACGAAAGCAAAGTGAAACTCTAATGGAAGCAATAGTTTTCCGAAGTTAACTTAATCTCAGCATGCGAAGGTTTGTTAGAAAATGTTAAAGAGCAAACAGTATAAAGAAGACCAAGAGGCACATCAAACAATTCAGGGATAAATCAATGGAAAAATGCAAAAATATAACACAATATTTCAAGATTTGTGGTTATGGAAGCCACAAATCGTTAAGGCTTGGACGTGAAACTGTTTAAGGGTCAAGAATGTTTTTTCAAAGCACAGCTCTTATGCTAGTTGAACACGTGGGAAACGACATACTGCTGAAAAAGGATGTTGTACTGAGGACACATTCCCAGAGACATGCGAATGCTGTCCATGTCCGTGCAGATGTCCTTGCCGTAGATGGTGGCCGTCCCCGAGGTGGGAGGGAACATTCCAGTCAAGACTGACCTGGGACAAAGAGAAGATGTAGACTCTCTCACGTTCAGCATTCCGCTTACATGCCAGCAGAGAGCCTGAGAGACATACATGGTGGTGGTCTTCCCGGCTCCGTTGTGCCCGAGAAAAGCCGTAATCTGACTCTCGTAGAAGTTGATGCTGAGTCCATCGACGGCTGGCGAGGAGCAGCTGCTGAATACCTTGACCAGGTTTTGGATGCAGACCCCCTTCACCAGATCTGCCGGCTCTGCCTCAAAGAACGGCTCCTCTGTGGAGAACAAAAACAACTCTTGTTTTTTTTCACCGTCTGGAGCGAGACTTTGAATGTCTCAGTTTATATGGTGCTTGTTTTGTGCAGGGAGAGAAACAAATGTGTTTTGTTTCCTAAAGGTTGGTGAAATCATGTGTCTGGAATGCAATAAGGAGTCAAAAAAAACAAACAAAAAAGTCTACTGATTAACTAAACATGAAACTGGTAGGTGAGAGGTGTGAGTTTACAAATGCCAACAAGTTCAAACACGCACAAGGTCATCAAGGTTCCACACAATGAATCCTGTATGGGATGGAAAAGCACTCTATAAGGCAGCTACAGTCGTATACTGGGTTTACCATCCTTCTGGTCCTTCTCAGGCTCTGCGTGGCTTATCTTCTCACGCCGATCGTGATGTTCACATGAAGGTACGTCTTCCTTCTCCTTGGCTTGCGGTTCCACCTGCTCGGCGGTTTCCCCAGCAGACTTTTTCTCTCCCTGCTCCTTGTTCGTCAGATTGTCAAAGCCCTTTTTCTCCAGTTCCGTTTTGTAATGTCCTTTTGGAAAAAGATAACAAAACATCCTTTCATAATCATAACCCATATTATCTCGTGTAAAATCATTAACACATATTCCACACAGGCTGAGAATGAAATACCGGAGACTGGGGCAACACTGTTGAGCCAGTAACATGGCAGCAAGGGGAAATAAAAAGGACGACCGATGCCGTACTGTCCTGTGATGGCAAGAAAAGAAAAAAACAGAACCTTGGCACATTTTTATGACGAAAGCATACATCTTGGCTCATTTCAGCACACTGACCAGGGAAGACGTTGTCCAAGTACCAGGCCAGAGCAGCATAGAGAACTGTGTCCAAGCCCATCATGCAGATGGACGTGATGAAGGAGAACTCGTCTCCCTCCAAAGGACTGGTCTGGATGTTGTCCCACTGCAGGCCCATCCCTTGCTCCTCATACCGTGATAGATACTCTGTCCCAAAGCCAAACGCCACTTGGGACAGCAGACTCTGAGTGAGGAGGCATTATTCAATCAGAATGGTCAGATCCTTTCCACCATTACTTGACAAGCATTTTTTACTTTTGATGAAGAAATGGGTTATGGTGTTTGGGAACTGTTCATAGTTGTGTAAACATAGAAGAAGTGCATGCAGTACAGTCTCTTGACAAAGTATTCATTATCCTTGGACTTTTTCACAACCACAAAAAACCTTCAAACTCTAGAAACCTCAAACTAGTGTTTCTAGTGTTTATATTATGGACACAAAAGTAGAGCCTAATGGAAAAGTGAAAGGAAAACGATACAAAATGTACTAAATATTTCTCAACTAAAAGTCTGAAATGCACATGACGTCAGTTTATTTTCAGCTCAAATTTGTTATAAACACTTGATACCTCTTGCTGCATTGGAAGCCAGCAAATTTAGGTCCATTTTCCTAGTAGAAGATGATTGACTGCTTCAGTCTTTTGCAATCTGTCATAGGCTTAGTTTCAGAACAGGCCTTAATTTACATCCACCCACCTTCCTCATGAACTCTTGAGTTTCTTTCCGTGCTTAAGAAAATTGTCTCGATTTTGCTTTCAGAGAGATGCGTTCAGGAACTGTGCAGTGTTACTCTTCTGCCATAAGTGACATTTTACGTGTCAGAAAGCTTAATTTTGGTCTCACGTGATCGATGGACTTTCCTCTGGCTCTTTGCTGGCTTGTGGAAAACTAACTACCTTATGGATTTTATTTAACAATGGATTTACTAAGTTTGCATTCACTAAGTTTGCATTCTTCCATTTGGCCCAGATTTGTTGATGATTCTCCCATGGGAATGATTCTCCCATTCAGTCTGTCAGTTTAAGGGCGTGGCCATGTCTTGGTAAGTTTTGAGTTGTGCCAATGGTATTTTCACTGTCGATAACTCTATGGGAGACGTGCCTTTGTAATGCCATTTGTTGCTCTAACATGACAAAATATTTGGAGGCTTAAGGTGGATGAATCCTTTTTCAAGGCATCTTCTCATCGATTAAAAGAGAAATATAACCAGGTTTTGAGTTGGAGGCACCCACCGCCATGATCTTCATGTCTTTGGTGATGCGTTCCTGCCAAGCGAAGCAGAAGATGTGCGGCAAGTAAAGGGTGAAGTAGATGATGCCGCAGCAGGCAGCTGCCAGGTTGGCCTGGTTGAAGAAGACGCTGAGCAGGAAGCACTGCATGATGGTGGCAGTGGTGAACGAGAGCAGAAAGAGGAAAAGGATGACAGGGTCGCTGTAGTTCAGAACCCTCCCTCCCTGAAGACAGGAAAGAAACACACATGAGGCTCAGATACTGTAATCATGTTAACATGTGTGATTTGCTTTGGTCAGCCAAAAAAGACATCATCATTCCTTTTCTGTCAACAATATGTGGTGTATTTTGGTGTAACACTAATCCACATAATGTCCACAAGGGGTCGCATAAGCCCACCATATTAAAATAAAGAAGGCGCTGTTGCCCGCTTTTAATCATTTACAAGTCTCGCAGAACTCTGACATAATCCTCATTATGTCATGGTATTAGTCTTTCTAACATTAATGATTTACTGAGAAAGTATGTGTTAAGTGAGCTATTAATATCAATTCAGTCATTCAAGAAAAAAAGAGTGATAACTGAAAGCAGAATGGTATACTACACTGTCAAGCGAGTTTATTTTGAAGGCAGATAGGGAGATAGATTCGATGTTTCAGCTGGAAGATGTGCAGGTATGGAAGGACAAATGTGAAGCTCACCATGATGATGGCGGTCAACAGAGCTGTGCTGGTGCCCATCATGAAAAAGCTGTCAATAAACCAGGTGGACCAAATGACCCCATTGGTGACCCCAATGGTCTTCAGGGTCTCCTTCAAGCGGAGTTCTTTCTCCAGAACTATGCTCTTAACTATCATGGACACAGAGTAGACCCACGCCAGAACCATGAAGATGGGGAAACAGCGGTTCAATGTCAGCATGAAGCTGGAGGAAAGAGGTGGGGGGAGAAGATGGAAATGATATGGAGGACGTACTTATTGACAGACGAAGTGTGTCAGCCGACATGTTTCCACTCACAGGTCATCCACATAGCAGGGGTAGGGGAACTGCTGTAGGTAGACACCCAGAGGCCACTCTTTCCCTGTATGAGTCCTGATGATTCCATGCTCTATGATGTCCTGAAGGTAGGCAAAGCCACCCCAGACGTAGCGGAAATCATCCATAGGATCAGCTCTGGGGCCCGGGTCCCAGTACCTGAAAAAAGCGAACACACATATTAGATCCTGTATGTTTTTTTCATATTTACAGTCTGCTGGAAGCCGAATCTAACCTGTCTTTGACTTTGTTGGTGCGCTCCACTATGTCGATGTCCATTCGGACCTTGAACTTGACATGAGGTGGAACGCTGGTGGTCCAAGAGAACATGTTCATAAAGACGAGACCCGCCCAGAACTTGCCTCCCTCCAACAGGTCCAAGGCCCGATGAGTGACAGCATCTTCGTCAGGTAGAGGTATGAATTTATCAAGAATTAAACACTGTCAGAGAAGGAATAAACAAGAGATAAACATGTACATCAGGATAAATGAGAGTAAAGCCATGAGCATGAACAAAATGGTCTTTCAGTTACAATGTTGAAAATCAGTTAATTCTCAGTTTACATGCTGCATGCTAATATTACAAGTTGTTCAGCAGTTAGCATCTCAGTTTAACATGCTAGCATGCTAATACTACAATGGTGAGATCAAGTTATTTAGCAGTTAGTATCTCAATTTAACATGCTAGCATGCTAATATAAAAATAGTAATATCAAGCTGTTTAGCAGTTAGCCTCTCAGCTTAACATGTTAACATGCTAAAAAAATTACTATATCAAGTTGTTTGGTAATTAGCCTCTCAGGTTAGCTAGGTAGCATGCTAATATTGCAATGGTGAGATGAAGTTGTTCAGAAGTTAGCATCTCAGCTTAGCATGTTGGCATGCTAATATTTGCTTTTAATCACAGCTAATTATAATTTAATTGGAGTTTGACGGATTTGTTTTTGTTGATTAGTATAACAGAGAAGGCACTTTATTTACATTACAAAAGTTACAATTATTTTAAGAGTTTTAACTAAAAGACAATTTGCAGTAAACTATGAATGTTTGCAGATCATGGTTCTTAATCTATAGTACAAGTACCATAGTCAGCACATGGGCTGCCATTAAGCGTACACAAAGAAAATGTTGGTGTCAAGTATTTGAGATGTGAATACTAGTCACACAAGCTTAACTCTCAATAACTCATTTGAAGGCTAAAAATATGATAATTTTATCCTGAAGGGTTCTGTTGTAATGATATCTTAGCCTAAAAAGAAGCTGTGAACTGGCTGCCATCTTAGAGCTGCTATTGCTTCAGCAATGTCTCCAGTGTAGCTCAAAAGATGAAAAGTCTACAAATACCAGTGCTGGCCCAAGACTCCAAAGACCCCTTACACATTTGCAGAGGTGTTTGTCTCGTTCCTGAAAAGCGTGTCCGATGAGACCATTCAACGAAAGCTCATGCAAATAAGGACGGCTGTGGTCCAAAAGGAATCCCTCCAAAACAGCTATTTACCACTAAGGCTACTGACAGCCCTACTCAACCCAAAACACACACACAAACACCATTTGCTTTGCAAACACGGATATACACCAAAATTAAAAAAAGAGGTCTGGGTGCATTTGAGCAATTTCAGACTTAACAATATTAATAAACAATTCACATTTAGGTGAGAACCTCTTTGTTTATGGAAATATTCCCCGACACGAACAGCGAAGCATGTGCAGACATGCCACCAACGTGAGCAAGCCAAGCATTAAGCTCACGGTTATTGTTGCAGCTTTATAAAGGATAGTAGATGGAGTGACAGCTGTGTCTAATCGGCCTCAGTCGCTGCCTCTCTTCCTGTCAAACTCAAGTGCTGTAAGCTTCAACTTTGACAAAAAACAAAGTGCACCCACCACCTACCCAGCCTTGTGTCCAGGTACACCCCCTGTCCTCAACCCCTTCAAGGCAATATACTTCTCATTCTAATGAGCCTCTGTAGTAAAAGGGCCAGTTTACCCTTTTGTCTTAAATGCATTCCCCCCTACTAATGTGGATGACCCTTATAAGAAGCGTTACGCAAGGGCTTCTCTTTGTTTTTTAACTTCTACTCAATCAACATGAAACAAAACAGAGTGGCCAGCTGCTTTGAAGCTTTGGCTCATGCCCACCTGGGTGGACTACCACATTTCTGTACAAAGGGAACAAATTGGAGAGCCAAGAATCTCCTAAAAACGTCAAGAGTAGTGCTTAGTGCACAGTGCTTAGCTTCCAGGGCATTAAGCTCGACAAATGCGAGGCTTGATTGGATTATTTGGTGAAAAAGGCCTGATCTGGAGCCTGACATTTCAAGAGGAACATAAAGGCAGCACTGTCCAAATTCTTACCATCAAAGTCACAAGAGAGAGAGAGAGAGAGAGAATGGGGAAAAATTTGAATAACTGTCCTGAAACTGTAGGCTTATCTGGAAATTTGGGGAGTTGTTGTTGTTGGAATGTGTTTGTGTCGACACCAGGCCAAAATGTCTGATTCGGCGAAACATTTAGATTGACAATATCCAATTAAAATACACCAGAGGTTGTCTATTAGCACAGCTCAGTATAACCTGGAGGGAGCAAAAGAGAGAAATTGGGAACCACAAAGAAGTTCAAGCACTGCTAGACCTGACAAGCTAACTAGAACAAACCTAACAAAGTTTTGATTACTTGAACTGTGCTTGAACAGAAAACAGATTTTAAGGAGCTGAAATCAAATTCTGACAAGGAAGACCAAGAAGAAAACTACTGGAAGGCTACAGCACCTGCAAGCAAACGAGAATGTAACTATGCAAGTTTCAAAATCCCTCATTGAAGAAACTACTGGCTCAGTGTCTTATTGTTCGCTATCGTAAACATAGACGGGCGCGGATCAACAAAGACGCTACCGCAAGGTGGAATCAGGACAACAGGGTAGGAGCGGGGATACATAATCATGCCTGCCATCCAAGACTGAGAATGGGTGTCAAGGCCACTTAGATGAACAGCTAACCTGAGAAATAAGATCATGACTAAGCTGGAAGGATTTAGGCTCTTCGGCAAAAGCCAAGAACAGAAAGTAAATGAAGCCGTAGTAGCTTACATGTAGCACTTTGCTGTGTACCCACTGCAAAGTAATCCTAAGCTACAAATTACAGGTCACTGAGAGGTGATGGTGGCAGCTGTGTCCCGCCAGACAGCGAGGTAGAAGCTAACGTCAAGGCAACAAACACGGAGATAAACCAACCAGCTGTCAGAACAATAACTTGAACGGCATGTTCTCTTGCCTTTCCCATTTTGAAAAGAGGATAGAAGAAATAGACCTTTAGAACATTACATTGTGAAAAACGTAAAAGTACAAATTACGTTTATTGCATTTATTTTGAAGGAACTGCCAAAAATTGTGAAAGTCACTTCTTAAATTTTTCTTCTCTCTGTGAAAAATATGCTTACATTAAAGAATGGAGGCCTACACTAGTTTGATCAAAGACTATTTCACTGTAAGGCATAATTTCACACATTAAACACAAATTATTAACAGATATCAGCGACTGACATGACATGTTACAACAGCATTGCTAATCAATCACCTGCTAAAAACATAAAATGACTAGAGAAGACATCTACAACAGACGTCCAGTTTGTTTTTTGTTTGATTTTATTTTTACTTCGACAGAATCCCAGCCTCACGCGTCCAACAAGAAAGTATGTGAGCGTCCTCAGAGACGCAGCGCGTGCATGGCAGGCCAAGAATGTCAAAAGACAAGAAGCATTTTGCAAGAATGTGGAACGATGATCCTCCAAATAAGAACAAAAGGACAAGAACAAAAAGAGACGCTGCTGCTCATTTCAGATCATTCTTCACTTTTTCTGCCTGTATTTTAAGAAATAAAACTATTAAATGTGAGATTGGTTGTTTTTTAGCATGCTAATCAAACGTCTGAAGAATAAATTGCTGCTCTCTACAAGGAGGCAGAAAATATAAAATGCGGCGGCTGTGGTTTCTCACTCACATCCCCGTACTGATTGAGAATCCGAACGACCCGGTCAGTGAGGTTGAAGATGTCCCGCCAGTCAAAGTTGGGCATGTCGTAGCGCCGCTCCTCTGGTGGGCCGTTGTGCAGGAAGTTGAGGATGTGTTCGGAGGAGAACGGCGCCTGTTCCAGGCTCCTGTCTATAAAGTCCATCACGGAAGGATTGCGGATGGTGTCCTGTAACAAAAAAAAAATTCTGCATTATCAGAAGACGCTTTCTTTTGGCATGTTTAAACTGACATTTAAGTGTTTAAACATGCCAAAAGAAAGCTGACATTTAAACTGACATTTAAGTGTTTGGAAAGAAAAAATGGGCAAATGGCATCCTAACTATGATGTTTTGTGGGTATTTTTGCTGGCGCAGGAAGTGATATGGCATCACGAGGAAAGAACATTGGGTGGAAATATTGAAGAAACATCTCAGGAAGTCAAAGCTTGGACACAAATGGATCTCCCAAGTGGGTATTGACCCTAAACATACAGCCAAATTAGTGACAAAGTGGCTTGAGGTCAACAGAGTCAGTGCTTAGGATCTCCATCTTGTAGAAAAGATATGGGCGGGCAAAGAGGCCTACAAACCTGACTCGGTTATACCGGTTCTTCAGGAGGAAGGGGAGAACATCAGAAGCTCGAGGAAGCATATTCAAAACATTCGACTCAAATCATATAGAGTTTAAAGGGCCGTTTCACCACTGATATGTGTAAGCAGTTAAAAAAACATCTTGTTGTTCTGGCGTTTAGCAAATAGTAATGATGTTCTCAATCCTAACTGACCTACAAAACAGGACAAGTTTGATCAGATTTACTATCAGAGAGTGAAAAGAAAAAGATATGTTTCCTTTTTACACACTATATGGAAATATCTGGTTTCAACCAGGCACAAACCTGAGCAATGGCCTCGTTTCGATTTTAGAGAAATAAACTGGACAGCGAAAGATATGGCTCATTGTAGTGAGATAATTCTCCGTACTCAGGCAGGGAATTTCACGTAAACGGTCAGAAGCTCGGGATGAAATAACATCATTTATCATCAACTCATTCAAAGGCACAATAGTTGGGCTTTGGGTTTCAGCTGAATGGCAGCAGCGATAAAGATCGTCATCGCGCACATCTCCCGTGTCACAAGCAGCAGATCTGGTGCGAGATAAGCTCGCAAGTTATTTATTCAGCCAGACTGCGACGCTGTCCCACCCGGATCATCTGGACTTGGACTCCATCTTGGAAAAAAGCCCAGATCTGAGGAGCCACTTCCTCCCAGGCCTTTCCCATCGTCCGCAGCCTCTCCAGCTCCTCAAACGTTGTGTTTGCCTGCAGCGGAAGAGAAAGGAAGAACTGGATCATCCCCCAAAGAAGATATAGAGGAATGCATTCAGGTTGCAAGAAACATTGGTAGGAGCAAATAAACCCAATCAAGACTTTTGTAATTGCTTTTCATAAATAAAATATCAAAAAGAAATTTGCTGTTCGCAGGTTTCTCTCTGGGCACTCCAGCTTCCTGCCACAGTTTAATGACTGTAAACACATTACATATACACACACACGCACGCAGTCACACACCCCCTAATCTCCCGCTACATACCATTCCCACATCAAACTGTGCGAAAACAAGCTTTGCAAAGACAACACGCGCATTCTCCCTCCAGCCGCTACAGATAACCTGCGACGAAGGCCTTTTCGATGCCAGATCGTCAAATATTTACTGCACGCTTATCGTTCAAAACCCTGCATGTGTACAGTGCTTTTGTGCAGGCGCGCACCCAAGGTCGGCTACTCCGGCATTCAGTCATGTGCAGTGGGGGGGATAAAAGCACTCAAGAGTACACCCAATTAAACGCCTTCCTCTTGTGTGTGTCTGATTTCGGGTGACAAAAGGGACAATGGAGCCGGGGGGTGACAATGGAGGCCGTTGGTGACGACTGGCTGAATGCTTTCAGTCGGCCCAGTGAATCCCAGTGAGGTTCCCACAACCGGGAGCTTCCTCATTCCATGAGACAGTTCAAAATAGCAGGCGACAGAGGAGGAGAGGGCGGGCGGGGAGGCTGCTGAAAGCCGATTTTATCCAAAAGAAATCGAGTAGGAGCTAAGATGTGGTGTGTTCTGACTATGGAGAAATATTTGAAGTTTGAGGATATATTCTGCCTTTTATCATATCTCCTAAAAATCCGATAGACATGGCTCGGGTGCAGAAGGATGCAGATAAGATCTAGGCAGCTCAATATTCTGCAAGAGCAACCACGCATGACGACAGCGTGGTCCTAAAACAAAGTTCTTGACCAGCATTTCCTTGAAATACTAAGATGCACGACAACAAAGAGCCGCCAGAGTCTTTGTTTCCCCCTCCTGTAAAGTAACGAATTTACCCCGTGGTTGTCACATTCTTAGTGCAATTAAGATTCCAGCTGAGGCGAGAGAAAAACAAAGAGCTCTGTAAAGGGCCGGGTAGGAACAAACATGAGGGTGTGTGACCCTTTCTACGCACTCTCACGTCTTTAAGGAAAAGCCACGGCGGCGCCAACGGACGTGGGCAGCATTCAACGCTGCCGATCAGTTTGTGTTCTGCCATTGGTACCAAGCCAACCATGGCTGCCTTTGCCCACCTCCCACCCAGCAGAGGCTTAATGGCTTTGACAAACACTTATCTACATGTAGATACAAAGGTCCAGACACGGCGTGGGGGAAAGCTGATCACTTTGTCTGGGGTGGAAACGCATTGTTCGCCGCATCAGAGAAAAACAGAGATATGGACGTCACTGAAATGTCTGGTCGGCCGTCTGTCATAAATAGTCATTTAGATCTTTCTAGATGTCGAGTTTAAGTATCTGCATTTCTAGTCGTAACTTTTCAATCAACCTAAACCCAAATCAACTCTCACTCAGATTTCCTCAATCATTAAAGTTTTCCCCTTTACTACAGTACGACCACAAACTTGAACATATTTTATTAGGACTATATAACACACAATGTGCTGCACAGTAAAATCTTTTGTATTTAACCAAAGTAGAACCAACATATGATGAAGAGTCGATACAGAGCCTTCTTTAGGTGTATTCCTCTAGCAGCTTTGAACATCTAGACACTCAACCTTAGTCAGATTGGATGGACCGCGTCTGTAAGCATAATTTTCCCAGTCCTCCCACAGATTCTCAATTAAATTTGAGTTTTGTACTTTAATTAAGCCATTCTAGAGTCTGTACAGGTTTGGATCTAACTTATTCCCCTTTGGCTCTGGGTGTATGTTTAGTCTTACGTACATCTGCTCCAGTATTTATGTTTCATTTGAAGCTCCCATAAAACATATGCAAGTCTGTGGTTGTAACTTCATAAAACATAAAATAAAAGGAATTTACATTACACCGTAATGTAAATGATCATCAATGCTTATGCATTAATAAATGTTACACGCCCCAGGGAGAGGTTAAAATAATAAAAATAACTGTACATGCCCAAAACATTTTAATGCCTAAGGGAAAATACAAACAATAACACATTGATAATCAGCATAGCGGCCATTTGCTTACATTTCTTATAATCTGCTTGACAGCTGGTGAGTCTGGAGCGTAGAGGATCCGTCCCATCAGCATTGGCTTCACAGAGCTCCACACGATGCGTGTGGCAGGATTGGACTCCAGTTCCTTCATCAAGTCATTGCAGAAAGGAGCTGAGACAAAAAGTTATCGATTAGCTGACTGTTGTTACAGAATAAGTCCGTTTATTTTTAAATGACCAAATCATACAGATTATGACAACAGGCATCATGAAATTATAGCACAATCAAGTAACTATATTCTCATAAAAAGGATATGTATATATCAAATATGACTTAAAACAAATTTGACTTTGTAATTTAAGGCCTTGAAATTGGGTCTCTGTCCCTTTACGAAACTCCAGCTCTTTCTGACACTCTTTCAAGAAACGATCGCAACGTGGCTCCTCTGTTAACCCTTTAGCTTGTCTAATGAGCTCAGAGGATGCTGCAGTTCCACCAGGTGTATGCTAATCACTGCTGGCTAGTCTGAAGGAGCTGAGTTGGGGAGGTGTGGGAATTGGGTGCTCTGTGAGGTGGAAACTTGGAAACTGCAGCTCGAAGGTGGAGCTTCATCTTGAAGGCGGGGCTAGGTCCCCTGAGGCGTTTTGCACAGCTGAATGGTTTCCATGGAGGTAAGAGGATTCCTCAAACATGCATGAAATTAATGACATTATAACACGATGTAAGGCTAAAAGACGTTTGATTTCACATAAAACTGCCCCTTTAAAACATAATATCTCATATAAATTTAATCAAAGTGGGATTTTTTTTGCCAGAAGTTGCCATTGAGTTGGTAAAGCTGTTTAAGGATCAGATCTCGCAAAAGCAAGTAGCTTCATGAATTTGTCCCTCAGCCCCAGCAGTAATACCTGAGGTTTGATCTGCTATGTTTGGTAAAACAAATTCTGAACTCACTTGTGCTGTTGTCATATGTGTAGTCCCCCTTGGCCCAGCCGCTACTGATTCCCAGAAAGGCTTTGTAGTTGTTGTCTTCGTACCAGTTAAAAGAGGCGACTCTGGAGAAAGCCCCCTCTGTGTAGCCACATACCAGGCTGGAGGCAGCAGCCATCACCTCCCTGAAGGACAGATCCTTCTGGAACAGAGGCGTCACGACCTGGATGAACTCCACGGAGCTGCTCCTGTGGAACAGCTGGGGAGACAGATCCGGTCTTGATTTTTAAAAGCTAGGTTTGTAGTCAAAAGGAAATACTGATGTGCATTTGAAGTTAAATTTAACAAAAAATATGTGCTGTGCTGCTAAAACAACTACTTTCACTCTTGCAGGTTGCTTCGATTGTTTTTTAAAAACACATAAATGTTTCAGATCATTGAATTTTAATGATGATGTGTTGCTTTTAGAGATCGCTTGGTCTACTTCCTGTTGCCAGACGGGTTTTGTTTAAGCAGTTTCTTCGCTGCAAGGTAATGCTGCAAACAGACCTACTTGCAGCTTGTGAAATTTAAGTAATAAAAAAAAGTCAGTAGCAGTTGATTTGTGATTTAACGAGAAAGAGGAAATTATATTTCCGCAGAGTCAGAATGATATGACTGCTTTTGTTTGTCAGAAGGGAAATTCCTGTTTGAAAACGCTGGTTTTGTATTTATTTAGGACGATTTCATGATTCAAAGCATTTAAGTGTGGAAAGAAAAAAAAACCTCCTGAAAAGTAACACTTCAAGGCACTCTACTCGTTAGGTTTTAGGATCTTCCTCATCTGACTCACAGGAAGTGAGAGGTTTACATGTTCCACCTCGAGCGTACACGGCCTACAGAGACGACTATCTTGCCTTCAGGATGTCGGACTGTCAACTGCAATGAATGTGTATTTGGAAACATCAACATAAAAAAATTAGCTTAGTCCTTCATAAAACACTTTAGTGCTGAAAACATAGTGAAATTGAAAGAAATCGCCCATCATCAACTAGAGACTATTCTTCCCCCGCGGTATTGTTCCATCTTTCTTTTTCAGGCTATATGGGCTTGCTCTGTATTTAGGTTTCCTGACACCCACCCTCCACCCCCACCCCCACCCTACATGTGTTTGCGCAAAAACTCAGGCAGAGCCAGGCAAAAGGGAAGCAACTGTTTCCTGCCAACTAAAAATAGGAAGCCATGAACTTTTGAATGGGGAGCTCCTGGTTCGCTCCGCGGGCCGGTTCTTACGTCTCGCATTCTGTCCGAAGCGGTGGAGACAATCCGGACCCAGAAGTGAATGTCAATGCCGTCAGAGTAATTATCCAGGATGCGAGGGAGCTGAGGAGAAATGGATACGAGAGTTACGGAGTGGATGATTGTCAATTTCTATCTGTTGTGGGGAAAGTCCTAAGATGGTGGGAATATTGCTATTGAATTTGATGGGATTTGAAGGGATTTCAACACCAAGAATTAAAAAAGTTAAAATATAAATTAAATTGCATCTAACATCCAAGGCAAGATTTTTTTTCCCCACAAAACTTTTTACTTTTCTGAAACAATAGCAGATGGGGGGGAGGACGAATTTGTGCCACATTTTTCTCTTTTTTTACCACTAAACTATTGAAAACAAAGCAACCTTTTCAAGTTTTTTTGTTCTCATTAGCAAACAGTGAAAGTTTCTCAAACATTTCTCATAAAACACAGAGAAAACAAACCTCTTGAGATAAAAAACAAAAAAGACATCTGGAAAACTGACATGATTCTTTGCCTGCCCTTTGCTTCCCATGTCTTTACTTGAGTACTGTTTGGGTTTTCCAAAGCAGCTTCCAGAAGAGCGCACGAGACAATAGAAGAAAGGTTCAGGATGTTGGACGAAGCCAAGATACAAGAGTTGCCATCAGAAACATCCTTCCTCTTTTCTGTCTTCGTGAACAATTGGGAGACATCAGCTTTAAGTCACACTTGTCAGTCGCTGCAGCTGTGCTGGACTGAACCCAGCAGCCGCCCAACAAGTTCAGCTGGTTGGTAGCATTTTCTCGCTACTGCAAAGTCAGAGAGACACTAAGTACTAAATACCATTTGGCATGGTTCCACTGGACAGTGCCTGGGTAAGGATGAGGCAGACAGCAGAATCCGTTGTTGTCTGTCTCATTGTCGGTCTTGTTTACTCTCTCTTCACTAAACACTGTCTATACGCTAAGCTTAAATGGACAGAGAGATCTTTGACCGTTTGTCTGTGCACAATCTCTCTTGGATCTGTCCTTTCTCTAGTTCACCCCGTGGCTTTTCAGTAGGATTTAGGTCTTGGGGACGGAGACGGCTGATTTGGGGTCTGGTAAACCAATTGTGTCTTAAATTGACTATATGTTGGATTATTGTCCTTAGAACAACTGCTGCCAGTCTACTGGTAGAGGTCCCCTCAAGCTCTCTCAAGAAAAGGCTCATTCCTGGCCTCCTAAGAAATTGGTTGCCATGTTGATTACATTTAGCGGTTGTTATGGAGACGAGGCAACCATAGAGGCTCCCACATGCTTCATCCCAAGCTGAACAGTCAGCGCGATGTCATGTGGTTGTGGACTGTTTGCTGTTCGGCGCAGACCACCCGAGGGTGATCCCTGCGGACAACAACGTTGCAATTTCCATCCAGGGGTTTTTGCTCATTTGACAGTCTTTGCAGTTATTTAGTGAAGAGCCCGAACAAATGTACATAATTCTTTGCCATGTCAGAAAAAAACGTTTCTCAAATAGGATTCATGTCTCTGGCAGACACAGAAACGGCTAGTGGAAGCGGACGAGCTGTAGTGAAATTTCAAAGTTGCAGTCCCAAGCGAATTTCGCCAAAAAGATTTTGACCAATCACACAACACTTTCCACCAAGCTCCAGACAAAAAAGTTAAACTCGGACCTGATGTCAAGCATCGGCAGGCGGGCGCTTCCTTGTGGAAGATATCAAGGAATTTTTGTCACTTGCCTACATCAACGCAAGACGATTTCAACACTTCCGATGAAGTCTGTGGAAATAATACGACCATTTTCTGGTACTGTGTTATCCTGTAAAGTGTTTTCAAGTGCCTCGCTGCTAAAATATGCGACACAAATAAACTTGACTTGACTTGAGCCTCAAGACACAACTCTTTGCTGCTGTTCCATAACAGAGAGCCTTTGGCTCTCTGTTATGGGTTATGGGTTATGGGTTGTCACAATCCGATTGTGTCACAATCCGAGTTTTTTAAAAACATGTTGATAGTTTAGAAAAGTACCTCTAGTTCAATACGCATAATTACGTATAATTTGTCAGACTTTTTTTAATCCCCTACACGCACTCTTGAATAAACACCATCCGATGCGCTGAGCTAATAATAGGCCTGAGACCGAGTCCGTCTGCTCTCTTGCTAACACAGGTATTTATCCGTGGTTACTTCAGCTCAAGTGCTTTCCTCATTTAGTGCTCAATTTATTTTTGGAAGCTTCTATTTTTGTTTATGTTGAAGCTAATTTGTAACCCACTGAAAAAAGACTGAGTGCGGTCACGAGTAAAAACAGCAGGTTTTTGGATTTTCCCCAGTCATGCTTCTCTGCTCATGTTTTTCTTCAGCATGACAGCTGAACAATGCTGTGTTTACTTGCACTGCATTTTCCTGAAGAACATCTGCTCCACCCTATGAGTCATGCTGCTTGTAAAACAAATACAAACTGATGTTTATCCATATTATTAGTGTCTTTAAACATGTGTGTCACCTGAGAGTACTTTCTGTCCTTATTAATGCCGTAGCGGGATGTGTTGGCAAGCCCAAACTGCTGATGTGGAAGAGAAGGAAGTTAAATTATTTTTTAAAAAGAAGGTACTGATAGGCTTTTGATGACTCAAGATTTGCTTGATGTTAAAGGTTAAAGGTTATCTACTGACAGTAGGGGTTTTGCTAAAGTCATCTTTTACAACAATTACTCCCAACTTTCTGTGATTGTTTTTAACTTTAACTTTTTTTAAAGCTCCAGTACGTAACTTTTAATTGGGTTTGTATGGTTTTTTTTTTACACATTTGTTAAAACTAGCATGACAATCTGTGCACAAAGGAAGCCCCTCTGTCTTCTCTAAAACTCATTCATTCATTAAGTTGTGTTTTATTATTTGGTGCCCGGTGTTCCGGCCGGGTCCTTACTTGCGTTGCGCAGAGCTCTCACTTCTGCAGTTGTTGATGGAAGCTAAGTGTTAGCATTCATTAGCAGTCATTAAACTGACTGATTTAAATTAACCTTTTATGGCAAGAGACGTAGTCAGACATGCAGCAGGAAACAACCCAGAAGCTTGGTGATGGTTAAAAAAAGGTTTGTGTTCAAGGTGCCACTTGTGGATGTGTTTAATGTCTTTGGCCCAATGCAATAAATTGAAACTTGCACCACAAGTTTCTGTTTTAAAGGGGCAGTATTTTGTTTTCCAGCCACATTGAGCCATTATGTAGCACAATCAAGTAACTATGTTACCTTCTCTAAAAATTATTTATATATATATATATATATATATATATATATATCAAATATGACTTAAAAGAAATTTTACTTAATGTAACACCTTGAACTTGGACCTCTGTCTCTTTAAGAATCTTTTTGACACTTTGCCTTCAGGAAGTCATCACAACATGGCTCCTCTATTAATCCTTTCACAACGTTTTTACCAGCGTCACACTGAGAAGCGACTTGTACAATGAGCTCAGCAGATGCAGTTTTACCAGGTGTTTGCTAATTGCTGCAGGGTAGTCTGAAGGAGCTGAGTGGGGGTAAAGCTGCTCTGGGAAGCCCCTTTAAAAAAAATATTTTGAAGTTCTCTAATTAACATGGCAAACACTGAATTCATTGAGATTTGAAACATCTTTCCAAAACCACGAACTATGCTCTCTTTATATATAAGTGAAGTAAAAGGGTGTGCAATCCATGTCATTCTTCACGTAAGACTTGTTGCGCTATTGTTTACAACTGAACATAAGGGCTATCCAAGAATAAAAAAACACTGACCAGTCGGAAGAGTTTGAAAAAATCCACGTTGGCATAAAATCTGTCCTCGATGATCTGCAGCCTTTGCGGGGTCAGGATGCACATGGCGTTCCGAACGGAATAGAGACCTCTCTGGCTCTGGAAAATCAGGAATCGCTCCAGGAGGCTGAGGCTGCAGGCGATGTCTTTCAAATGCAAGTCTGGCACCCCGAAGGCAAACTGAAACAGGAGGTCGTAGCATTTAAGCATAAGACTGAAAGGTCACATCTGCGATATTTTAGCACAAACACTGTTAGCCCGTCAAAAACACTGGAGCGACTCACTGGCTGAATTCAGGCAAGGAAAGGTTTTGTGTTTGGAGCTGTGTGTGCACAGTGGAGTTGAAGAATTCACAGTTTGGTTTGCTGCGATCCACGTAGCTCTTGTTGCATTACTGTTTACAACGGAACATAAGCGCTAACATTCGAGGCTGGCATGCCGTTTTGAGCTGCCGCCAGGAATTTGCGGGTGTTGCGCAAGAAAGAAAAACACAGGAAGGAACATAGGAAGAGTTTTTTTTTATTTTCCACCCTTCTTGTTAATTTATTTGGAATTTTAGCAAATACGCGTCACACTGCTTTATTTTTAAATAAACTCCAGGAAATGCAATGCTTTAGACTTCTAAAGCATTGCATTTCGTGGTCTTATTTTCCTCAGTGATGCTTCCTTATGTTTTTTTCATCACACATTGCTCGTTTTGTTCTTATCAGAAGTTCCCTTTACTGGTTTTATTGGTAACAGACTCTTTTACTTACCTTTCCCCACTTATGTGTGTTATTTTCATTTCAAATTAGCAACAAAAAATGCAATGTTTTTAAACTAGATGGAGAATTTTTTTATGCTACTCTTGAATATGAAGTAATTTTTACAGTATGGTATTGGATAAAAAAAATCCTACATTTTGACTGCAAATATCATAAAATGTATTAAGTATCCCAGTTGCATTATTGTCATTTATTATTTTGACTTTGATATGTTAAGTAAACATATAGATACACGCTAAACTTATGATTAATCAATTCAACTCAACAATACTTTATTAATCCCAAGTAGGATGTTAAATGTTGTTGTACATCATGTGGTCCAAGATTTGTCAGAAGAATCATAAATGCTGATGACTATGGGCAGGTAGGATAACCAGTAGGAGTCTGCAATACAGCAAATCTGAAGTAGCTTCTGACTGAAGACTTCGCTGTAAAACAGTATCATAAAGAGGATGCTCATATTTTTAATTTCATAAAGAATCCATCTTTTCTCAAACATTTACTAATTAAAGGGGCGTATGTGTTTTCCAGTCACATACTGCCATTTTATAGCATAACATCAGTTGTTATAAAAATGCTACACATCAAATGTGACTCAAAAGAATGTTTACTTTGTAATATAACGCCTTGATTCCAAGGCTTTCAGTCCCCTTGCCCAATTTCAAGACAGAAGCCTTGAAATTGGGCATCTGTCTCTTTAAGAAGCTCCTGTTCTTTCTGAAACTCCGCCTTCAGGAAGTCATCACAGCATGACTCACCTATTAACCCTTTAACGACCAGTGTTGTGAAGGACGTAGCTTGTATAATGAGCTCAGATGATGCTCCGAGCATTATCCATGTTTCCTTCTGTTTTCTTAGCTGAAAATGTTCATTGTGAACTTTGTTCATGTCATACAGGCTGCTCAATGATGTTGGTGTTAATTCTCAGGATTTATATTCTGAGTGAAAGGATGCAGTCAGTATTCTTGGCTTTGTGTGTGTGTGTTTCTGGACGTGTGTACCTGTTCAGGCCTGATTTGGGCATTGACTAGATGATAGACCACAGACTCCGTTAGGGGAATGTCTCTCAGCAGAAACGACGTCAAGGTTTCGTCGTCCTTCAGGATCGCCTCCACCTTCACTCCACGACCTGCGTCAAAGTAACGGAAGCGGTTTGTGCGGGTCCACGCACCACTGGCGTCAAGGGATAACGGCTCTTCCTCGCGCTGGAATAACCGGTCCGGGCGGAGAAATCCTTAAGCCCTAGCGGCACATACCGCGGACGAGTTGCGACAAGCGAGTTTCAGTGGAGCAGTCGGAATGCGCCGAATGCTTCCCGCTTGTTCCGACTCTCTATACGCTATAACAATATTTAATTTGGCCTGCCTGTGCTTGAACGGAGTTCATTTTGACGGGGCAGAGTGCAGTTTTGGTCTCGATCCAGTTCTGCCCGTTTTGTTCTGAGAGATCTCACTCATGTTGCATCCACTGGAAACAACACGCGACACGAAAACAAGTGGGAACATGACGGGGAACTTAACTGATTCTGTAAAACAAGCAGAGCGGCACGACGCATCGCAGGGCCATCCAAGTGCAATGTTTACATCCGATGGAACCGCAGACTCTATACGTTTGTGTAATATAAGCAGTTGCGAGTTAATGTTGTTCGTTTTGCAACTTTATTCACAAGGATTCATTCTCTTTCCCTGAGCTCATGAGAACTTCATAGGAATGTGAATTACATCAATCCACTCCCCACTAGGGAGGCTAATTTTTTCCTAGTGGAACAACGGGATGGATAGAAAAGTATCATAGAAAAGTACTCATACCCCATCAACCTTTTCATTCTTTTTTTGTTGAACTAAACTCACAAAATGTATTGTATCTTAGTGCAGACCAAAAATAAAGTAGTGCATGATCAAAAAAGTCTCAGGGATGTCAAGTCTCGCTTGGAAAACAGAAATCTGAATTGTGGCGTACATATTTTGTATTCAGCCTCCTTTTCTGATACTGTATGTCAGGCACTTTACAAATCTGGCCTCTATAGAAAAGTGGCGAAGATAAAGCCATTCTGTCGGGAGTTTTTTTAAACTTAAAGCTAAAGGTAAGTCTTTAAGCCTGACTATTTCCAAAATATAAATCTGTAAACATGCTGCATGCATTTGTATTCAACCCCATTTACTCTCATACCCCTAAACAAAACCCACGACAATCGATTACCTTTTGACATCGCCTACTTATTAAATAACCCAACTGTAGACAACTTTTCGGGCAAAGAGAAAGTTAATGCTTGGATTAAGCATAGTGACTTGTGGGAACTTGGTCAAAGGTAATGAAAAAATGGGTGGAGTGGCACCCATTTTTTAAAGACAGCTCAAGATTTTTAAACTGTTTAGATCAAAGAAATTTAATGAGCGCCACTCTGATGGTTTGTAGTTTCGAGTGATCGGCAATCTCCTGATATTTACACGTGGAGCCTTAGAAGCGAGGTATAAAATCTGCTTCCAGATGCTTTCAGTCCAAAAAAACGCTAAAAAAAAAAAAGTTGAAGGAGTACAAATACTTTGCAAGGCGCTGTCTGGCGGCGCGACAGGTGGGAAGAAGTGTTGGCGAACTCACTGAGAAACAAGAAAGCGGAAGGTTGACGTGGCCAGATGTCTCTCCCAACAAATAAACATGTTCGTTGCAAAATAAGCAGCTTAGGGTTCGGACCTGCCTTAAGCCCATGTGATATAATGGAGTTAAAGCATCCAGACACAATGATGGGAAAGCCTGTGAGATGTAGCAAACCTCAGATGCACTTTCAAATGAGACGACAGTTTTAAAACTGGATCTTTTTCTAAACCCCATGAGATTAACTCATTTATGAATGTCTTTAAGCCGACATGAACAGCAAGTTCTGTCAGAAGCTAAGCGTAACCGCAGAGTAAACTGCGTTAACGCTCACCTAAACTCCAGATTAAAACATAAGGGCAGCCGCTTTTTTTTTTTTCTGCAGCTCAGAGTAAGGGGCTTTGCAGGAAGTCGATGGCGGCCTGGATCACTGACCTGAGACCTTTTCAGGATGAGTGCGCAGCGTGTCCATAAAGTTGCTCATGGCGTTCAGTTCCCTCCAGAGGCGACCGACCTGCAGAAACTCGGGGTCACTGAAAAGAAGCTCCTTTGCGTCCGAGTAGAACCGGGCCAGTCTGCGGAAACATCAGGAGCAGTTCAAACACATCCTGTCTTCGTTAGCATCACATGATATATGAAGATAGTCCACTCGTGCATGGACATGTAAGGAAAAAAAATTCACTTTTTTTTCCTTTTTTTTTGCAAATAAAACTCAGAAAATTGAGATTTGTTATTGTGACACCCCTAAATAAAATCCAGTGTGTCCAAATGCCTTTAGATGTGATTTAACCGCATCTGTTCTGAGAAGGTCTCAGAAGTTCGTTAGAGATCTGATTAATTATGCAATATTATATAGACAGTCAACATTAATGAAGAGTAACATGTACATGAATGCAATCTAGTTTTTCTGCTAAAGTCAATCCAGAAAAAAAAACCTTTATCAAACACTTGCTGTTACATAGTGTGTTATACATGCTGTATAACACCTGTAGTTACAATGCTGTAACTACAGGCCGCAGCATTGTAACCTGCTGTAACCTGGTTAAGATGTAACCAGCTGTTACTACATTACTACAATGTAGTAACAAAGTAGCAACTACATTGTTGTTACTGTACAATGTAGTGTACAGTTATTATATTGTAGCTGTAGTTACTTTAGTTACAATGCTGTAACTACAGGTAATCGCAAAGTTCAAAACACCTTATCTGATGTTACATTATTACATCATTTCCACCATGAAGCAAGGTGGCGGTGGCGGCATGCCGCGAGGATTCTCTTTCAGCGAGAGAAACGGGAAGCAGGTCAGATCAAACAGCAGCATCTACAACAGACACCAAAGCACATCCATGTTTCGGAATGGCCTAGTCAAAGCTCACATGGAGTTGTTGTAGTTGGACACCAGACCCGGAGATTCACCACGGGTGGGATACTGAAAGCAGGGGTTGTTAGCGTTGCAGACGATTCCCTGGATCCACGGCAGGATGCCGGCTGAGGGCATGGCCTTGTTAGGGAAGTGGCCTGAAGAGCAAAACATGTCTAAATAGTTATGCAACATTTCTTCAAAACAAAACAAAACAAAAAAACAAGAATGCCTGCATGACAGCTGCAACAGCTTTTTCCTCATTTAGCTGTAGGCTCACATTCATGTTGACGGTAGAGCGGGTTCACTCTCCTCAGCCACACCAGCCCCATGAAGAGCATCACAGGCCACATGATCTCCATGAAGAACCGAACCTGATTCAAAGGAACATTTGAAGTTTATGTTAACGATTGTTTTCAGAGCATTCCTGTTGGTATTAAATATGAACCTTTTTTTTTTGTTTGTTTGCTAAAGAGAAGGCTGCAACAAAAGGCCAGTAATCCTCCGATGCCTGTTCAGACCCAGCAGGGTGTGGCAGCCCTTAAAGCATGCAACACTTAAGGAGACGTAACAGGAAGGTATTTAATTTGTTAAAAATAAAAATTGGTTCCTAGTAGCAGTAATAGCTCAATGGAATCTGACTTGGGACTTCCACCAGGTTCAATAATTGCCCCCACGCTGCTGGTCTTGAAACGGGCAGATAAAGCACAGATGAGAAGGAGTTACCCTCTGCCGCCTGCGGATGGTCCAGTTCTTCCACAGCAGGAGCCTGACCTGACCTCCTGACCCCATGGTGGCTCCTGTTCACCCCCCACCCCACGGGGGTCGGCTCTGGCCCGGCAGACCTGCGTGCAACCAGTCCAGAATGATCCGCCGTCCTTTGTCTTACCGACATATAATTCAGCTGCAGGAAGCTCCGCAATAAGCCAGCAATGGCTCATAAAGACGGTTAATGAGCTCAACACAGTTCATAGTCAGAATAGTGGCTACAGAGTTCTCCATATCACAAATATACTGAAATGTGTCTAAATCAGAAAGCAAAGTGGTTTTTTTTTTTCCTCTTAATCATTTTCTTCCGTCTCCCATCTACTAAACCACAGCAGGTTTACAGTAAATACAACATTGCACTGATGTGCCACTTACCTCAGACGAACACTTCAGCTGTGGATGGATGGACGGGAAATAAAAAATAAAACGTTAGAGCACATAGTCTGTCGAATGTTCCCTGTGGTTGCAAACGCAGCTCGTTTTCAGACCTTGTGAATAGGTAAGAGGATTGAATTTAATCTACTTTCTGAGCGCAGGGAGAGACGGCTAACGCCGCTCTGCCACCAGCAACACTTCCATGCCCTTAACCAATGAAGGCTCCATTAGATACTATAATTACAGGTATGGTTATAGATTTATTGGGGGGGCGTGTGTAATAAAATTTGATTCAGTCATGAATTTAGAGTTATTCGAAACTCAACAGGTTATTTTCAATAGTTTAATTCAGACAACGAAACTACTATACGACAAACATTTATTCCTCACAGTATGACCATCCATCCATCCATCCATCCATCCATTTTCTATACACCCTTGTCCTTTAGTGGGGTCGGGAGGTGCTGGTGCCTATCACCAGCTAATGTTCTGGGCAAGAGGCGGGGTCACCCTGGACAGGTCGCCAGTGTGTCACAGGGCAACACAGAGGCACAACAATGTACACATTTAGAGAGCCCAATTAAACTGACAGTCAAGTTTTTGAACTGTGGGAGGAAGCCAGAGTACCCGGAGAGAACCCACGCATGCCCAGGGAGAACATGCAAACTCCATGCAGAAAGACCCGGGCCGGGAATCAAACCCAGAACCTTCTTGCTGCAAGGAAACAGCTCTACTAACTGTGCCACCCGCCCACAGTATGACTAAATATCTATAATATTTAATGGTAGCTAATGAAAATCCAAAAGGCCGTGCCTCTGCTGGGGGACTAAGGTGGTCCAGGGTGTTTTGATAGTGGCCTTTGGATCATTTGTATTGTTGGGTCTGGCATCTCTCATCTTCCTCCAGATTAAAGGTCAATAGATTCCCTATGAGGTTTACATAAGGCCAGTTGGACGTCCGATGCAGCATCAATAATATACCAGGGTCAACGAATTGACTTTTGTTGCCTTTGGCATCCTGTTGGGAAAATGAAATCAACATCTCGATCAAGCTTGTCAGCAGAAATAAGCTTGAAGCGATCCAGAATTTGCAGGTAGTGACTGTGGTGACGTCACACTGGACTTAAAGCAATGTACTGCTCCGTTACTCTTTCACCACAATTTGGAGACTCAATTTATAAATGCAATGCAAAATTTAATTCTGACCAATGAGCAACAGTTCGTTAATTTTTTTTTCTGAAGTAAACCCGACATATTTTTATTCAGATTTAAATTAACCCGTATAAGTTGATTTTTAGATTTAGTTTAACATCTTGAGTCTCCATTTTGTTGTTGTAACAGTGGAGTTGATTGGCGCAGAGCAGTACACGCGCGTTGTGTAGTCTAATGAACACTTACCTTACTTTCTTTCTGTCTCAACAGAGTAAACTGCCAACTCTAATGATACTAACAAGTTAACAACTTCGTCTCGTGCGTTATTCTTTGTTTTTCTCCGTTACGTATTGCAGGCTTCCTTAACGCGCGTGCCACAGAAGCCCGGGTTCGACTCGACCCGAACATAAAGCAATGAGTTTTGACCCGACTCGACCCGAATTTCGGGTTGGGCTCTTGCCGAAAAAAATAAAAAAATAAATAAAAATAAAAATATTTCTACCAAAAAAAGTCGAGTGGACCCACACTTCCCCGTGGTGAGGCGACCGCGAGGGGTCTGATTGTTGTTCGCGCGTGTGCTTTCCACCCCCGCGTGCGTTTTTCCGATTTTTTTTTTTTTCGTAGTTTCGGTAAATGACCTGAGCGTCTAATTGCGACTGCGAGTTAATAGTTGGTTGAATTTTCTCACCAACTATAAACATTTCAAGATTAAATAAATAAAACTTATATCTTAAAGGTGTTAGATGGCACTTAAATCAGCAGACAGCATATTGAAATGACTGAATGTTTAAAATAAAAATAAAAAACAAGCATCTTTCTTAGAATTTCCCAGATATATTTTAATAAGTTACAAAAGAGTGTTTGCTTAAATGTACCTGTTTTTTTTCCTCCTTTTTAATACATTGAACCTTTTAACAGTTTGTCAACTGTGTACATTAAAATGAAAAAACAGATACAGTTTAAATAAATGACGTCCTTCCTATTGCTGACAATGAACATGTAAAGGTCTGTTACTGGTAGGACTACAAAAGTGAAAAAAAAAATTACAAAAGTTTTGGCTATTAAAATTTAAAGGTGATATTACAAACAGTGAGGAGAAAAACCACTAGTGGCATTTGTAAAAACTTGTCAGACAAAGTTGACATCATCCAAGTTAAAAAGTATAAACGCAAATGGCTAACTAGCTTCTGCTATTTTGTTCCTTTTAGAACATGTCTTGACTGCCAGTACAGCTATCTAACGCAGTGTGTGTGTGTGTGTACATGTATTTACCTAGATTTATACACGAATCATTAGAAAATAACCTACTTGTAACAGATTAAAACTCTCTCTCACGATGGGGAAAACACTCCTCCATCGGTATTCACATCGGGTTAAGTGCACTGGATTGTTTTCAGTGTTGTGATTCCAATTATATGCACTAATCTAACGATTCACACCCAACTTTTTGGCATCAAAACAAACATCCATAGTGAGTCTGTAGAAACTTTGTACAATATATATATCTATATATATATAAAAAACAATTGCACAGTTTTATAGAAATTATAAATATGGTGGCGAGTGTTCTGAGAAAGTGATTGAAAGACTTGAAGTATCTGCAGTGGTTTAAGTGCGTCTTGTTGGTCTTCTGTGGATTAAATCAACAGGTAGAAGACATCTTGGTTTTTTTCTTTTTGGACCAATATGGAACTCGTTCACCTTTGACCTCAGTTTGTATTGACTCTCGAAGCCCGGGACTTTTCACTTAGACGAAATGAGCCTCTCTGTGTTCTACCTCTTGAAGGCGCCTGGGCCTCAGTCTCTGGTATACAGGTTTCGTCTGGTTTTGACCCATTTCTTCAGGGCTGGAGCTGGGAGAATGAGACATGGCTGCCTGGTCGACTTCCTCAAGTGGTTCATCGACTGAAACTTCTATCTCAATTCCCAGTTCCTCCTCTTCTTCATCCTCCTCATCGTCGTCGTCATCCTCCTCCTCTTCTTCTTCTTCATCATCATCCTCCTCTGCGCTGTTAGCTAGCTTACAGTTCTGCTGCCCTTTAGCTTTGCTCCCCGAGGGAGGCTTGTAGAAAGTTCCTGGGGGAGGCTGAAGAGTCCTCGGTGCTCTAAAAACTGTCGAAATCGTGTTGTTCCTCGACACATTCTCCTCCCTCTTTAAAGTCCTGCTGGGTCGCACCGCCACCGTGTAAGGCCTGTTGGGGTAAATGGTGCTGATGGTGCTCCCCGCTGTCCCATGGTTTAAGGAGGCCGGCATAGAAGCCGACAAGCCACTGGCGTCCAGCGCCGATCCCTCCGATGGAGAGCTGGCTGCCAGTCTGGCAGCTCTGGACGCCACGTCGTACTTGTACTGTTTGTCCCACGTTCTCCGTAGCGTCTGCGTGTCGATGAAGGTGCTCCGGTAATGCGCGCCCGCTCGCAGTTTGGAGCTCTCCGTCTCGTCTACCTCTTCAATGGACTGGCTGCAGCCGCCTCCCTTCTTGTTCTCCCAGTTGGCGCTGTTCCGGGTGTTGTTCTCGTCCACCTGGCCCCGGCCGAGAACCCGCTCGGCCGGCATGCTCATCGGCCGGGAGGACAGTTTGTTGCGAGGGTGTCGAAGCAGAACCCTGCTGACCGTGACGTACTGCGAGCGGCACAGACCCTTCTCGCTGGGTTTCGCGATCTCAGGGACGCTCGACGACAACATCCCGTTTAGGGCCTCCGAGTCCACCTCATCACCTTTGAACACAGATCAAAAGTGTACATATATTACAAATCCAAATGGGCTCCAAAGGCATGCTTTTTATCAAGATGAACACTGACCAGGTTCAAAGTCATTTCCATCGAGAGATGGCATGGCCTCCTGAACCTCGGCTAATAAGTGCGAAGACGGTATTATGGAGGAATGTCTCTTAAACACCTTTGAGCTCTGCTGCAAAAATCAGAAAATAAATGTTAACCGACAAATAGATGTTTCAGTAAACTGGTCAGAAGGGTGGAAATTGAGAAGTTCTCACCTCCTTGATGTCTCCCAGTGACTTCGAGTGCCTGCTCAGCTGCTCCTTCTCCTGCTGGCTGAGGCGAGAGTGAGAATCTGCCTCTGTGGATGAGGTGCCACGCAGAGGGCTGAGGGGGGTGTCAAAGATCATCTGGTAGTGTCGGATTAGGAGCTCCACCATGAGTGCCTGGTATGGGTAGTCCACCAGAGAGGAAAGGGAGACATCGGCGTCCGCCTGCCTCGGCTTGATCAGCGTTGGGCCGAAGATGATCCCTAGGTTGCTAGCCGTCATCTTGTTTTCCTCCGAACACTCAGTCACCCTTAAGAGGAAGCAAAGGAGATGAGAGTCTGAGGGAGGAATCACATCAGACCTGTTGAGTCCTCTTCAATCAAACTCTTTTGTCTAGAAAGTCTGGTTCGTTTGGGAGGTGTGAATGCGTAATCGAACTCTGATGAGGATCAAAACAGCGAACTCTGGTCTCGATTGGGCTGAAGTGAACTCTGACGTGGTTCGCAATCTGTATGTGAATGCCAAGTGGGCCACTTGTTGGGGCGTTCAGGTTAAACCAAA
This sequence comes from Phalloptychus januarius, assembly GCA_902982915.1. NCBI lineage: Eukaryota > Metazoa > Chordata > Actinopteri > Cyprinodontiformes > Poeciliidae > Phalloptychus > Phalloptychus januarius. The sequence continues at coordinate 85,180 of CADWAE010000405.1, forward strand.
CCAAATGGTCAAGTCCATTTCTACCGGAAGAAACGGCTTGTGGTCTTTTACCAAAGACGAAGGAAAAATCCTACATCAGCTAAAATCTGGCACTACTTCATTTTGATGTATATTTTGTGAAGAATGAAGTTACGCTCAATGTCTTCTTCAGAGGCTTTCAGGCGGCGCACCAAGGTTTTTCAAAGGTTCGTTTGAAGTAGTGCAGCGTGAAAACGAACTACACCAACTGAAAATGTAACAAATGTTGCAATTTTGGTCCTCAATCAAAGAGATTCTCGCGGACTATCAGGTGTGAAAACACCCCGAGAAGTGGATCGATGACCATGTTAGAGCAATGTTTGGAGAATTTCCCCTTCCCTCCGTACCTGTGAAGATGCTCTATGAGGAACTGCAGCGTCTTGTAATGCGTTGGAGGCAGCTGTTTCAGCAGATCCTTGATTTTGAACAACACCCTGTTGAGCTCCACGCTGACCTGGGCTGCCGTAATGGCACCGGGATTGAGCCGCTGGGCTTCGAGTTCTTCCACGATGATGCGCTGGCTTTCCTTCGCCAAACCGATGAAGTCGTTGTAGTAACGGAACAAGATGAGTGGCTCTGGAAGCTGGAGAGCAGAAACGCATAAGAAGCACAAAACTTGATAAGAAGGTCCTGTTTTTAACACTATGGGAAAGCGCCCCCACCTGTCTCAGGTACAACTTGAGCACGTTGCTAATGTCGTGGGGGTAGAGCTCGGAAAGCTCCACCAGGTCTTTGCCGTTCTCAAACGCCTGGCACAGCTTCTCCACCCGGGACTTGGCACCATTCACGCGGTAGATGCCCTACAGAACACAAAAGAACCCAAAAAAAAAAGCTTTCAGAACAGGAAACTGCAATGGCCGACTCACAAAGGAGAAACTGCTGGCCAGCTACTCTAGAATATTGACGGGCACCGCAGAGAAAGACCACGCAACCTGAAAACTGTTTGGTTAACTTTTAAATCGAGGCGTGCCGCAGCTTTTGCAGGCAGGCTTTACGGCGGAATAACAATACCTTAATGTTGAGTGCCCTGTTCTCGATTTCAGATGTGCATTTCCGGATGATGAAGGGAACGCCGTCGGGAGTGTTTTTGGCCGCTTGCGTGAAGTCGATGCCGAACAGGTGAAGCCTGCCCTGGAGCTTCTTGTGGCCACACTGGATGGCCAGCGTTTCCAGGCACTTCTTGTGACAGGCCAACGAACACTGGAAATGCAGCAACGGTCAATTTAAGCAAAACAGAATAGAACAGAACAACTAAAAAAAAAAAACCCAGAAACACAACAGTAGGCCTAGCACATTTTAATACAAAGGCACACCAAAATGCCAGAAAAAACATTCTTCTAGTGAAAAGGGAACGCAAAACAGGAAGTGCGTAAATCTGCAGACACAAATAGAACTCGGAGAAATATTTCCTGGGAACCTCAGATTAAGCCAAGACGTTCTTGCGACCAGCAGTGTGGGACTCCCAACATGCTGCCACACGAATACTGATGCCAGCCTCCTGTCAATATGTCAACATATTACATAATCTATCTTTTTCCAGTGACTCCTTTATTTGCATTGCTCAGTGTATCTAATAAATATGGATGGAAACTTGATCTAAAGTCAATAGAAGAGGGACGCTGCACAGGGATGATGGAAAGGACTCTTCAGAAGACAAACAAAGCCTCTTCAGTTTCCTCCTGCCTGATCCCCCTTAGTTTGGTCTCTGAGGACAGAATGTGACCATTTTCAACTTTTTTCCCTTTTATTCCCTCTCATTCAAGCGTTTTGATTAAGGGGGGTAGAAGTGGCGTTTTTCCTTCCCCGCTCCCCCCCCCCTTCAGTTTTTGTTTCAAATTTTTTCTCCCGTGGGTGATAAAGAAGCTGTTGTGTGACTTTGGCAGGCTTTTTCTTGACGTTTGAATGCAGCGAGCTGGAGTTACTAAAAAGGTCTGGACACTGAAGGTTTCTGCCTGGATCGGGTTTCTTGTTCTGTTCATTAAAAAAAAAAAAGAGAAAAAAGAATCAAATAAAGCGCGGAATGCGAGTTTTACCTCCTCACACTCGGCTCCGTGAAACACCACCAGGCTGTCGCACTCTCTGCATTTGGAGGGCGCGCGGAGCTTCCTCAGCTTGTGGGTCTGAGCTGCTTTGGACATCTGGGTGTTTCTGAACGGCCCCGGGGAGCTGGCCGACTCTATCATCATCTCACTTAAACCTGCCAGTGAGAAGGGGAAAGTGAGCTTTAAATGTGATGGTAGAGACGAACGGATTAAGGAAAAAAAGGGTAAAATAATTCCAAATGGCCAGGAAGTAGAAAAGCTCTGGTTCGACTCACCATTATCCAGCGGTGAGGGAGGCTCTCGATCGTCCAGGTCATCAGCAGACGACATGGTTCCCGTAGAGGGAGTTCTTGGCAACCTTCTCTTGAAATCACCTGAACAACGAGTCAGGACACACACATAAGGCCACATCGTATCCGTTCCTGGTGCTCAGGGTGAAACATCCTATAGCAGAGCCGATGATTTATGTGATAAGGTGTCAAGTTCCTAAACATGGCAGCTGACCATCCGCAGCGGCTGCTGCTTAATGGTCACACGAAGGATTGTTTTAGTAACGCTGCTTGGCTTCTGAAGAACCTGATGAGTGGAGCTAATCGGGGATAAATTCGGACATTGTTCACACTTTCGCCACAGTCAATGGGGCGGCACAAATCCTCGATAATCTGTAACCGGCGATTATGCAACCGGTGGACCAACTTCCACCAATCGGGGGGTATTTCTGCCCAACTGGTTTTATTTTGATTTTAAATTACAAATGGAATAAAAAGAAGAAAGGATCATGATTTATTTTTTTATTCATGTTTTCTGGGTAAAACTTTTCACTACAACCAGAGTTGCAAGACTTTTAGGGTGCGTGTCTACCAGGTTTGGACATCTAGAGATTGCGCTGTGAAGATAGACTTTCAAATGTTATGACAAATTCTCAACTGGATTTAGGTCTCGACTTTGACTAGGCCTGTTCGTCGTTGAGTCGGTTTCAGTTTTCCTCCACGTGCAGGTCAAAAACAATCTCAATCTGACCCAACTCCGCTTGTTGTGATTCTTCATGATACCGTCTGTTCAGCCATGTTCTCCAACAATATGCTGACCTATTACCCACATCTGTTAAGATGTAATTTTTTACATTTAAACAATTTTTTTGTTTGTTTAGGAAATAAAATCAAATTTGGTGTTTTAAGAAAAACTGAAAATTCTCAATGATTCCCTCCTTTGTGTTGCTCTGACATGTAAGCCTCAATGAGGCACATTGAAGTTTGTGATGTAAATGTGACAAAAAGCGACATGAAGCACTAGTACGCCTCAAGTACAGTAGCATAGCAACATAGGAAACATGAACCCCGTTCAACACAAGCTTTTTATGTTGGTATGCGCTGTATTAAGAGTTGCACAACATCCACGGTGTGCGGTTGCTAAGCCTCCTGATTGTGAGAGAACATGCCAGCAACGTTGGGTGAAGATCAAGATCACTCAAACAAAAATGTCCGACGCCCTGGGGCAATTAAAAAAAAACACAGTATCTTCTGTTTCTGGCTGCCGTCTCCGCACACCTTCACCTTCTTTGGCAAACAACTTTCTATGAAGCGTTTCAAAATGATAAACGCTGATTTATTGCCTCGGTGGCTCAGTGTGCCAGCAAGTGATTTAAATACAAAATCAGGGTGCAACGTGCACGTTGTGAGCTCAGACCACACTGAGTGGGGAAAGAATGGCTCCGTAAGTCTAATACCTGGGCTTGCGGTGGGCGAGTCCATGGAGCGCGATTCGCTGCTCCCTCCGGCGCTTTCCGAGTCGCTGCACATCCCGCCGCCCTGATTGGCTGAACTCCAGGGGCGGAAGGGACCCTGGATTCGAAGCGCTGCGAACAGACAGGGGAATCCAAACATGAACAAAAAAGCGTTTGCGCCCGTCTGCCTACATAAACGCTCTCCGATGCCAACATTTGCAAGAGATGAAGTGGAGTTTCTCAATATTTATAGTAAACGCTGGGAGTTCATTAATCACCGATACTCGTATCTGCAAAGGTCGTCCTGTACTTATTCTGCCACTGAAAGAACACCTCTGATTCAGAACGTCATCATAGGACGCATGAGGGTTACTTATTATATTTAAGACTTTAAAGACTATTGTGAAGAGCATTTAAGACCTTTATTGTGACAAAGATGTACAGGATGTAAGGAGGCGCGGAGACCCTGATGTGGATGCAATTACACAATGAAGCGATCTAAGAAATTCAGCGTGGCTAAGTAAGGTCTCCTCATGTTATGAGCCCAATTATCAAAGAGTCACGTTAAAACAGAGTAAGCTCTTAACTTACTCCAGATTTTTGTTAAAAATGTTGTTAAATTCATGTAAATATTGCTTATTTTACCACATTTATCTTAAATGAGTACATTTGGGATATTTTGCTCATGAATATTTGAAATGTTATCAATCGGCTCTATGCGAAAACACCTTTTACATAGAAAATGTCATAATTAATAAAAATCGTACAAAAATTGTGAAAGTAGAGAGCCTGCTAAAAGAAGATCACAAGCCTGTAATTTAAGCAGGATGGGTTTATATAAAAAATTAGAAAGAAAAAAAAAGGAAAAACTTCTTCTTGCCAGTATTAAGGACTCATAGGTTTCATAATAAAAAAAAGTTTAAATCCTAAATTTTGGCCCAAATCGCACCGTTTCCCTCCATTTTTTTTTTTTTCTAAAAATGTCCAGCGAACCTACCTTGCACATCGGTCGCACCATTGGAGCGTCTCTCTGCGATCTTGGCGTGGTGGCTGTTGCCGTGACCGTCCACGTCTTCTCCACCCACCACGTCGGGGGAGGTCTGCGACAGGTTGCTGTGGGAGGAGTGGCTGGTGCTCAGTGAGCGCTTGTTTGAAGGCAACCTGAGATAAAAAAAAAAGAAAAAAAGGAAGGAAGTGAGCTAAAACCCAGAACTAAGATGCTGAATTATAATTAGATTAGTAGATACAAGCATCCAGCTGCTAATTATGCTAGTAAATATCCATCAGCGGTGGCAGGGTCCCCGATTAATCCTGATATCATGTGATCAGGAAGTCAAACACAAGTAAACTTCTGCATAACGACGACTGACTGACTCCTGCACGTCAACAAACGATGCTCTCCATTGTTACCCAAACGCATCCGACAATACACCACTAAGTAGGTCAGCGGTCTATATTTAAGCTTTCGGGGAGCAGTGTTGTGGGTGAATGCGAGCGAGCGTGGGTGTGTGTGCATGCACCTAAAATTCAGTTCCTCTCTCCCAAGCTGAACTCTTTTGATCAGAGGGATCAGAGTAAGGGGGGATGGAGGGAGGGCAGGTGGGCTGGGAGAAAACTAAGTGAGAACAAAGCGCTCTCTTATTCCCATCCGTCTGGTATGTGCATGGGTGTGTGTGAGAGATCACAAACCTGTGTCAACAATCCCCTTTCTGATTTTTTTAGGTAGCTTTTCCCCCTTAAAAAAAAAACACTTCAGAGAAACGACCAACGTCAATTACCCAAATTAGCAGGACAGTTAATCTTAGCAAAGTGGGAGCTGGAAACGATAGAAGTTGAGCCGCTCCGGCCGCAATCGTTTCCACAGGACGCAGCCCACCGCCCCAATTGCGCTGCGCTTTCCAAAACAATCTCTGTGATTTATCGCAGAGGGTGTGAAGACGCGCCCGGCTGATGGGACGAAAATCACATCCCCAAACTCCCCAAGACTCGCTTGTTTTTTTAGGAAGAGTTGTGAACATCACAGGGACACATTTGACTTCTATCCGGTAATGTCTGCGTAGTGGAGTGTAGCTGCTCTGAGGAAGTCTTTGAAAGTTGAAACGATTAATCGCAATTAATCAGTTATTGAAATAACCGTCAACTAACTTCGTAATCGATTAATCGCTAACACAAGAGTAAAAAAAAAAAAGAAGGTAATTTGCTGAAAGAACAAAGTGAGAGCAATATTTCAGCAAACATTATTTTACAAAAAAAATTTACATTTATCATTTAAGATCAAATAAATAAATAAAAATTTTTTTAAAAAAGCATCTTTTTTATGCATTTATTAACCAGTTAATCCAGAATAAAACAAATCAGCTGAGCTTTTAACATGTTGACATTAGAAGTATTTTTTTAGCTGGCAGATTCCAGATCCTATGCTACAAATGATCAACTAAATAATCCTGTATGTTACTGCATGTCAGGCAAGACAATGTTTATATTCTTATTTTAAAAACTAACAAAATTATTTGTTTTCATCTCTTACTGTATTTCTATTAATCTATTAAAAAAGCGTTTGAATAAAAAGTAAAGTCAGCAAGTCGCACCAATTTTTTAATCTGATTAATTGATAACGATTGATAACGTAGCAGCCCTGTTGGAAACCATAATCTGTCTGACGTTCATGCGTCTCACCGGGCGCCGGGCGAGTCCAGCGAATGCGACTCCAGGCGCGGCCCGTTGGTCGGCAGACTGCGGACGTACTCGATGTAGCGCTGGCCCGGCTCGTACTGCTTGGCGTTTTCGCACAGGCTCTGGTGGTTGACGGGTAAAGACACGACCTGGGCCTGCTGCAGCTGGAACCAGTTGACGGTCACCTGGCAAAAGGTGAAAAAAAAAATATATAAAAATCGCGTGCCGCTTGGTCTCTTCGTTTCATTCGCGCCGCTCGACGTCACGGACGGGAACTTACGGCCTTAAGGGTGAGGTCGCACTGGGAGACCATTTCTCTGATCTGAGTGATGATCTCGCTCTTGGTGTTGGCCAGGTCCACCCTCTTCACGCTCACGTCAACCTGGCAGGTTTTGCAGTGCTCCCTGGCCTCCTCGGCCTGACAAAACGAGGAGATAAAGCAACTTAAACACGGGGATGCTCGGACGGAAGAGAACAAATCACAACTGGAGGATGCGCTCTACCTTCTGCAGGGCATCCTCCTCCAGCCTGCGCCTCTTTTCCAACTGCTTGGCTGCGGCGGCACCTCCACCTCCTCCTCCTCCTCCTCCCGCCGTCTGCTCCTCCTCCAGGCGGGCGGTGCTCACCTTGGCCTTCTCGTACTCCTCCTGCCGCTGGGCCTGCAGCAGCCGGGCCTTCCTCAGAGCGCTGTCTGCCTCTTGCTGGAGACGAAAATAGATTAAAGGTCATTAACGGGCAGAAACAGCACTAAGACGTTACCACTGTAAACAGAGAAGGGGATCTTTCAGCGTCTAGCAACTTGATTACGACTTGTAGGGCCACAATTTTTAATTCAGAAATGCATTTTTCTATTTTAACAGTCCACTGTCGAAATGTTGCGACCGACAAGAAGAAAGATTGCAAACGAATAGAAGATTTATTGAAAAAACTGAATTCCATCAGTTCATATTCAGACAAAATTGGGATTTGCGCATCAAATTCAGTAACTTTAATTACCAGCATTAGTTTAGCTTAGCTGCTTGACCTGTTCTTAAATATGAAATATATATATATATATATATATATATAAAAACAACATTGAAAACGTATGAGGTGGGCGAACGGCAAAGACGCATTTTTAAACGTTTTTTGGAGCAATTTGAATCGGTTCAGGATTCGCAGCTTGAGGAATTGTGATTCTCTACAGAATCGATTTCAATAAACAAGCATTTCTTTTGCATGTAATGACTTTTTGTTTGACTATTCCGCAGTAATAAATTTTTAAAAAATTTACAGTTTAATTGTTTGGACTCATGTATAGATTTACTGACAGATTAAGATGGGCGTGTTCGTTATCACTTTATTTGTTTTATATTTAGTTCTATTTAAATGACTTACAGCGTCTCACTTATGTGTATGTATTTTATACATTGTATTTACTAACATTCAACACTTTGGATGGAGTAGCTTGTCTGCAAATACGCAAATCCCCCTTAAGGCTCAGTAAGGTATATTCTTCTCCGTTCTAAGTTAACTTTGCTAAGCTGGACCGTCCACTCACCATTTTCTTTTGCTCCCTCTGCCACTGCTCTTTGACCTCTCTCCGTAGTTTGTCCAGCTCATTCTTTCTACCCAGCAGAGGCTGAAAACAAAGATACAGAGTCTGGAAGATCTCTTGTTTCAAACCTACTTAAAAACAATAACAAACAAACAAAAAAAAAAAAGAAGAAGAAGCCGCAGTTGGTTTCATGCAGTACCTGCACGAATTTGTTGCTTTGCAGTATTGCTGCAGTTTGAAGTACCAGCTGACTGTATTCGACGTCGTTTCTGAAAGCCGTCATGTACGTCTCACGGAACGGCATGAACTCCTTAAGAGGTGGGAAGAAAAAACAAAAAAGTTTCCTAAACGTCAGCACTTGTCTGATAGGAGAAATTATTATTATTTATTTTTACTTTTTTCTCCTTTTCCTCACCTGCTGACTTGCGAGAGTCTTGGCGGTTTCGGCCATCTTGGCGTAACTCTTGGCACACTCGACATCTGCGGGTGAAATGACAACGTTGCCGCTTTTGTCATCGTCGTTGCTGATCGACGGCACTTTGCAGTCCGTCCTGCACGGTGCGAATGTGAGCTGTGCGTGTTCGGCTGAAAGCCTTTATTAACCCGTCAAACAAACAAAAGATCTCGGGCTGCAAACTCCGACCCAGAGCTTAAGTAATGTCGTCAAACAAACCTGCAGCAGCAAAGCCCCTCATTCAGAACCTCTTTCAAACTTTTCGTTTGCACGTAAAACCGATAATAAAGCTGAACAAACAGCGGTGACTGTAACAAAATCTTGGAGTCGGAGTTCGTTTGGCACTGAAGGGGAAAAAAAAATGAACGAAAACACAACAATGCTGGAAATGTAATTAAGCAAACGCTGAAGCTTCTTCTGACAGATTTTGCATTTCCTCCGATTTCACTTAAAAGTGAAGTTTATTTGTATTGCGTATTTCAGCAACAAGGCAGTTTAAAGTGCCTTATGAAACTAGGAGTAAACATTACATATGTCAAATCTTCAAAATCATCAAGCAGTTATTATGAACCAAAGGAAGCTCGAAACAGGTGGAGTTTTAGTTGGCGTTTCTGCCGTTTTGCAGTTTTCAGGACGTTTGTACCTGGTTCGTTCAGACCAACCCTTCCTGATTGGTCTAGAAGAGTGATACAACACCAGCAGATCTTTAATGTGTTGTGGTGCTAAACCGTTCAGTGATTTATAAACTAACAACAGTATTTTGAGATCTATTCTCTATGGTGTGTGGCAAGAAAAGAATATGATTCCCCGAGTTCGTAACCAGCCAATCATTAGTCAAGAGGAGTCGCCGCCCAATTTCTTTCACCAGCTGATTTCTCCGAGTGTCTCAAAGTGAAAGACCAACACTGAGGAAAATCTCTGTAGTCCTTGTGAGAAACCGCTCTCGATGCTTTCCCGTCGCGCAGTCTTGCCTTTAGAAGCGTGATTACAAATACACGAGTGGTCCAACTCACCCACGCTGATCCTCTTCTCCACCCATGCCAGGAGTTCCTTGGTGTACTTGGACCACGCCTTGGCGTAGAGCAGCACAGACTCCACCCCGCTGTCCTGCCGCTGCAGCGTCCTGTCCACCTCCTCGGGCCGAACCGGTGGAGACGGCCCTGCGGTTTGCGGAGGAAAAGCTACGTAAGAGGCGGACTCCACCGTGTCTGACGGAGGCCTCTAACGAACCGGAACCTGGATGCGCCACGCGCGTTGTCACAAAAGCGATACCCAGGAAGAGCTCAGTCTGACCTTGACTACTAGCAATATGGGCTAATACCGTCAAGGCTAACCAACACCGACAGCAGAAGCATTACGTCAGTAAGATGATTGCTTATTACCTATTTTGTCCTTCAGACAAAGCAGGCAGTGTAAAAAAAAAAAAAAACAGCAACAAGAGCTCCACCTAAATACTGATTTACACGTCATTTATGATCAAGGTGTTTCTGTTTTTTGTTCCCCCCGCCCTTCTTGCCTCTCGATGTGAGAAGATTAGTTTTCATTCACACGGCGGGCGCAGAGAGTACAGTAGCTGTGTGTGCTCAATCCGTCTTACCTGGCGGATCATCTTTCTCAGGACCGGATCCTCCAGATTCCACAGAGAGGTTCTCAGAGGACTGGAAAACAGACAAAATGCTTTTATGGAAAAAAATACAAATAATAATAATAATAATACAAAGAAGCAGGGAGGAGAGGAGAGGAAGTGCTTCCTCCTCGGAAAACAGAATGCTCCAGTAACATTAACAGAGAGACGACTTCCTCCCCAGACCACTTTTACAGTAAAACATCCAGCAGGAAAACAACAATTTATCACCGGAGGAGAGGGGGGAATGTTTGAGGCAACTGCGTCAGCCGACGAGGGCTTGGTTCACCTCTGAACTCTGAACTCTGCTGGCTAATTTTTCATATTCAGGTTCAGTAAGCTACATCCTGCTTAGAACAAACTGACATGAGCTTTTTGTTTTTGCTTTAGATGCATTCCTAGATGGAGGCGACTTCTAACACAAAGCCACCTGCCCTGCTTTCCTTACCCTGCTTCTCTTAGTCAGGGGGAGCCCCAACACTGATCCATTCTCTACATCTCCCATAAGGAAGTCAGACACTCTGGAAGAGGAAACAGAAAAAAAACCCCAGAAGTTTAGGCAGGGAAATGGACAAGAATTATAAAAAAAACAAAACATAAGTGCTTTTGTCATCTATCAATAAAGCTTCCGTTTCTTTTGTTTCTAAAAAAAAAAAGAGAGAAACTCCCATGACTATGTTAAAAATGCAAAAGCGATATGATTATTTCTTCGATGTTAAAACAACTCGAAACTGGCCTGCAGACTCCGATTAGGAAGGATTCGGATTTCTTCCGCCAAACATACAACACATAAGGGAAAATTTTATTTTTTTAAATGCGGCGAGTCTTTTGACCGGCGTAATGGTTGGGAATCCAATGTAAAATAACAAAAATACAAGATCAGTCCGTTTTAAACACCATCAAGAAATTCTTGCCACAGGATTTAAATTAGAGATGAACTGATTCATCTATTCCCCCCACCAATTCCAATACCTATATCCGAGGCTTAGACTTGGTCCATACCGATCAGATTTAGAAAAATGGTGCTGCATTCACAAAAAAATTTTATACAGACATAAATGTGTTGAATTACAAATTTATTTTATAGCGCTGCACCACTTAAATACACCAACTGCTTCACAAGCTCGGTCAAACAACTTTAATTTGTTTACGTCAGGATAGCAACAGACGTAAAAATGAATAACAAAGAAATTGAAAATGACAAAAACAATAGGTTGACTTTCTTGGTCAAACATATAAAGATGTGTCGTGCTACCTGAGCTAGAAGTTTTTAATATCACGACAGATACAGATAATCGTTTCGGATCTACTTTAAGTTACTCGTAGTCACTGCAGGTCGGAGTGGAAGCAATTTGGCAGGCTAACAAGTCAAGTGCAAAAGCACCAAAAGTGCATAAATAAGTGGTTAAAAAAAAAACACTAAATGACTTGAACCTATAAACAAACAAAAAAAAAAAAGCATAAGAACAATCAACTTGTTACAATGGTCGCCCAACACCGACATCTTACTCACACATTGCCAAAGGTGAACGCCAACGTGTCGATAGCGGTGTAGATCTCCCCGAAAAGCTTCTGCTTGTTTTCCTCGTTCACCTCATTGAAGTTCACGCCTGGTGACATGTAATAAAGAGAGAGCGAGTCAGGTTTTGGCAGGATGCTGAACTGATGGAAGCTGTGTGCCTCCTTTGTTCGGAGGCCTCAGCTCCACGGTGTGATTCATCGTCATCCTGTTGGTGATGTCAAACGTGGCGCTAATGAAACGGTGTACTCCTCAAGAACCTGAAGTACTTGGCCATCTGTTCATGTGCCGAGATTTTGAAAAACCATCCCCCCCAGCCCCTCACCCTCTCTGAAAGCGTCCAAAAACAACGTTGGCAGTCTGTAAAGATAAGCAGAGGACTGCAAGCGTGTATATTTTGCTGTAATCTGGCCAAGCAGTAGTTTCCTGCTGCAAGTCTAAACACGGTGATGACTGAGGACAGAATGAAGGTGGGGGAGGGAAAGCGGTGTAAATACGGCTGTAATCAGCCTTTACAATAAACTTCCTGTTCTGACTTAGATAGAGAGAAAGTAAGGCCCCCACCCCCCAAAAAAGATGGTTGAAAAGTGGAGAAAATGTGCAACAAGAAACTGGTGACGTCACGGAGCGCTCTCTGGTGCCTCCGTCGTTTCCTCGGTCCTTCCCTTCCACTGGAACAATGGAGATTTCTAGAGTTCAAAGGCCGAGAAAGGAGAAATCCAACCTTGTTGTCGATGAACAGAGACGTTCTTATTTTCGATTGTTATTTTCTGGTTTGCTTGTTTTACTGGAATTTAATTCAAGGGGGGAAAAAAAACAAAATACTCCCATATCTCTATAGAACGTGGCTCTTAACACCTTCAGTAGTTTTGTCATCTATTGGAGAGGCCAACAAAAATGTTTCGCGATCTCCTTCATGTCCGATGAAACTAACGCGACGCGGCCTGCAAAGATTTCCAGATGAGATGAAGCATTCTCTGTCGTGTTTCCCAACTCTTTGTAGAAACCTCTGGAATTAAACGTAAAACAAAAAAACGACCCACCTTCACGAGATTTTCCAGACCTCGTTCTGACCGTAATAAGCCTAACTGATTCCAGGAACAAGTCCTGTGTGTAAACGCTTCAGAACCGCCTTAAAAATCCCACATTTCCAAATCTTTTAAGGAACGTGAAGATGACAACAAGAACAGATCCATTGGAAAAAAACATAAGAAGGTATTGTCTTTGAATAGGCCACAGGTGACGGTCCAGGCAACAATGACTCGAACAGGTTCCGTTGTCCTTGGGAAGCTTCTTGGCAATCCTGGAGCAGTTACTGTGGTCACCTCCAATGAAAAGGAAGCAACTCCTGTGTCGCTGAATGTCCTCCTCTCCTCCCCCCCCCCCACCCCCCCCCCCCCCCCAAAACTCCCCTCTCCAATCCCCAGAACTCCCCCCTCAACAGGACATCCTGAGGCTTGCTGGAATACAATGCCACTAGTTGCTCGGGCCCCAGCCAACGGTCCAAATGTGGAAGTTACATCATCTGCGAAAAATGGTATTGTTTGCATGGAAAACGCACAACACCATCGAATCAACTCGTCGGCAGCAAAGACCTGTCCGACATTCGGCGACTGTAAACCGCTTCATGTCCTACAGAACTTAATACCATGCTGAGGTAGAGCGGTGTAATCTCAGAATAATGGGAGGAATTCTGCACTTCCTTTTATGTTGAGCCAAAATGACTTTGCTATAAAGTTGAAATTAAATCAAATTTGGTACAACTTCATCATATATTTCCCTTTTTTTTCCTAATTTTCTTCAAATTGAAAAACTTTGAGATTTGGTTCTAGAATGTATTGACATGTGGACGGTCAGTAGCACATCGTTACTAAGAGGACAGCAGGGTGGGGCTTGGAGGGTCAAGAAGTGAGTAATTCTGGCCACCTAGTGGCAGAAGAGCTCCAGAGTTAGTCATTCAAAGCTTTAATGTTTACATTGCACACAAGTTATTGTAGAAACCTGTTTAGGAGTTTGTTTTGGTGTGTTGTCAATCAGTCTCAACAAGGTCATTTGCAGTATTTTTTTTCTACAACAGCTAAATTATGCAGTTCCTGCTTTCCAGCTTCAAGATTCTGTACTCTCCAGATTTTTACAAGGACGAATTTTTATACATTGATATAAAAATTTGACCGTGGTTGGAGTTATCTGTTCAGGTTTTATTGCCCCAAAACTAAACTGCATTCAAAGATAAAGAGCAGGAAATGATGCGTTTATGACCTGCACACCATCACCCACTCAAAGGTTTTATAGTCTTAATCAGATCATTCAATTGTGCTTTAGTAAAAACATAACATAATCTATTATTATTTTTGGGCTGAAGTCCCACATTGATCTCTGGAAAATTATTTTAAACTTTCCTATTCAAAAAAAAAAAAAAAAAAAGGTTACATTAATTTTATTTATTCAACAGTTGTTTAAATTTTGATTTTTGTAACAATATGTACTGTCTTAGTGAACACGGTTTTGGGAAGCTATCGAGTTGTTGGTGAAGGCATAAAGGTGAGAGCAATTATCTCCACACTCTGTTGTAGCCACATTTCAGACTCTTATTTTGAAGTGAAAAGGGAAGTAGTTCTCGAGTTGGTGTCTTAGTATAATAGTCGACTAATGTTAGTGGACCTGGCCACAACTGTTACATAAGGACTAAATTCCCTTTGAGGAGGGCAAAGGAGATATTTACCACTTTTTAATTTTTTTTATTACACTCAGTTGAAATTTGGCTACAGTTTAGGTACAGTTAGTGTTTGCATCTGCTTTGGGCCTTTCCTATGATCACTTTATCTGTTCAAAATCAGAAATACTCTGTCTAAACATGGAGTGGATGGTTTTACAGTAAAAACCTGGATTATTTAACACACGGTTTGAGATTTCTGAAAACCTTTTTCCGTTTTAGTATTTTAAGGTTTTTAGTAGTAGGAGCACATTGGAGTTATCGGTAAAGACGTAGGGTTTAATAAAACCTAGACTAGACCGTATTTTAATAAACCTTTACTCTATTTGTGAACACAAAAAAAGTTGGTTTGCCATAAAAATTGCAGAAATCTCATTTCATGTCATCTTTTCTTTGTCACCTGAATGCATCACAAGTTTTATGTTAAACTCAAGCTAAATGTAAAACTCACCCGATGAGATCCAAAGGTTACAGAGAAGAGAACATATTGGTTTAATCTTAAAGCCTCCCGTAAGGAGCTGATTGTTTTTGGAAACGGTTTTCAGACACTTTTAAGAAGCTGTGTTATTCTACTTGCAGGACATAGAAAATGCGTGTTCAGCAGAGCAGGGTGTCATGAGAGAAGGGAGGATCAGATATGGCAGAGACAGAAAACAGACCAGAGGAAGAGTGGAGGAGTGGCTGGCATGTTTCACAGGAAACCTGACAGCTCCGCTCCGCTGTGTGTGTTTAAACATTTTTATATTTTTTTTTAAGCAGAGCTGGCAAAAGCTCGGCATACCTTTGACCGTGGCAATCACCGTTCCAGCTTTGCTCAGGATGTCCACAGAGTTGAGGCTCTGGTGCTTCTTGATGATGGCCTTTAGGACTCGCAGCAGCTCGCCGAGTCGCTCGTGGACCGCCTGATGGAGGGAATCCTGATGCTCTGGGAGTCGGAAAGGAAGGCCCGATTAGTACTTCAGGAAGTGAGCCATTACCACTTAGGATGTTTTTACAACAACAATCATCCCCAGCTAAACAGTTACTAGTAATGCACTGATTCGATATCGTTATCTGTATCAGAACAGATATTGAAAAAAATAAAATAATCTCCATCGGGTATCAGTAACAATGAGCCATAAGAGCAAATCTATTCGGTCCAGTTCTATGCTTTGTGCTCTGACCAACGTTATGTTTTATTTTTTATTTTACGCTGTATTTGAATTCCTAACTGCACTTTCTAAACCATTTCAAACACGGTTTGTTGCAGGTTATTTATACATGTTTGGCCAAGGCAGCCAACCTATTGCTTCTGTCAGTTTCAGTTTCTTTATTATTCATTTCACGGTGGCTGTTATGCTCCTACTTGCGCAGATTGAACAAATTAAAGTCGTGTTGTTTTTACATGTTTGACCAATTTCGTGACACTATCGGTGCATTTCAGCATGCTGCTCTGGTACAAACTACATTTATATGTTTGTGTTTCACCTCTGTTTTCCCTATCAGGCAATTCCAAATCTCAGAAATCTGGGTCAGAAGTGATCGAAGTGGATCAGTGCATCCCTAACCTTTATACCAATACAAAACCTGAAATGTTGCTGTAGTACTCAACCAAATTTAATCTGCTCCTACTAAGCAAAATCTGGTGAACATTACTCAACTTGGACACCTTTGACCGGCCCAAGATATCAGTATTACTAATCATCTTTACCACAGTGAAGTCACCACTGTAGAATGTCGGACTTCCGAGGGTTATAAATAACGTTGCTCACTGTGATTTAAATCTCAAGGTCAGAAATAAAAATCGGTCAAAGTCGTTTACCGTAAACTGCCAGAAAAATCTATAGGATTTAATAAACTGCGATCACCTTGGTGATGGACAGCGTAGCCCCAGACACCAGCCAATCAGTCACAGCATCGTCTACGCGTCGAAACCATCTAAGCCAACTGCTAAATGTGGACATAAAGACGACATTGTGTGGTATTTCTATAATTACAGGCTATGTGCTCAGTTAATTATACAGAAAATGGCGCTTCTGGCATCCAGGTATACACATTTCACTCAGTGAGTCAACACACCCGTTTACAAAAGGACAAAATGCACTTTGTTATCAAGTAACCTTGAAACTCTGCTACTGGCATGCTTTAGGGCTCATAAAAGGGAACATGTCAACAAGTGAGAAGTCGGAGAACGACAAAGTTTCACGACTTGCTAGATTTACAGGTTGGTGAAGCCTTCGCTCACGTGAGGCCGAGTTGGAAAGCAGTTAAAAGCGGCGACGCCTCCATCTGTTCCCTCGTCTATCAACCAAATGCAATCATCACTGTGGCCCAGAAGCTCCGCAGTACTAGGCTGTAAACATGTTGAACACACAGGCAGCCGGACACGTTGTTGTCATCTGATGCTTTACACACAACGCGCACTGTAATTATCTACATCAGGTGTTTAAACGACTGCTTGCTTCTGAGTCACACCTTGCTGGAAACGCACGCAGACGATTTCCAGGCAGTAGAATTTTGTGCTGACAATCGGCCCTGGATTACCCGTCATGGAAAGAGGGATCAGAAAGACTTTAGCCATCTCCCCGTTTTGCCTTTTATTCGTGAGCCCCCTTCCCCCCCGCCCCACCCAGAGTGAGACAAACGCTGCTGCCAGACTGCCCAAAGCTGCTGGGCTCTTTGCCGTGACAAATCTGGTTGCTGATGGGACTGATAAGTTCACGCCAAACAACGGACAGGTGATGTGCGACGTCCAAAGCTCACCAACTGTAGTAAACAATCGTGGTTGCTTGAGAGGAGAGATGGCAAAATACAATCACAGCCGGGCTTTGCTAAACAGATAAAGTCCTATCAATACACACTATACCCTCAACTGTCTTTGCTTCTACTGTATTGTCAGTAGTCAGTATTAGGACTGGATGATTGGATATTATTGGAATAAGTAGAATGGATATGAAACAAATCTGGTCTGGATTCCTCTTTTTTTTTTTTTTTTTTTTAAATACACCACCGTAACTCCATAGCCACTGCTCTACATGCCAACAGCTTCAGCAAAAACAGTCGCAAGTCAAAATTATTTTAAATGTTTTTTTTTTCATTCTTGCCTTTTTAAAGACTTCATAGTTGGCAAATGGGTGTTGCTAATGTCTTCCAATAACATAATTACCTTGTCATATTTTCAAATTTGCTGTCAGCTTTAAAAAAAAATTTAATTCAAAAACATGGTGGGCCCCTACATGGCTGCCTTAGCGCCCCCATTACTGGGCTTAGCAAGTTTTCCGATGGTTTTTGTCATGAATGTGCCGTAATTGAAAAATATTTAATAAAGTAATTAAGCTAATTAAGGCAAAAGCATGAAAGGGACATACGAGAGATTCTTCAAAGACCGACCATTAGCACCATCTATTAGCATAAAAGTTAGCAACGTCTTGCCAACACGACTTAGTCCAAACCAGCTGTACACCAGGATGCTTTCAAACGTCTCTCCACAGGACCTGTAAAGTCCCATCTTTCACCACAGCAACCGTGCTCATTTATCTTCATCATTTGCCAAGTACAGATCCGACCAATACAGAGAACCTGGTGTGTTTTTCATCATACCAGCCTTTTGTGCTTTTGTCTTAGAGCCACATGAGGTGGGAAACATGCCCGTGGGCTTTTCGTATCACTATGCATCAACATGAACTTATTTTGACATAATCAATGCACATACATCATTTTCACTGGACTATTTTACCACAGAAACAGGGAACGCATATAAGATTTAGTTGAGGAAACCTAAGTCAAAACCATAATGACTGCGATAAAGGGCAAAGTTTACCACAAGCAACTTTAATTTGTGCCAAGACTTTCTAGATTCTTTAAAGTCCCATTTTTTATGGATGCATCCAAATTGCAATTTTTGTAAAGTTTTGACTTTATATGGAGCCACACTGACTTTTCTGACACTGTTTTAGTTTCTGAGCAGCTGGTTGGAGCAACACAAAGCTAAAAATTGTCCAATTTTGGTCACCCGCCAATTTTTTTGTCGAAGCCGTACAACAAAGCCAAAGGCTCGATCGTCTGTCCAGCAAACTGGAAAGACGACTGGCATTAAGTAAAGGCATTACTTAATGCCTTTAAGACTCAAGTAAGTCTTAAAGGCATCATGGTTCGGAAAGCAACAAGTTTATTAAATACAAATGTAAAACCATAACTTCCTTAAAAAGACAGAGGGTCTTCATTTGCCAATTTCCCAAGTGCTCCACTTATTAATGGTGGCCTGTCGCCTGTTTTAAAAAATTCCTAAAAGGGAGCTAATTAGCAAGACATTATAGCTGCATCCACCAGCCCAGCAGGACACAGGATAATGTAAAGAGACTGATTATTTAACCCTTTCGCGGCCACTCTGGTTGCAGCACAAAAGAGAGAAAGGCTCGTTTCCAGCTGGGGGGGAAACCTTTTAAGATTTAAATGGAAATCTTAAAAGGTCGATTTGTTTTAGAGGAAATACTGTGATTCACAAGGACAGGAAATTAAGAAAACGAAAAAAATGTATATCAAGGGCTCCTAAACACACATGGTAGCATGTGATGTTCAAGGTGATGTTCCGTGTTTTTTTTTATTCCCACAGGGAAATCTTTGGTTCTGCAGTATCCCAGGCTGTGTGTTGTCCTAGAGCCAACAGTGAGTGAGCCTTGCTGCCTCATGGGCAGGCCACATTTATGGACCAATAAATCACAACAGCTTTTCCTGTTCCTTGAGAAAAGAAGCTTTGGAGTTTATGCGTGTGTGTTTTGGTTTTTTGTTGCTCCAAATGGAATAATCCCCAGAAGAAGAAAAAAAAAAAAGAAAGTGCAAAAGGAGTAATTTGTGGGAGTATCCGAATTTGAGCGAAGACTGGAAATTTGTGTGTTGTTTTTGGGGGCTTGCATTATCCCTTGGGATTTGTCCCAAATTTACCCTTGCACAACCCAACCCCTCGCATCCTAGCTTCATCTGCTGGTTAGGAGAGGAGGAGAGACATTCCTTGGCATAATGAAGCCCTGGTGAATGAAAGCTACATGGGGATCAGACTCGGACCCTGATGAGAAGGAGGCCGCAGATCAGGAGCGGGGCTCCGAGCCTGCCAGCAGCGCATTGCCAGGTTTTTACTTCATTAGCGTCATGGAAACCCAACATTCCAGCCTCTTGTTTGGGAGCTGGGGCAGGAGTTGCGGGAGCAAAAGGGTCGAGGTGGGAGGCGTGTGTGTGTGTGGGGGGTGGTGGTGAGGGGGAATCCATAATGAAAACATTGTCAGATCACTCGCGATCGAGGTGACATCTCGGTACCAAAACACTGAGCAGATGCTTCGGCGGCTCAGCTTTCCAGAAATGATGTCGGCCCATTTCATGTCATACTTACCCCAAATTTAAAGGGGTCACATATTAAACACCCGTTATTACAAGATACGACGATGAAGGCTACATAGAAAAGATTTAAAACATTAATGCCGCTACAGGAAAATGGGATACCATGTGGATGGCGTCTGTCCCTGCGAATGAGCCGAACGGGAGGCGGTCCTTTAGCTTTTTCACCTTTTCATGCAATTTTATTATTTGTTAATAAAAATGTCGGCAACAAAACATGACTGGATGCCACGGGATGTTTCTGAATGATTTAAAGTAACTTTATTTCTACTGCTTAGAGATGGTTTGACTTGTTAAGGGTCATATTCTTTCATAATTCTCAAGTGATCTGCATCAAAATCAATGGGAACAAGGGGGCGATATAAATTCAACTGAAAATAACTTGGACTTTGATTTCAGATTTGAGCATTTATAGATTATTTATCTGTAATTGATCAGCAATGCAAACGGTTGGTCGGTCAGTCAAAATGAACATCTAATGACTTCTGGATGCCAGAATTATAGAAAAAGAACATTCTGACTGCTCATCCTGGATGAATTTGCAACATTGTTCCTTCCTAAAGAGAACATTGTATCAGTTTTTGCGAAAGTCTTCACAAAGACCAGCAATCTGAAGTTAGCTAAAAAATAAAAAAATCTGATCACTGCGTCTTTAAAAGGTGCAACAAAAGAGAAGCAGATTACAGCAACAGAATAATAACAATAAAAACCGAGTAAAGCATTAGTGTGCGAACATGACGGGGGGTCAAAGTACAAGCAACTGATGTTTATTTCCAAAGTGTCTATAGTTCATAGTTGGATTGACTATAATTTTTTTTTTACAGTTTTATCTGATGCCTCGGTATGAAAACACTCAGAATGCACTGATGTCATCCAGCAGGCATGAAAAGAAACATTTCAGTTCTTCACAAGCCAAGGTAATAAAAAGTGGTGATTAGCATTGTTACGGCGGTCTTAAAAGGAAGGGATTCTTATTGTTAAAGTACTCCAAATGCATTGAGTTTATAATTTAACTATTGGGTGGGCAGTGCAACATATCCCAGCACTTCTGTTGAGGAAAAAGCATCATGACTCAAATATAAAAGAAAACAGCTGAGTTTGCTTGATGTACACCATGTGTTACTAATCTCCACTTGGATACTTGCTATCAGTGACTCAGTTCTTTGTCATCTGGAGCTTTCCATTTGGGCCTTGACTCGGAGCGACCGGGCGGCATTCCTCCCCTTGCAACTCCAGCAATGAATTACTGTGGGACTGACGTAAAATACGTCCTTCAAACCCGAACTTTCTTGTGACCTTCCCGAACAGATCCCCACCAGGACCGGGTCCAATCACATAGGAGGAGAGACGGGACGGCGGACAGGAAAGCATTGACCGCCGTCGTTTAAAAGCTTCATTTGTCCCAATCGATTTGACTACAGCCGGACAGTCCTCGAACTCCTCCGACAAGTACCCTTATCCTTCAGTCCCCTTAAACGACATTCATCGAAGGCACGACGAAAGGCTTCCTTTCAGACTCGTTGGCTCTTTGTCTTAGCGCGGCAACCAAATGCAACTCTCTGGTAATAATGACCTTTGTTCAAAAGTGATTCATTTCCAGCAGCCTGGGGGTGAAAAGCCACATTCTTTACCAAGCCATGTCTAAAACTGACCCCATTGTTTAAGTCAGAATTTTAGGTATTTGCAGCACTTTTACGGTGGTCTTGACCAAAAGAAAAAAAAAAGAGAGTCCACTTAACCTCTAATGCTTTGTAGGGTCACTCCAGATGAAGGGTCAGAATACGGCTTGGTATCCCCCCCATCTCTCTCTCTCCCCAGCATAACTCCTGTGGTTAGTGGACCTCCTTACTCCCCCTTACCCCACTTCTGTGGGCAGACCACCGACGGTCCCCTCTGTGGATTAGCAGATTACATGCAACTGGTAAAAGGCACGGGAACTTAGCCTTTGCAGACCTCTCCGGTCACACTGAAACATTCCCCTGGATCTTAAACCTTTGAAGCCATTTTTCCCCATGACTGCATACACAAAGAGCGAGAATTTAAAAAGAGGGACCCCTAGGCTAGACACACAGCACCTTCCACCTAGACGGGGGGGGCTTTCTTGTCGCCACGCTGGCAGCAACTGCCTTCGTCAAGCTTGTTAGCTTTTATTCAGTCAATGCAAATGAGAAAATATGATCAATGACGGTTGAACTCTCAGACTTCAAACTTGACTCGGATATTTGTATTGAAATGTTTCTCTCTCTCTCTCTCTCTCTCTCTCTCCTTCATTTCTCCCTCCTCATCAAGAGACAGGGCGCTCGTCTTTCTAAATGCATCACCGCCTCCATAACCACCACACAGACACCACCTCTACCGCCCACTGTTGATGCGAAGCTCTGAAAGCTGGCATTCCAGCTATGCTTTTCTTGAAGAGAAACGCCAAACACCCCCCTTCACCACCCGCCCCCCCACACACCGTGTAACCTCTTGTTGGCAGCCAAACTGTTCAGGCATTTGGCTCAAGAGCTGATCCAAAAGTTGTGTCCAGCAGTCATAGATTAGGGAGTCTGTTGGACAGAAGCTTAAAGACGGGGTGGGGTGCGGGGGGTTTCCTGCACCTGTCAAGAGACTGTGTGGGGAGGTGAGCGGAGCATTTAGCTTTAGCCATCATCCTAATCCTGAGACAATGCTGAAATAGCTGTCAAAGCAACAACAAAAACAGCTTCGAGAAAACTGTTTGCGCCATGCGTCACAATGAAAGAGTTGCAGCGAAGGAGACAAATTGGACAAACAAGTCAAACTGTCCTCAACCTAATGAAGATGAATAATGGGGCCAGTGTGAGCGCAAGACTCCTCTTCACCTCTTCAATCAACAAGGTCATCAGATACAGTTTGTTGAGTGACAAGGCCGGCATCTCATTGATGGTAGACGTATTTGAAGTAGGACTTTATAATGCTTCAAAGTGTTCAGCTACGTCTTGTAATTTGGCAAATTCAACACCACAATGTGATCGCAATCTGAGCGTAGAAGACAGGATGCACTTGCCTTTTCACCACAAGATCAAACACTGGCTCGTACTACAAAGAACCTGCTGGCTATGTGTTTGTTGTATCTGGAACCTCATATAAGCCCCCAAAAAATTGCGATTTATTTATTGTGGCGCTTTGTATTCGGCCTGTCTGAGAAAACAGACACGTACAGCCACGTTCGTGTAATCCCTCTGTTGGAAAACAACAAAGAAGTGTTTTATAGTCTACTCATCAAGATAAAGGGAAAAGAACTTCGAGTCGAAGTGTTTTAAATCAACTTATGTTGCAGATGAGTTGTTTCCCTGTTTGTCTGCAACACATCAGGAATAAACGCAGGATCGAAAAACAGCAAGTTGTCACAGACAGAGTTCCTAAATTTATCAGGTCATTAGTACAACTGGTTATCTGTCCAATAACATCTTCACTGGCCTTTCAATGAGCACCAATATTAGTCAGCATGAGGCCGAGTAAGTCGCACGTGAGCATGACCCAATGTTCAGGAAGAGGAAAAAAGCAGTTACACTTGGGGTGTAGTTCCTGCTGTAACGTCAAAACAACAGAGACAGATAAGGGTGATAAAAATGATTCACCTGAACACGAGCACCCCACGAGACAGATAACAACTGACAGTAGTGAAGCTAAGACTGGGGCACCGTCAAACAGCTGTGAGAGTATTGGCTGCTTTTCTGGTTCAAAGGACAGCAGCCGTGTCAACGTTACGCATCTTTGTTTTAAGTTTGTGTTTTAATATCATGGCAGACAATCACAGTTTATATTCGAATGTTTCAATCAGTCAGCTTGGAGTCAGCTCACATGCTGGAGGAGATTCTCCTTGTCCTCCAAGCGCAGACCTGGCTCAGTTTTCATCTCTGCCGATAGCAGTCAATATTTCGGATATTATAAAAATTGTAAATCCCTCTTCCCTAATGCTATTGACCTTTAATCCAAAGCAAGAACAAGTTGAGGAGGGGCACCCCTAAGCCTATGTGTGGGATCGATTTAACTTTTCTGTTTGTTTTAACCCAAGAGGTTAAAGGGGAAGCCCCTTCTGAGTGTTTGACTAACTTGATGTCATTGCGTATTTGACTACAATATTGCTATTTAATCATTTTTGCAGATGTTAGGAGAACAGACACCAGCTTCTAGCGTGACCTCCCCTATACCCCAAATCAGCTGTGAACAGACAAGAAGCACAAGACTTTCCCAACAAATATCATCATCATCATAATCAATCCCCAACTTCTCATAGGCAGTGTGGGAATCCTGAAGCACGACCTTACAGAGTCGCACACATCGACAGTCTCCGAGAACAAAGCTGCTCCGGCAGAAAAAAAAGGCAGCCATCATCATAAATCTCTAAGGAAAATAGGGGGGAAAAAAAGAAACGTAGATGCACCGAGAAGGTTCTCCCGTGGCATGAAAACATCTTACAAACTTGCCAGGCGGGTTTAACTTTATTACCTGTACACGGCATGCATTTATCACCCGCGCAGTGCATCGTGTGTGTGTGTGTGTGCGTGTATGTGTGTGTGTGGTCATGCTTTGTTTTTTCGGGCAGAGGGGATAAATAGGTCCACCATATGTCACATGGAGTTTAATCCCAGAAGGAAATTATCTGGTCCTTAAAACGAGGATCACCCAGGACAATTAAGCTAATGTAACATATCCTGAAAGGCTGCTTAATTAACAAGAAGAGAGTTCAGCAGATCTGTGAGGCTCTCTGACTGCAACGCGATATTCAGCAAACAACAAAGGCTTGTGTGGTCTTATACTCGGGGACAATTTACAGTGACTTTAAGTCGGGCGAGCAGTAAAAGAGCCATAAAAGGAACTTTTTTTTTTTTTTTTTGGGAGGCTACACTGGATCGCAGACCCAGTGGGATCCACTGCCTAAAAGTTAAACAAAGCTTAGCCGCTGCCATTAAGAAAGTCTGGAAGGATTTGTGGAAAAGACCCGGGCAGAGGCTAATTTTAGGCTGGTATTTTGCGAGGGCTGGTTTAGAATATTGCTCGCTAAAACGGCCATCGAGGCTTTCTCAGAGGACCCAGACCAGAACCGCTTTCCCACAAGGCATGTGCATCAGCAGAGAATATCAAACCCGCCTTCAAAAGGGGAGAACGCGCTCATTTTCCCACGAATCAAAAGCATACCGAAAATGCAAACCGAACGTCACGTAGGTTAAGTGACATTTCACATCGGCGACCAACAGTTGTGCAAACATTTAGGCCGTTACTCGCTGGTGGTATGCTGCAGGATGTCATTGCACAAGTCTGCTGGAAACGTACTAAGTAGGTGTGTGTTAATCATTAAAATCCTGAACGGCAGAGTGTGTGCACAAAGAGAGCCTCTAAATCCCCCACTGATTAACCGAGGACAGCTGTGAGTCAAGGTGAATCACAGAGTAACACGTAAGGACTGAATCAGCGCGAATGATCCAATCACAGCAACAAATTTAAATCTATATAAATATATATGTGGCTAGCAGTTGGAGTACCCTCCAGCTTTTGACAGTTTATAGTGTGCTGATGGTGTTTCTTGAAACGATGCGAAACGGAGAACAGTTTAAGCCGGGTTCAGTGAGGCAGGACAAGAAGGTTTTCCAAGAACCGACTCATTTTCAGGACATACTATACCCAAGTGCTACTCAGCCATTTCATAACCAGAGGGAGATTTGAAAGTGAAGTGACACAAAGCACAAAAGCTGCAAAAGCTTGCTTAAGGGCAGAAAAACAATTTCTAGTGTGGCATGTTTGGTTATACAGGCCATGAGGAGCTATAATTTGGAGAAAACCCTCACTGCACACGAAGGAGACAGTCGAGACAGTCGACTGAGGTTTTGTTGAATAAGTGATGCATCTAAACCGTCACAGGCCACTGGTTTTCCAAGAATAGAGTTTTACACACGTCTTTTGCAATTTTCCTGGTCCGTTTGGAAATCGCACCAATCTCTAACAGAAGAAGCTAAAAATAGATTAAAATGTACACTAATTGTTTTCTAAAAAAAACAGAAGCTCCTCTCGCACGCAGTGTGACGTTGACAATTTGAATTTGACCATAATACAGTCAAATTCTAATTGTTTTTTATTAAGCATGTGGCTACAGTGGAAAGGAACAACTTCCTACTTTCAGCAAACCAGAGCTCAAGAGCAGCAACCATAGCGATCATGATTATTTTGATGATGGCGTTGGGACAAAATGTGATGTTAACTGCTTGTTTCATAACTGGATACTGTATTATGCTTTTATGATGTAAAGCCCTTTGAACTGCCTTGGAGCTGAAATGTCCTATACAAGTAAACTTGACCTCGCAGCTGAGAGAACAATAAGAGAGTGTGACACACACGTGCACACATAGAGAAACACTGGACCGGGAGTACTTTCTAGAAGAAGGATAAACAAAATGTGTGCAGCTTATGACAGAAATAGCTCTGTAAATAGTTCAGTGCAAGAAAGAGATGCAGCTAAACACACAAGCCCTGGTCAAGCGTCATTGTCCATGGGAAAGGACCAAAAAAAAAACACAAACAGTGAGAGATCCCAAAAGGATTTGATAAGAATTTACTAGTCTGGTCTAACAATACATATATACTTTAGGAAATGGTGACAAGACCCTGCTGTATGCAGCTCTATCTAATACATTGTTTTGTTTTTGTCATTTTTAGTCTTGAGCAAATGACACAAGTTTCGTCACCGCCACTGTGCCTAGAGGATTTTAAAGCACTGAAACACCCGATTACCCGCCTGTACCTTTAAGACCGGGTTATGCTTACAAAACAAATGATATGTTTAGCCCTTAAGTACATATTGAAACAAACAACAATCGTCTCCCAATCCCACGGAAAGCACCAATGCACCGTTTAGCTGTTGACAGGTTAATCCCATGACGGGGAGCATCAGAGGCCCTCCCTCCAACTCCTATCCTCTGACCCAGTCCAAACACTAGAGCCACGGACTCCACGTCCGCGGCTCAACAAACGCCCTCTGTGACCCTCACTGCGATCGTCCTTCAAAATAAAATCCTACTCAACTGCTGACATGCCTCTCATAGGCGCTCACTGGAGCAGGTCAGTACCTTTCCAAGCAATCTCCTGATGATGAAATACCCCCCCGTGCCCCAACCCAACGTCGACTTGGCAGCGGGTTACCCCGATACCCCATCTTTTCGGACACGAGTAAATAACAAAATCCTACCACGCCTCACTGAGTGCAGCCACAACTAAGGAGCCAGTATGTAACTGTGTCCTTTTAAGGATAATAAGCAACGCTTGGAAAAATAAAACAAGGACTGAAAGGGAGGGAAAAAAAACAAAACACCCAGGGGATCAATCCTGCGGCAACGAGCTATTCTTGACTTGGGAAAGAAACGTTTGTGCGAAAGCTGCCAGATAGCAGAAGCATGCTCGTCTGGAGATGCCTCTCGGGGACAATGAGTGTCAGTCTCACATCACTGACCGTGAATGCGGGCACTGTTGCGAGGGATACAGGGCCCTAAGTTGAATATAGCTTGTGACTACTGGCTCTGTGAAGTTGAGGGGAGAAGGGGTTCTGTGTGTGTGTGTGTGGAAGGTTGGTGGGGATAAGAGATTTAGAGTAATGAGAGGTTTGAACTATTGTGTCGTGCCTCAGAGACAATATGGCCATAAATTAGGAGGAGAGTTGCATCTCATCCGATCACTGCACAATCTGGTCTCTCCCAAGAATCGGTTTCCGTCCCTCCATCAGTATACGGAGTCGTTTCCAGAAACGTTCAATGAGTTAGGATGTCATAAAAACAGTCTATTTATTTTAGGAACTTCATCACCGTTGTACACAAACGGATGTGTTATTGTAGCACCAATAAATATTGTAAAACTTCAGGTCCACATCACCTACCCCTATGTCAGAATATATATAGAAAACATTTACACAATATTTTGGCTTAATGAAGACCAGTTTCAGTCTTATTTTCAAAAGTTACCTTTAAATCCAACTAACAAGCCTTGTCTTATCGCATATTCTAATGTATTGACTGTACAAGGTAGCAATATGGCCGGTTTTACCCAAATCTGCCCTTCCTGTAATTAGACAAGAATAATTACAGGGTAATATTTTCCTTTTCTAACACATGCTGGCATGCATTCAATTTGGGGAAAAAAAGGAAGAAAAGAAAGGTGTTCTCACTAGACCTATAAATCATTTGCATTTACAGCTCAGAGGACTGACGGGCGCTGTGACGTTTCAGTTCAGGATACATCTCATCTGCAATCGTAGATAATTATAATTTAGAGTGAACAGGGGATTAGAAACTGGTTTCCCAACGGTTCTTTAGCAGCAAAGCCAAACTGTCTAAAATGACAGCTATGCAACTGGGCTGCATAGCAAGGACTTGTGCTCACACGCTGCACGCCGATCCCGTTTAATCTGGTTTTAAAAACGGACTCAAAACTGCAACTGTATCTGATTGCGCCAGACTGCAGGCAGACAATATCCAACAACCACGAGGGATCAGCTTGTAGCTAAAGCTTTCTTCTGCTTCACAAAGCTGCAGGTTTAAATCGCCTGGCACATAGTGGTTTGCCGCTTCGATCAGCAAGTGTGCCAACATGCTTACTGAAAGGTTGCTCAAGCTCAAGGTGTAGGACTGCAGCTTTCCTAATCTTTTGAGGAAATTAAAATAAATAAAAAAATATAAAAATAGGACAAACAATAAAAATCTGCTGCGACCTGTCCAGGGTGACCCCGCCTCTCGCCCGAAACATTAGCTGAAGATAGGCACCTGCACCTCCTGACCCCACTAGGGACAAGGGTCTACAGAAAATGGATGGATGGATGGATGGATGGATGGATGGATGGATGGATGGATGGATGGATGGATGGATGGACAGACGGACCGAAGAAAAATCTGACATTTCCTTTTTGTCCTGCTTTGGGAGCCATGGTACTGCTAGTAAACAAAAATGGCCGACACCGCCTTTATATCTATTAGACCTTTCTTAAGCAAAACATTGTGATTTTTTTTTTTGTTTACATAATCTCTGGTACAAGAATTACTGGTGAGTTTTTGGTTGTTGTTGTTTTAAATCAAAAAGTTGAGGATGCAATGGTTTTCCGACAAGGTTCCCATGCCAACAACCTCACAGACCTTCAACACAGACCTTCAATTATACTTAAAAGTGGACATGAGGACAAACGGAACGAGAGAACCAAATACAAAATCATGTCATTAGTGAGGTTCATGGCATCAATTCAGGCAAAATAATGTTCAGTTTACCAAATGAGTTTGAGAAGACATCTTGAACGTTGCATGAGACTTTTGCAAAAATCACGTACCGCCATTTTTTAAAATTGGTTTATTTACGTTACTGTATGGCACAACGTGATGTAAACTTGACTATGGGAAGGCGTTTGGCTCAGGTTTGTAGTGTACGCTACCATAAACAAGCCAGTTTAGAGTTGATTTGCTCTGCACCATAGAGCACAAACCAACCGATTTGGATTTTTTTTTTCAGCCTCACTCCAAAACAAATGGTAGAGTAATAATGGTTACGAACACTTAGCACACAGTTCTTAACGTTAAGCTGTTTCTAATCTCCTTTAGCATTCTCTTCCAAAAGAAACTTAAATCTTCGTGTCACTTTATCACAGTTCCCATTACTTGAAGCTTTTTTCTGACCATCCATCCATCTTCTACCGCTTATCCGGGGTCGGGTCGCGGGGGTAGCAGCTTAAGGAGGGAGGCCCAGACTTCCCTCTCCCCAGCCACTTGGGCCAGCTCCTGCGGGGGAATCCCGAGGCGTTCCCAGGCCAGCTGAGAGACATAGTCCCTCCAGCGTGTCCTGGGTCTCCCCCGGGGCCTCCTCCCGGTGGGACGTGCCCGGAACACCTCACCAGGGAGGCGTCCAGGAGGCATCCTGACCAGATGCCCGAGCCACCTCAACTGGCTCCTCTCGATGCGGAGAAGCAGCGGCTCTACTCTGAGTCCCTCCCGGATGGCCGAGCTTCTCACCCTATCTCCCGGGACCTCGTTCTTTCGGTCATGACCCACCCTCAAGGGAGAGCCCAGCCACCCTGCGGAGAAAACCCATTTCGACCGCTTGTATCCGGGACCTCGTTCTTTCGGTCATGACCCAAAGCTCATGACCATAGATGAGGGTAGGAACGTAGATCGACCGGTAAATCGAGAGCTTCGCTTTTTGGCTTAGCTCTCTCTTCACCACGACGGACCGGTACAGCGCCCACTTCACTGCAGAGGCTGCACCAATCCGCCTGTCGATCTCCCGCTCCCTTCTTCCCTCCCTTTTTCTGACCAATCAACCTTTTTTTTTTTTTTTAAAGTCTCATTTGCCGACTTTGAGTTTGACCAATACAGATGTGACCTCAAGGGCCGGTCTACATCAGTCATCCCTTTCTCACAGAAGAGCGAGAGGAGATAGAGGATGATTTTTAGACCTTTGTGGAGGTAGAAAAGTTCAGTGGATGAGATTAGAATCATCCAATCACCCCAAATTTTAAAAAATCTGGGCAGATTTATTGACGCACCGGTGTACAATTAGGTTTTAGTCTGCTTTTCATAAACCTGTGGCAAGAGATTTTCTCTGGACATTCTCATTTTGAAGAGTGTCTCAAACCCATATGTACTCCAGGAAAACAGATTGATATGCAAATCCTGTCATTCTGATCAATGCAGAAAAGAAAAAATTTAGCTGAAAACTATTTGCTACAGTGGATATTTTTGTGTCAATGAAGACAGATTTCATTTGACTTCACAATCATAAACTTTTTACACGTCTTTACTTGGATTGATGATCACACTGCAGGGGGAAACAGTTAGTTAGCACATCGTTTCAAGACGGCTTTTAACTTTTCCTCTCAGCTGTGTTTTGTTGCCCTGCTAAAGTAAACACTGTTTCTGCTTTACAGGAAAAAAGATAAGAACTGAAGCAAGATCGAGATAAGACGGGTTGACTGACTGCGCGGCCAAGGCCGCCGCAGGACGAGACAGGTAGCCAGGCACGGCTGCAGCGAACACGGTGTGTGTACGCAAGAGAGAGGACGAGGTCGACGGCTACATTCCGTTATAAATCCCGTTCGCTCTGCTAACACTATTCAGCGGTTTTTTTTTTGTTTTGTTTTTTTTGTGTGTGTGTTTTTCTCCCTTCCCTGAAAGCTGTGACTTCAACAAGAAGTGTGGGACTCATGGGGGAGACAAACAAAGCGATAAGAAAGCACAAGAGAGATGTGTTGTTTTGGTACGGAACACTGACGCCGGATCTGCTCCGCTCGCATGTGAAAGCACACACACTCACACGAGTGTAACATGGTGACGGTGATGTGTAACTTGGTGCAAAGCCCACATCCACATGGCTGTTGTGGAAACAAATCTTTCACAGGTCCCCTCCAATGACACTTGGAATATCTGAAAAAGCTCAGCTAAGCTCAGATTAGGTTGCTGGTGTGAGAGTGTGTGTGCGGGTTTTTTTTGTTTTTTTATACATTACTAAGCTGCAACTCAGTAAACTCTTCAGGAAGTCTGGAAACACACCGTTTCAGCCACTTTACATCAACAGCAGACAAATATAACAAAAAGGAAAAAGACGAGACACATGCAAAGACAGCAGGCCTCCTAACGCACCTTTGGAGTTGAACACCTCTTTGAGCTGCAGCAGCACATCGGCAAACTTGCGCACGTCGCTGACGAGCTGCATGATGTAGTTTGGATCGGCGGGGACAGCGTCTTGGTTGTCCGAGCTGATCGAGTTGTTCTTGGCCAGCCTGGAGGAGCTTCCCGACCCCAAGCTGGAGCTGGAGAGTCGGGAGATGCCTAAAGCGAGTTTATTTCCACCGACACCCCCGCTGCCGCCCGATCCACCTGAGCCCCCGCCGCCACTGCTCTGACGCAGCATGGCTGCAAGCATGCCTTTGGGGTCCCGTGGCCCTGGGGCCTCGATCCCGGTGTCCCTTCGATTCGGCTCCGTGTTCAGACCGACCGCCGTTGTGCAACAGGGATGGAGAGAGCTGTCAAAATGAGAGAGCTGAGCATTAATCTGGCCAGAAGCAACAGCAATGTTATGAAATTATCAACCGCTTTGTGGCAGTGACGCACGGGGACTGGAGTGGGTTTGATTTGTGCAATCCGTGACGAGAAATAATACATCACTATTCCTGCTGTCTGCTGTTCTTTTCCGACAACAAGAATGACGCAAGAACTTATTTCAGCCATTTGCTGAAGTATCTTCTTTGAAATGCACAAATGTAACAAATTCAACTTGGACAAGGAGAATCTACAAGGACTAACCATGCAATGGGGACAATCAATTACCACACATTTTAAACAGTTAGAAATTATATAAAGAGAAAGTAACTGAATCCAAAGGATTGGGATTGTTACTTCGGCCATTTAAACAATTTTTTTTTCTATTGCTGGTTTTATGAGATCACCAATAAACAATCTGTTTATGTCTCAGAGAACAGCTGAATATAATTTTGTAATAGCATTTGTTTCTGTGAGACTTTAAGTAGTGATGGATTTAATCTAGAGACAATTGTTGAATTTTTAAATATTTTTGCCATCAAATTCACCATAATATCAATAGATTCCACAAAATATTGGTGAGAACATTATAGGTAAATATTTACATCTCACTTGTACAGTACATAAAAGTCCACTTAATTTGGAAAATTAAGATATTGCTTTGAATAGGGAATTAGGTCATTTTATTGTGAAGTTGATGACATGTCAGTAATATCAGCCCCACTGTTTAAAGACAATATTATCTATAAGACTGGCAGGATAAACCCTTTAACGTTAAAAAAAAACTTGATTTACAACTTAGAAAGTTCCACTTTTATTTGTTATCTCCATAGAAAAATATATTATTTAATTACACACAAACTTAAAGTCTATTTAAAGTATATTCTTGGAGAGAGAATATACAGTGTGCTGTGGAGAGGCGTTTCTGCGCGTAAACACTACGTCCCGAACAAACGCGCCACTTCATGAAAAAACAGATACAGACATTATTTTTAACGTTTTTTATTCAAAAAGTACATCAGATTACTATTCGTGTGGTCTGCTCACTAGCATGGACCAGTCCAAGGTGACAGATTACGATTTTGAATGTGATGTGGGCGTTTAGTTGAGCAGAGAGACTCCAAGTTAAATCTGACGTAATTGTTACCGAAGCGCATCTTTTGTGTTTTAGCGTACGCAGAACTAACGTACTAACTTGTTCACGGTAGAAAAAGCTAAAGGGAGTTTTTCTAAAAGTAATAGAAGGGCACATAAAAAAAAGAGCACAACACAAACAAACACTGACGTATGAGTTATCAAAAAAAAGTGTGCTACTTGTGAGTATAAATCTCTGCCGACCGCAGTACTCCGATAACTGATTACACGCTTTTTGAAACATTTGTTTTATAGCTAAGAAAGTAAACGTACGCACCTGCCGTTGAACCCTCAAACATTACAGGAAAGGAGGGGGGAATATCCAAAAGCAGAGAAAAATCCGATGACCAGAAGGGAAAGAAGTTACTTAATCCACATGGACACTGCGATATCCTTGTCGGTTACAGTCGTACGCCGGTAAACTCAGTTCCTCAGAGTGGGAGCTTCTTCCGTCCCCATGTGAGACACACTGCAACTGGTTGGTGAGCGTGAAGGTATGCACGCGCCGTGGAGTTTTCTACACAATCCTATGTGAACAACAGGTGCCCCGAAGTTTAAACTGGTGAAGCACAGAAATAACGCTCGGTACATCCTGTTGAGCCTTTCAAAATAAATGCCGCGGGCAGAAATTAGACGCCAGCAAGTGAGTCTCCTTTTACGGCAATACAATAAACCCAACAATAAAACTATACAATTAAAAGCTGTTTGTACAATTGTAATAAAATGGCGAAACTCAAATAAATTGAGTCGACAAATTAAATTGTCGTAATAAATAAATACATAAATAAAAACAAGCCAAATCTAATTACAGTTAAGGCTAGTAATTAAGAACAATCTAATCAAATATTAGAAGGGCTTACAAATAGACTCGCTGCAAAAAGTATATTAACGTTTCTGCTGAACTCCACAACATCCGGCAATAACTTTCTTAGCTTTACTGAACCAAAACCTTGTAATTTTGTACTTCAGTTTTCGAGATACGTCAGGCTTTTAATACATGTAAGAAAACGTAAAACCTGGATTGTACTGGATTCACTTTTTAAAGCATGATACATTTCGTACGCAATATATTTAATGTGAACCTTGATAAGGTAATATCTTATTATTTTTGGCTTTTCATAAAAGATTTTCAGTATTAACATAGGGGTCCTATAGGCAAACATCGCTCACTGATGACATCTGCTGGAAGGTTAAATGTAGTGCAGTGAAAACACTAAGGAGTCCGAGAAGGACCTCGCTACAGCCAGCAGAAAGGGGCGGGACGGAACGCTGTCAGTCTCATACCTTATTTGGAAATGGGACCATTACACTCCGGAAGTGAAGGGGGCGCTATTTCCTATATTAGCCGTGACGGACGCTCTGTGGTAAAATATTTCTTGCCGTCTTTCATGTTCTTTCAGCAAACAGTTGAGATAGAGTTGTTTTTTGGTTTCACCTCTATTTACCAACTAATTTTCTAGCCATTAAAACTATTCTTAAAAAATTGAAGAGGTTGTACATGACCTCATGTTGGGTTACCCCAAAGATCACCAGGTCTTCTTAAAAGACAGAGTCTCTGAAAACAGCTTTGAAAAATATAGCCAGTCTTTTCAGCAAAGTTGAGCTGACTGTCCAGGAATAACACCAGGAATTTAAAATTTGCCACAGTTTCAACAGGTTGACCCTCAAGTGAAACTGTTTATCTCTTTTAATTAGCTCTACGGATGTCATGTTGTTTATTCGCTATCTGACATGTTCATATGTTACTAATTCAGTGAATGTAGGCTGTATTTAAAATGCAAAACAAAACAACAAAATGGAAGGAAAAATAATGCTTTAAGTCTTCTGGTTTAAAACATAAATTTTTTGTCGCGGCTTTTATTTTGAAACTCACGCAGGTGACTTCCTGTTGTCGCTCTTCCTGGTGTTGGATTTGAGTGAAATCACTCCGCGTGTCAGTTTGTTTTGCTTCTCCTGACCTCCTTCATTCTGTGACTGCTCTCGCGCTAGCTCGAGTCATGCGGAGCATTTAGCAGCCAGTTACAATTCGGACGGACGTCTGGTGTCATGTCTTCCCAGAGCGTCCCCGTTTCAGGGATTCATGGGCTTCTTCTCAAACTTCATGAATTACTTTCAGATGAAGACAGTCGCTCTGCAGCCCTGAAATGTCACGATATAATCGGCGATCTGGGGCAGGAGTGCATGCTAACAACCACAGAGAATGAACTGGGTAAGAGAGGTGGTCGCATAGCCAAACGGCGCCAAACTCCATTCAGAGAATTACAGTTTGAACTCATTCATGCTTGAGTTGTTGACAGCGGTGAAATATACTAATGAACAAGGCGCTCTGCTAATGCACAAGTAGCAATTGTTTGTTCGTCGTGCAGAAAATACTTTAATAAGCCTGCTTTTATACATTGTATCGTTAGGATCTACCGCCAAAACGTCACCTAAGCTCCTATTGTTATTCTTTAACCACGTGGTTTTCTGAGCAAAACAAAGATGCTGAGAAGTTCAAACCATGCAAAGCACACACCTTCCTACCATATTAACAGACTAAGTTCTTGCAAAGTTTTTTTTTTTCAAAAGCAGATTAGTTTCTTTGTTGAGGTTGAAATCGGATTGATTGTCATAAAAAATAATTTTATTAATATTTATAACATGAATTGAACTGATGATTTCTCTATTTCCATCTGGCAAAGCTTTACAGACTTCACTGTTGTTTTCAAAAGACTTTGGACTGGTTAGCTTCCTCAGGAAGTCCCTGCCATTGGAGGAGGTGAGCGTTTTTGCAATATTCTGCCATTAAACAATCACAAAGTCCAGATACGAGTCTTTTTTTTTTTTTTTTTGTATGTACATTTTTTTTTCCAGCTGCGGGACACCCGGGTGGAAATTCTGCTGTTCCTAGAGAAATTTTTGGACAAAGTGTCACTGAGAGTCAAAGGCTGGGAGAAAACCTATGCCACGGACATAAGAGTGAGCTTGTCCACAGTTGACGATGTTTGCTGTGTTACATTTAACAGCAGAATGATTTCTCAGTTTATTTGCTGTTTTCGTTGTGCAGGACATGTGCATGGGCGCGTACACAAAAGAAAAAGTTGCCAAATGTAGGACGCCGGTGTTGGAGCTGCTTATAAAGGTACACGTTTTGTAGCATTGACTGAGTGCAAATAACTTAGTCACTTAACTATTTCACATTACGAAATCAAACTTTAATCTCAGACAAAGTTGATGAGTAAATGCAAATGTATGTCTTGATTATTATATTTATTTATTAAGGGGGAAAAAAAAGATACCCAAGTCAATTCGGCCTTTTAATGCGATTTTGATTCTGTTTTAGTATTTTAGGCCTATTTAATAGCTGACCTGTGAAATAAAATAAGAATAACACTTTAATAGTACCTGACTGGCAACATGAAGTAGGCTAAAATATCTCAAACATTGGATGTACAGTCAACCTTCGGGGTGGTAACGTGATAGTCAAGATGAAGGGTGGACCGATCGCAGTTTTCTGATTGATCACCGACTGGGGGAAAAAAGAAGAAAAGATTTTTGGCCTGTACAGTTTGTTTTTTTTCCTCTGAAAAGCCACTAAATAAGTCGCTAAGTTTGCAAAGGTGGCGTGATTATCGACAGCCGCACAAAAGGTGACAGTGGCTGAATTTGCAGACGGCCGCGGAGGTAGATAAGATCAACAGGCGATCAACTGATCACTGAAAAAAAAAAAACTTCAAATGTTGATGACTTCAAACGATTCTGGAAAGATGAGTGGGAGTAACATATTTCTGAAAGACTTCATTTTTATTGCATTTTATCTTAAAAGGAGATATTTTGTTTTTCTCTTGACATCAGTCTCATTGACCTCTCTGCAGGTTCTTCAGTCCACCAAGGCCTCCAGCGTGGCTGCAGAGTTTAAAATCGGCGACATTTTCAACAGATTCTACAGCGAACTCTGTCAGAGGAGCAAGTTACCCGACTCGGGTGACTCCTCTTTTCTTTCTTTCTTGTTCTTCTTTTTTTCTTTCGGCATGCGACGATTGAGCTCATCAGCTTTCTTTTCTTTTTCCTCCTCAGTTCTCGGCAAAATCTACGAGTTGCTCGGGGTTCTGGCGGAGGTCCATCCCAGCGAAATGGTCAACAACTCCGACAAGTTATACAAGGCCTATCTCGCGGAGCTCAAAGAGCAGGTTTTATTCCTCGTTTCATTTAGTACCGGGAAAGCACAAAAAAAAAAAAAACGATAAGAAGCGTGTGGCGGCTGGAGACTGATTGCTGTAATCTTCAGTTCCCACCAGCTCAACACTCAGAGCTCGTATCTAAAATTGGACACAGACATGAAAGCTGCTATCTGTTTGTTAGCAGACGCATTTGTTGCACTGACTGATTCCCCTCTTCCAGATGACTTCCTCAACAAAAGAACCGAAGCTTTTGGTTGTGGCTGGATGTTTGCGAGGCTTAACTGCCCTGATGGTTAATTTCACCAAAACCATGGAAGAAGGTGGATGACGATGCGCTCGTCGACATATTTACGACTTACATTGGGATAAAAAAAAGTTGTTTTTTCATTTTTTTTCCTTCTCCCTTCCAGACCCGGTTACATCCAAAGAGATCTTTCATTATGCCTTGAAGTCCATCACTCCTCAGGTTATTAATGCACTTCATCTGCTTTTTTATTGACTTTATAAAAGTCAATAAAAAAAAAATATATATATATATAAAAAGGATGTGTTGCTTTGTGCTGCTTCGACTCGGTTTTTAGCTTTAATTCCAGCTTTCCGGTCTTTTACATTGTAATGAAGTAAGTGCGCATAATTGAGGTTTTATTTCTTGAAAGCCAAGGAACTTGAGCGAAAAAGAAATATTTCTATATTCAAATTTTTTTTCCCTAAGAAAATTAATTATGTAACTTTTACACAGGACAAAAAAAATGAGGCCAAAAAAAAAGGGAAAGGAAGAAATCGAGAAAATAGTGGCTTTCATAATTTCTAAGACGTTTCTTATATGGAGTCACAGTGATCCGTTTCCCTCTATCTGCTGAAGAAAAGTGTTGCCAAACCTCCTCTCTTCTGGTTTTCGGTTTCTGAAAATTTAATCTGTCCCTGTGCTTCGACGCTATTATGTGCTACTTTGTTTTGGTCTCATCAGAAGGTAATAAAAAAAATTGTCTTTGTGGTAACATGATAAAATCTGAAAGATTGAGAGGTTTGAAAACTTTTAAAAAGCTATATACCGATGCGGTTGTCACTCTTTCGCAGATGGAAATGAACCGCTACGCCGTCACATTCGGTGAGTCTTATTATTATTTTTTTGCCACTGTGTGTATTAGAATAAAAATATCTCTGAGCATGTGTCTTTCTTTTGACAGCCGGGCTCCGGTTGTTTGCCAGACATGCGTCCCAGTTCAGCGGCTGCCTCATGGACCACTACAGGGCTCTGTTCGAGACCATGTGTAAGCTCTGCGGACACATCAACAGCGAGATGAAGAAGACGAGCTACAGCGCGCTCGAAGCCTTCCTCAAACAGGTCAGAAAACCAAACCTCCACTCCTAACACCATTCATCTGCTTATGACGTCGTTACATGTGTACACTTATTTAATGATTCATTTACCTGAAGTGCTGCTGCTGACCTTTCTCCCAGGTCGCACTGTTAGTGGCGGACAACATTGAAGAGCACAAAAGCAAGCTGAAGTTCTTCATGCAAAAGTTCTGCGGCATCATTAAAACCATGGAATCGACGCACAAGGAGCTGTCCATCGCCATACGCGGATATGGCTTCTTTGCGGCTGTATGTCAATCGAAGCCTTTAAAAGCTCAATCGGCTGTTTTCCGCATGAAGCCACAATAAATACAATTGCTTGGATTTACTACTGTGTGTCCTCACTGTTAGTTCGTCCCGTTTGTCTTTGATTTGCGCAGCCGTGCAAAAAGGTGTGCCCCCAAGACGTGGACCTGATGTACACGGAGTTAATTCAGCGCTGCAAGCAGATGTACCTGACCGAGTCTGACGGGGAGGACGACAGTTTCTACCAGCTGCCCAGCTTTCTGGACTCCATAGCCAGCGTCCTTATTCATCTGGACAAGGTGTAGAGACATGAGGACACGGTACAGTAAGTCAGAGGGAAAGGTTGTGCTGATATATTACAGCAACTCCTTTGTGTATACAGATTCCAGAGGTGTATACCCCACTGCTGGAGCGCCTCCTGGTGGTCCAGATAGACACCTTCCCTCTGTACAGCGAGAGGATGCAGTTTGCCTGCAGCAGGTCCATCCTGAAGGTCTTTGTGGCCGTGGCCTCGAAAGGACCAGTGCTGTGGAGTTTTATCAGCTCAGTTGGTAGGTAGAGCCGCCAAACACTTGGATTCAATGGCTGACGTCTTGAAAGGTGGGTGGGATTAGGATGGGCAGGCTATTAATCTCCCATTGTGGTACATTGATCCGGTCATCACCAGTTATCCAATCAACCATCGACCAGTTAGCCATCCATTCGTTGATCAAATAACCATCCATGTTGGACCATGGGTGCTTGGACCATCCGTTGACCACCATTGGTCAATGGATGGGTCACCCATCCATTGACCAATTAACCACATATCCATATATACATAAATACACAAGTTTAATTGTATTTCTGCATCTATTTCTAAGTCTAAGTCTTTCAGACTGGGAAGAAGTTTCTTCTCCACAGCTCCTCTCAGGAAACCAAACAGATTTATGTCAGATTTAATTCTGGACTCTGCCTAGGTCAGTTTTTCCCAAAGATTTTCTTCTGGGCCCTCCTATTGAATTGTTTTTCTGGTGAAGCCTTCGTTTTGTCGATCTGGTTGAATGGTCGGCGTTGACGTGATTGCGAAAATAAATTCTCTCTGTCTCTGGCGTTACAGCCGGGACTGCTCTTATTTTTATCTACTGTACATTTCATGAAACGCCACTTCTTAAGTGAGCAGTAATGCATGTCAAAGTTTTGAGATGATTAGTTTTGGTCGTTTAGAATGAGTCAGTGTGTGTAAAGATAAATTCAAACTTTAAGCTTATTGTTTCTGTATGTATGTCTGCGTTTTTGGACAGAAGTTAATATTCAGCCTTGCTTCTGTTTTTTCAGTGCACCAGGGTTTGATTAGAGTCTGTTCAAAACCTATCACGCTCTCTGAGGTCAGTCGTGCTGTTTACATGTGGTTCACACAGAATTACTGAATGTGATATCCACTGCTTTTCTTCTTACCGCAAAAACGAAAGAGGCT
The DNA here is from genome assembly GCA_902982915.1 of Phalloptychus januarius. Lineage (NCBI taxonomy): Eukaryota > Metazoa > Chordata > Actinopteri > Cyprinodontiformes > Poeciliidae > Phalloptychus > Phalloptychus januarius. Next base: position 125,228 of record CADWAE010000405.1, read on the forward strand.
TTTTTTCCCCCATTTCTTTTCTTAGGACAGTTCCTCCGAATCCGCGGAAGTTCGGACTGGAAAATGGAAAGTTCCTGCCAGTGCCAATTACCTCCCGCTCTACAAGGGGCTTTTGGACTGTGATCAGCTGAAGGTGGAGTTTAGTTTTAATTCAATTATCTTCCAGAGGTGAAATGTATCGGTTTGGCCTTCTTTGTCATCGTGTTTGGTGTCATCTCACTTCCTGCAGGATTCGGGATTTCTAGACGGAGCTTTCCTGAGTCAGAACGCGGCCCTGGCCTCCTTGAGCCGCCTTCTTTACGACGAGTTGGTCAAGTCAATCCTGCGCATTGTGGAAAAGTTGGACTTATCCGTGCAGAAAATAGCAACAGGAGAGGAGGTGATGGCTGCTCCTTATGCATCTGCCTCAATAATACTCAAAGTTCTTCCTCGCCTGATGACTCTGAGTGTAATCCCTGGAGATTGTCTTTGTGTTGGTTAGGCCCCCGACGATGCAGCCCACGTCATTCCCTCTTCGGACCCTACAGCAAACCTGTTGCCCAATAAGATCAAAGACTTCACTGCTTTTATCAACCTGGTCGACTTTTGCAGGTACAGAAGCGAGATCAAAGCCACCAGCCGTGTGCTTTGTTTTCTACATAGCTTTGGTTACCTAAACATTACTTTATTAAAGCCTTTATGTACAGAATGGTTGTAGGTATCCAACTATTACAAGGTTGTTACACAATACAGGATGACGGCACATCCTTAAAAAGTCTTGAATTAATGGATCTGAAATTAAGGCCATAAAATGTCTTAAACAAATAAAATAAAAAAGTAAGATGGTGCTAAAATAAGTTAATCTCAGGTCTTACATTGTATCATGGCACGACTATTCTCATAAATTCTATGTAATTAATTTATCTCTCTGGACATTTCTGTCAAGCAAACATTTGAGTTGCACGCAGACATCTTCATTCATTGCTGTGATTTAAGGCGTTTGAGGCTACTGCTAAGTAGCTAGTTAGCTGTGATGAGCTGAAGGTGGAATTTTGTTTTCTTTAATTATCTTCCAGAGGTGAAATGTAGTAGTTGGGCCTTTTTTGACATCGTCTTCAATCTAGCTAGTGTTGAGAGGATAATGATTAACACCTGTAGCTCGTTGTCTCCTCTCTAGTTCCCGGGTCGAGGGTTCCCCGTGCGTAAGGGCAATTCACAACATTCACAGTTCTACTTCAAACATGTCCAGAGAGACAAACAAATGCATCAAATCACACCAATAACACACCAGAATCAACAGAAACTCAAAACCACAAGACAGACATCACCTGAAAGAAACAGAAAAATGGACAAATACAAAGACCAATACGGAGACGCGCTGCGTCGGTGCCGCCGGTGCCGCCGCACCCCAACGATCTGATTAATTCTTTCAGGTCCGAAACTTTTAAAAGGAAGGTGTGTTCTCTTCTCTAATTTATGCAGTCTGGGAGGTTCCCTGCTCTCTAATTAGACTAAGTTTCAAATTTCAAAGGGAAAATGCTCTAAATGTTTATGACTGTCGTTGCTGGGCTGATGAATGTTGATTGTCCTGAGACAACCAACATATCACACTTTTGTGTGAGATCCTATCTCTCTTCAGGTGTCCACATAGCAAAAGGCCCCAATCCTTATATGGGTTCAGGAAACAGTTATCTCTACGCAGACCCCCTCCTTTTGTCCCAGCACAGATGCTGCTGCATTCCAAGCACAGCGGAGGCTGATGGCTCAGAGCCGTCCTCTTACCTAGAATATCAAAACGAGCTGATTTGGATCTAAGAACTGGTACAATTATCTTCTACTGATCAGATTATGTTGATTAAGCCATGACTCTAAATCTAACTTAAAATTGAGTCCTATTCAAGATAATGTTGATCTGTCAAATATTTAAACATGTGCTTAAAGTTAAAACTAGCATAATTGAATTATCATTTCCAACACTAGCTAGGTTGAAGACCTAGCTAGGTAACCTAGCTAGACCTAGCTAGTTTGACAGTGGTGTCAAACTAGCTAGATAATCTAGGTCTAGGTTAGCAATCTAGCTAGCTAACCTAGCTAGCCAGCTAGGTTGACGATGATGTCAAAAAAGGCCCAACTACTACATTTCACCTCTGGAAGAAATGTAGCTAACTAGCTTAGTGTAGTTCCCACACTAAGTTAGTGTGGGAACTTTTTATCTAGCTAGATAAAATAGCTAGTAATGGGAGCTCAAACCGTTATCTAGCCAGCTTGATAGCTTTTTTGTGTCTATTGTAGGTAAGTAACTTTATCGCCAGTTGGCACTAGTATTATTTAATTATAAAATTTTATTTCTGTCATGATAGAAGTCTTAAATTTCATAATGGTCTTGAAAAGGTCTAAAAAAAAAGCCTTAAACAGTGGCAATAAATTGGCGAAGGCTTTAGTTTTTTTTCTTTTCTGCAGTGAGTTGCTGCTGAACACACATGTGGAGTACTTCCAGTCCTGGATGTATCCCCTGAGCCACGAACTGATCCTGCACTCCATCCGAAATCCTCTCGTCAGCGGCTTCTATAAGCTGCTGTCGGTCGCCATGAAAATCGCTAAGAGGATCAAGTACTACAAGGTCATTTTTCCTTTATTTAACTTTTTTTTACGTGTTTTTTGAAGTACACTTAAAAAATGTCGGCCTTGATTTACAATAATGAAATCTTCTTTTGACCAGGGTGTGGGACTGAGAAGTTCTGCGTCCACTCAGGATGACACAGTCAGAAGTGCTTGCTTTGCTCTCTTCTCAAAGTTTGGAAAAGAGGTATTTTCTCATTTTGGAGCACTTTTTTTGTTCGTTTTGTTTTGGGGGTGCATTTCCTAACACACATTTAATAACGCACATGTGTCTTTTTCCCCCCACATCAGGTGTGTGTCAGAATGAAGCAGTACAAGGATGAGCTGCTGGCTTCCTGCTTGACTTTTGTCCTCTCTCTGCACCACGAGATTGTTGCTCTGGACATGAAGGCCTACTGTCCAGCTCTGGAGGTGGGGGCAGTGGAAACTCTGAAATTACTTAACTAAATCACTAAGCAGTGAAGTTTAGGAGAACCGCTAATGAAAATGCAGCCAGGCCTCGTTTATCCTCAGAATTTAAAACCAACTTGGCACACTCCCAGAGTTTTCTGTCCAAACTCAAAACATCTTTAAGTGTACTTTTTTTGCTTTAAATATATTTTTTTGTTTGCTTGATTAGATTTTTTTAATTTTGCGTTTTATGTGTTTAATTTGCATTTTTTGTTTCATTTCACTTCATTTAAAGTTTTTTTTTTATTCCAGAATTTGTTCTGTTTTTGTCTTGCTTTTTTAAAATTTCTTGTTAGTTTTTTGTTTTTCTTCATTTCATTTAAGTTTATTTAGACAGCGTTTTATATTCTCTTGACTTTTACTATTACTTTTTCATCATTCCTCACATTTTTGACAATTCAAAGCATAAACCTTGAATTACAAGCATATTGATATTTACTCGTAATAATTCAGTGCTGTAAAACATTTAATACAAGGACATAAGAATAAGCCAGAGTTTGAGGGAACACAGCAACAGAATGTTTGAAAGTTGTACATTTGCCTTACTTTTTTTTAAAGTTAATATTTAATGTTGAAGCAGCTACAGAATCATAAATGAGTTACCATGAATCGCTCAAAATGTTTAGTTAGCTGTAGCTTATAACGATTGTTAAAGACTTTCTGTTCTGTTCCAGACGGCTCTGAGGTTGGGTCTGAGTCACATTCCTCTGGCGAACGCAGCCTTGGACGCTCTAGAGGATTGGGCCTCCCGCCTCCCGCTGGATACCATGCAACCGTGCTACGCCGACATCCTGCCCCTCCTGGACGGATATCTGAAGACCACCTCCTCCAGCGGTAAGAAGCTCCGAAGAGAGTGGAGGGGGGAATCGGAAATCTTCTTGCTTTTTGCTTTCACTTCACTGGATGCAGAAGGTTTAAATCCGATTCTTTTTGCTGCAGACAAAGATGAGAGCAACTGGGAGGTGATGTCCTCTTTGTCTTCAAGACGGGACAAAGGATACAGCAGAGTGATGACGAGGCTCCTCAAGAAATCCAACCAGCTTTCCATGGTAAGACCCAAGTTATTTCTTTCTGACTACTCATTAGAGGTAGCAACGTATCAGTCTGTGTTAAATGACCATCTATCCAGGGTTTCCCCCAGTGTACTGTAAGCCTGGCGGGCCACCAGGCTGCGCATTGCTTATTTATTTAAGTTTTTTTTTAGTGTTTGCATTTTTTTAAGATGTCATTGTTGCCGTTCAGGTATTCATATTTCAATAATACATAATTATCAAGTGATATTTTCAAATTTCCTGTCAACTTTCAACATTTTTTAACTTAAAAACACGACGGGCCGCAGCATGAATGACTAGTGGCCCAACCACCAGGCTGAGCAGGTTTTCTGGGGGAATCCTTGTTTGCATCGGTGCAAAATATAATTAAAAATCTATATCATTTGAAGTTTAAGATGCTGTTAGATCGAATTGCCCGATGCCTGTGAGCTGGTTGCTAAGTGATTGTGTTAGATGGCGGTATGACATCCCCTCACTTCCATCACAGATTTAATTAAATTAAACTGAAATCGTATCGTGATATCAGCAAACGTCATATCGTCATCTGCACAAAACAATACACGATATTTTGATGAAGCAGGTGATATCAATAAGAATTTATTGAAACAAAATAAATCAACCCAACGTTTCTTAATTGTTTTCTTTACGCAGGAAGATGCTCCTCTCGTCATGCTGAGACTCAGGGTGGTGAAGTTGCTCGGCCACCTGGGAGGAAAGCTGAACAGGAACCTTGTGACGGGTAAAGATTCAAACGCCAAAAGCAAATTTAAGGGATTCAGCCCTGCGGTGAAGAAATAGACGCTCTCATTGTGTGATGCTAAGGAATTCTTTGTTTTACGCCGAACCTAGCTTAAATGTTCGCTGATGAAAAGCTCCATCTTTTATCTTAGCCTGAAAAAACATGAACAAAGATTATGGAAAATAATTGCATTTCCCTGCTTTCTTATTTCCATTCAGTAAAAGCTGTGTTCACCCATCCATTTATATTCTGTTCTTCTTTCCATCCTCTTCTTTGTTCATCCATTTAAGCATCCATGTGTTTGTACATCATGCAACCAGTTAAACCCCCATCTTTCCTCACTTGTCTCCTTCTTTTCATGCTTCAACCCAGCAGTGGGGAATTTGGACTTATAATTTATTCACAATATTTTATGGAGATTGTAATTTTAAAAATCTGTTTATCACTTATTTTTAGCTAATCGTTTTGCCAGATGCTGACTGAACTCGATCATTTCAATTCTGATGTTTAATATTTTCGAAGAGAAATTTGTTTTACAGAAAAATCATCATTTTACTTACGGTTTCGGTTGTAAGTAGATTTTTTTTTTACGTTTAATTTATTGTTTTTGTTACTTTGGATGTTTAAAATATCTTTCCAGTTTGTAGCTTTTGCAGGTCCCATATTTAAAGTCTGACCGATTGAGAAATAATGTTAAATAATGTTCATAAGATCATTATTTAACATAATAGTGAGTCTGGAGAAGGTTGAAGTTTTATAAAAAAAGTGTTGAATCCTTGTTTTCAGAAAAGCACATATTTCCTGCTGGACCTTTACAGTTTTTTATGAAATGGGCTGTTGCGATTAAACACTCAGATTTAGGTGCCATTAATAAATGTGAAGGATGTTGTATTTTCCTCGTTTCGGCTTGCAGTGGTCTCATCGGAAGAAATGATGAAGAAATTTGTTGCCTGGGATTCGGAGAAAAGGCTCGGCTTCGCCGTGCCGTTCGCCGACATGAAGCCCGTGATCTACATGGACCCCTTTCTGCCGCGCATCAGCGAACTGGCTCTGTCCACAAGCGACAGGCAGACCAAAGTACGCCTTCACTTCACGCTCCCAAGTTCTTTCAGAGAATCAGATCTTCACCGACATCTCGTTCGCCTTTGCAGGTGGCAGCCTGTGAGCTGCTCCACAGCTTGGTGGTCTACATGGTTGGGAAGAGTTCTCAGATGGCGGAAGGGGAGAACCGTCTTCCTCCTATGTACAAGTTGCACAAAAAGCTGTTTCCTGTGCTGCTGCGTCTGGCCTGCGACGTAGATCAGGTACATATTTTCATGGGAAAACAAAAGTAGTCGGATACATGTTGAATTTAGCCGTTTTGATTCAGAGATCCTGATCTGTTCTGCAGGTAACCAGGCAACTCTTTGAGCCGCTGGTCATGCAGCTGATTCACTGGTTCACCAACAACAAGAAGTTCGAGAGCCAGGACACGGTGGCCGTTCTGGAGGCCATTTTGGTGAGTGACGCTTCGGGGACTTTGAAGTTTTCCTCCGGTTGGTTTTATGTGTTGTCCTAACCGAGCTCTCGTTCAGGACGGCGTGATTGACCCAACCGACAGCACCCTCAGAGACTTCTGCGGGCGATGCATCGAAGAGTTCGTCAAGTGGTCGATCAAACAGACCACGCCCAAGCAGCAGGAGAACAGCCCCGCAAACATGAAGTCCCTGTTTAAGCGAATTTACAGCCTGGCTCTCCACCCCAACGGGTTTAAAAGACTAGGCGCCGCCCTGGCTTTCAACAGCATCTACAGACAGTTCAGGTACGACCCCAGGTTCTGCTAAGGTTTCAGTTTAATTGCTGTTTTGGTCCAGTTATCTAAAAAAAAAAAATAAAAACAACAAAAAAACAGAAGCTAATCTTTTTGTTTTTACTTTCAGAGAAGAAAACTCTTTGGTGGAGCAGTTCGTCTTCGAAGTTCTCGTCATTTTTGTTGAAAGTCTGGCTCTGGCTCACTCGGATGAGCGATCCATGGGTATATTTCAGTGCATCTTCTTCACATATGCAGTATGCAGTGATGGCAAACCTAAAAAAAAGGTGTTTCAAGTTTCCTGCGGACTCAAAAAGGATTTTCCTCAAGGATTTCCTTGAATTTAATTCCATCCACCTTCCCATTAACAATGACCAATGTCCTTGTAAATAGTTTTGTACATGTAGACTAAAAGGTTGAGATTTCAAAAGGCTTCCTTTCGACAACGGTTAAAAATGACTGGACTTTACGAAGATATACGAACATACCAAAGAAACATTTAATCTATGGTTAGCAAAGGTCCGTCACATGGGACGGTACTGAAACACGTTCAAAGAGGAAACTTGGTCTCCAGAACCATCTGGGAAATTAACAAACGATTAAGTGTTATCACTTAATCGTTTTATAAGATCCAAATAAAAAGAAAATAGATATAGTTTATAAAGAGAAGATGACAGATGCAAAGTATCTGCACATAAATTAGAAACAGCTCCGCCAACAAAAAAAAAAGCTGAAGTTCAAATTTAATTTGTGGAAGACCGTTATCTCATTGGCCTTTTTCAATGTTCTGTCAAGCAAGAATATGACCTTTCTCTTTGAACACGTAAAATGGAACTCCCTATTTTGGTTCAAATGTTAGTAGATTTATATATAGATTTAATCTGAAAAGCTTTCAGATTTCAAATCAGAAATCTGAAAGCTTTTCATTTTGAACAAGGTACAAATTGAGTTTAGCTATCAAAACCCCCTGGTATTATCCCTCCAATTAGCGCACAATGAACATAATGTTTCACTTTATGCAGACGACGTTACTTTTTATTTCAAATCCCCATATTTCTGTAATGTCTGCGTTAGCATTTTTTACCCAATCTGGTGAAAACTGACAACTGAAGGATGCTCAAAATGAAAACAAATGATGCTAAGGTTTCATTATTAGAGTTGCTATGCAGTCAGGATTTCTGTTGATTAGGGCAAAAAAACTTGCCGAATTCTGTGTTATGGAGAACGTAGAACTCGACATTCCATAACAGGTGAAGTCTCTCCAGGTACTGTGCCACAGTGCTGCAGTGCCATCGACCATCTGAAGAGAATAATCAAACACAAAGCCTCCAGTCTCAATCAGCACAATGCAAAGAGACGCATCCCAAGGTTGGTAATCTTTGTACGCACCACTTCGACAAAGACAGAGTTAGAGTTGAACCACATGGCGTGCCTCTCTCTCAGGGGGTTCCCACCTGACGAGAAGCTGTGCCTGTCAGATCTGGTTGTGTGGCTGCTGGAGCAGTGCGGCCGGCCGCAGACAGAGTGTCGCCACAAATGCATGGAGCTCCTCTATGAGTTTATTCACCTCCTTCCAGGTGAGAACGGAAGACTTGGAACGGTTCGTGCAGTAAAAACTCCTCTGACTTTACGTGGGTTGTGTGAATCAGGAAAGAAATCTCCGGCGCAGTGGTTAGAGGGCATGCTAAAGGATCATGGCATCGACTTCCTGATCTCCCGGTGTGAGGGTGGGGGCCTCCTCTCCCAACCGACGCTCAGGGACCTGACCGGCCCCTTCAGCGTCCGAGCCACCCTGCAGTGGATGGACCTGCTACTCGCCGTCCTCGACTGCTACAACACTTTCATCGGCTTGCACATCATCAAGCCTCAGCACATTCTCAGTAGGTTATGTTCGCGTGACTGCGGTATGAATACTCGATCTGTTTAGTTGATATTTTCATTATACTCCAAAGGCTCGAAAGACAAATCTAGCTTCCTGAAAGGCACGCATTTCTTCCTGACGGAGCTTGTGAGTCACGGACTGGCGGCCGCAGAGAGCTGCTTCCGCCTCGGCGAGAGGACATCTCACTTCAGCCCGAGAGAGGTGGACCAGTACAACTACAGCAAGTGCACCATCACTGTCCGTCTGCTGGAGTTTGCCTCCATGATTCTGGTCAAAGGAGATCAAGGGTTCTGGAAGGTACCACTTGCTTAGTCAGCAGGTTGGATTGACGAGTTCCCTCTAAAGGTTCTAAATTAGACGTTTGTGATGTTATTCGCAGCTGCTGGAGCAGGAAGTGTTCTGCGCAGTGTTTTTTGAATTGACCGCAGTAGTGGTGTGCGAGCCGTCCGCCGTGGGGTTCAACATGGCCGACGTGGAGGTGATGAGAAACCTGCCAGAGGTGTGCGTGCCGCTGCTCAAGGCTCTGATGGCTTCACCTTACGGCGGCTGCCTCGAAAGCAGCCTGCGGACAAAAATCTCTCGTAAAAGGTTTCCACCGCTGCAATGAAATGCTACGATTGTTGAGAAGATCAGAAAGGGTGCACCGATAAGTCTGAGCAGATTTTTATAATTCTGAAAGGTCGGCTATCTCCCAAAACCTTATCCACCAATTTTATCTACCTCCGCAAGAGAATTTTAGCAGCTTTTCAGATAAAAAAAATTGTCTGCATCGCTAGTAAGTCTTAAATTTGAGTTGGTGAAACCTGCAGAAACCCCAAATGGACAAATAAAAAATTGGTATATTAACCCGGATTTTCAAAATCTTGGGAGAACGCAATTGGCTGATACTTAGAAAACTAAGTTTGGTTACCAGTAGCCACTCTATTGTTTCCAACTTAGCGAGTTTGTTGCTATATTTAATGACTTCTTAGACCAAAAAAAAAACATTGGCATTGGGCAAAATCAGAACATAGTCAGGTATTTCAAATAAATGTGATCGGCCAGAAAACTGTAATCGGTGCACTCCTAATTGGAATATGTTTGATTCCTTTTAATCAATAAAACTCTTTGTCATCACCACAGTGTGGAGAAGCTGTGTGAAGTAGACCTGTACCACTCTGGGTCCCTCAGGCACCATGAACAAATGGAAATGGTCCTTTCTTCCTGTAAACAGATTCACAAAGCTGGCCTCCTCAGCTCCATCCTGCAGGTAAGAACTGGCTGTTCTCCACTGAAGATACAGAAAGGTATATTTTTCTTGTTTTATTAAGCAATCAGCAATTGTTTAAAATTTTCAATTTCAAAAACTTTTTTTTTTCATTAATTTCTATCATTTGTAAAAAAAAAAAAAAAACATAAAATACTGGATTTTATTTCAACCATTCCTGTTGTGAGTTGACCTGAATTTAGTCGGGGGGAGAAAAAAGGGAGATCTTCAAAAGCAGAAAATGTGATTAATCAATGAAATCAATTTATCATGCAGCAAAATTTGTAGCACGACAGGCCTAGAGATGACCCTAGATCCTCCGTGTTTCTCTTGAAGGATTCGGCGTACGGCAGCTCTCTTGGCCACAAACTCCTGATGACGGTGTATAAAGGCATAGCGCCGGGAGGAGACAGGAAGGCGCTTCCATCCGTGGACGTAAACACAAGGAGACTAGCAGACGGACTGCTGCAGCTTGCCTTTTCTATAAGCCAACAGGTCGGTGGCTCAAAGCCAACACTCAAAAAGTGGAGCAATGCTGGGTAACAGCGATGGCTGTCAGTTTGACCACGACACTACGCCTCTCTGTCCAAACAACATTAGAATGATTTGAGCGCTTGTGGTTTTCTGCAGAGCGAGGAGCTGGTGGAGTTACTGTTGAACACCATCATGTTGTCTGTGCCGATATCAGGCGCTCACAGTCACAACTTCCTCAGCTTCTCCCACGGCGAGTACTTCTACAGCCTCTTCCAGGCCACCATCAACACAGAGCTGCTGAAAAATCTGGAAACCGCCGTGCCGCGCCTCATGAAGGCCTCCTTGGAGAATCCCAGCATGGTAGTTCATGTTTGATTCAGGGGCCCGGCTTTGAGCTCGGGGTTCCTGCAAAGTCTGTGGTTAGACAGAAAGTACTCCGGGACACAAGAGTGTAGGAAAAGATTTGCTGTTTTTGTTTGTTTTGTCTCTCGTGCCATCTGTACGTCAGCTGATGCCGTCCCTGTTGCTGTAGAGTGATGGGCTTTCTGTGTCCTCCAGGTCAGTGTGTTGCTGAACGGCATGCTGGACCACAGCTTCAGAGAGCGCTCTGTTAGGAAAACCCAGGGCCAGAAGCTGGTGGAAGAAGTTCTGAGGCGGTGGATGAGTCTGCAGTCCTGGTGGGACGGACCCTCGTCCACATCAGAGAGTAAAACTGCCATTCTCCTTCTGCTCTCCAAGCTCCTGCAGGTGGAAGAAAAGCAGCAAATAGTCCAGTGTGAAGAATCCAACTTGTCCGACTTTGGCCTAACGACAACCTTCTTCTTCTTCTTCTCTGACTTAGATCGACTCCTCCGTTTGCTCGGACGTAGACCACAAAGCGTTCCAGCAGGTGTTTTCCACTTTCACTCTGCTGCTGGTCGACCTGAATCTGCCTCTGAATCTCAAGGTGACACGTGTTTACCTTTTCTTTTTCGTTATTGAAGCCTCACGGACACGGAGTTTGATCATTGAAATCTTCTCGCCTTTTCAGAGTCAGGCCCTGTTGGTGTTGCCGTTTTTCACAACACTCAAAGGCGAGCCGCTAGCCGGGCTGCAGAGAGCTCTGGACGCTGTGGTCGCCTCCCACTTCCCCATGCAGTCCGATGAGTTCGCCAAGGGCTCGCTGCACCGCAACAACTACATGGACTGTATCCGGAAGGTGACGTTACAGTTTGGAGAAAAACTACGGAAGCTTAAAAAAATGTCCAAGATGTCATTTCCCCCTAAAATATTTCTCTCTCATCCAAAGACAATCATATAAAACAAAGTTTGGGGGAAAAATAACAGGGTTGCTACTTCTTTACTTTTCTGGCTTGAGACTCAAATGTTTCTCTGTTCCTCACTCTGAGGTTTAAAAGACAATTCTAGAACAAAAAAGGCAAAATATGTGAAAGTTTGAGTTTGAAGGAAGTAAAAATATATATTCTGGCATTGGTCATGATAGATATAACTTTGGTAGCCCTAAAATGTCTTAAACAAGAAAAGTAAAGTCTGATTTACAGTCAGAGAGTGAGTGTAAAGAGGCTTACATGTACTAGACTTCATTTCCTCATGCTTACGTCCAATAAGCATCTGACTTTCAGTGAATAAGCAAATATGGCAAACTACGGAGAGCACTTTCTGTAGTCTGTAGGCTTAACAACTAGCTTTAAAAACGTAAAGCTAGTTAAAAACTTTTAACTAGCTTAAAAGTTAAAAGCTTTTAACTTTAATGTTAAAACTAGCTTTAAGCTAGTTAAAAAAACTAGCTTAAAGCTAGTTTTTTTAAGCTTAAAAACCAGTTTTTAAGCGCAACTAGCTTAAAAGGTTAGTTGCGCAAATCAAAACATTAGTTCTGCTAGCGATAAAACGCTACAACACTTTATTTAGCTGAAGCTAATTCTAAAGCGGTAACTTCAATTTAAGTTATATCTATCCTCAAACATCTTGTTAAATTTGAAACCATAATTTACATGTTATAAAATGCTTTCAGATATTTTACTATGTTTATATGTAAGGGTAAAACTCTACACCAACATTGTATTTAGTAGAAGCTAATGCTAACTTCAGTTCAAGTTGTATCTACCCTAGTTAATTTTGACATTATAATTTATATCTTCTAGAATGCCCAGAGGCATTTCATTTATAGTTATATCTTTCTCTGGTCACTCTGTGTTTCATTTCGTTCCTGTAGGTTTCTTGTTTAAAGTAAAGTTATTGGGAAAACAGTTTTCACCCACTTCAAAATAAGAGCATAAATGTAAATGGCTAACTACATGACGAATCCTTCAAAGTCAATAACCAAAACTTCATTGAACTTCATAGAACTGAAAATTTACAAAACAGCCAAGTAAGTTAGTGCTTTATAATGTATCTGGAGGAATTAATTTAGGGAAAGCTAAGTGTTTTTAAAGTTAGCAATTAGCTCTGCTGTTAGCCTGTTAGCGTACATTTGCCCACCATTGCTTAAAGTAAACCACAAAGCGATGACTAAGCAGCTTGTTCGGCTGTTTTTATGCCAAAATATCACTGACCAAACTTTATTTTTTATTTCACTTTACAAAGTACGACTGTAATTATGAATGAATTTCAGTGTGCTGAAACGCAAAAGAAGCGGGGTTGGGGGGGAATAAAAAATGTAAATGTCCATGTTTTAGTTGCTGGACGCCCTGGAGCTTTCCCAGAGTCCTCTCCTGCTCCGGCTGATGGCAGGAGTTCTGTGTCGGGACGGGAAGCACATCATGGAGGAGCAGTTCCAGACGTGTTTCCAAAGAATCGCAAGGAGGTCAGTAAAAGTTGTTAATATGGGGGAGAGAGAAACTCTAGGTGGCTGGATTATACAGAAATGATACAGTATTCCTCAGGATTCCTGTGCAAAATAACACTGTGGGAAAAGTATTATTTTCAAGTAGCATTTAAAGCTTGAAAATAGTTTTTGTCTTCCTTTCTGCCAACATTTATGCTTTCCTTCCCTTTAGGTTGAATTCATATGCAGGTTTCTTCAAAGAGTTGCTGTAGGCAGGCGAGGTTTCCTGCTGTCTTCCTAATATCCTTTCCTGTCCATTTTCCACTTTTTCTCATTTATTTCTATTGTCCTTTAATGTCCTTTTTCTTTGTTTTTTTTTACTTTTTCCTTATTTTGGTCCTTGTCTTTTCTTTCTTCCTTCCTCCATTCATTATGCCATTTCATCTTTCCTTCTTCCCAGTGTCCTTACTTCCTTTCTTCTTCCCTAACTTCTTTCTCTTCCTCCTTTCTCCTTCATTCACTTTTTCTGCCCCTTCTTCTTGCTTGCTTTCTCACCTTTCTTGTACCCTTCCTTGCTTTTTTTGTGCCTTGCATCCCTTCAGTTTAACATCCGTCCACAGTATCCTGTTGTTGCTGTTGTGTTTTACGAGGCCAAAATTGGCGTAAAGGACCGAAAACTGTAAAAGACTTTTGAGCGTGGAAGATTTAAACGGAAAAACCCGAACCGCTCCTGATCCCAGCCTTTGTCCGTGTATTACCAGGGCGAGCAGCGAGCGGCAGCTGCAGCTGCTCAGTGCGGCGTATGAGGTGATCCAACAGGGCGACGTTCCGGTGAGCTCCATGCTGCAGAGCCTGACGGAGCGGGTCCTGCTGCCTCTGGCCTCCCACTGCGGCACCAAGGCCCTGAGCGACTTCTTTGTGACGAACGTCTCTGACATAATCGCCTTCCTGCAAAGCCGTTTCACGAAGGTGCGCCTGTTGAAAACTCGCTTTCCTAGATGAGATCATCGATCGGCGCAGGTTGGCATGTCTAAATGTGCGCGCTTGCTTACTCAAGTCTAGCGAATCCGCGTTTGAGATCCAGCTGCTGAGGAAAAACGGCTGCTACAAGATGATGGAACTCCTGTATTCCCGCCTTCCCAAAGACGAAGTCTACTCGAAGGAGTCGCGCATTAACCAGGCCTACTGCCGCTTGGAGAAGACCGAGGGGAACGAGTTGTCCAAAACCTTGATCAAGTACAGCTAAAAAGTTCTTTGAGCGTCACGTTTGGGGTTTGTTCTTTTCTTCCTTAAATGTGTTCGTCTCGTGCATAAAACCGCAGGTCGTGTTTCGAAGCCTTCACCGAGAACATGGCCGGTGAGACGCAGCTGCTGGAGCTCAGGAGAGGCTACCACTGCGCCGCGTACAACTGTGCCATGGCGGTCATCAGCTGCAGCTTCAGCGAGCCCAAGTTCTACCAGGGCTTCCTGTTCAGCGAGAAGCCAGAGAAGGTGCTCCAATGTTACCCCGCGTCCAATTCGATTCAAAAACACTCTAGTGATCCCACAGAATGTAAAAAGTATCTGAAACGGGTCTTAGAAAATCATGAGGAACCCACATTAAAGCTGCAGTATAAGAAATGCTGTTTTACCCATTTGTTGAAAGTGTCAGTATGTTGTGAGGTTGGTCATGTTTGTGACAGTGATGCAGTGCAGGATTTGACCGATATATATATATATACATACATACATACACACACACACACACACACCCCCACACACAATATCGGCAAATAAAGTTATTTGCGCTTCCATTTTAAATTTTTTTTTGTATACCTGTGTTTAAATGTGACCCAGATTTTTATTTTTTTGGGGGTGGGGGATAAATGAGCATAACTGTGATTACTAAAGAAACTTTTTTTTTTTTTCCCCCCCCCAGAATCAGTTCATTCTTGAAAACATCATCGACGTCCAGCGCACCTACAACTTTCCCATTGAAATCGAGGTTTGCTACCTCATGACTGAATGTGATGCGCTCAGTTTCACATACAAGTTTATGTAGCGCCGTTTTTGTAATGCTCCAGGTCCCACTTGAGAGGAAGAAGAAATATTTCATGATTCGAAAAGAAGCCAGTGATGAGACAGGAGGTAGGACTTGAGCTCATCAATGTTTTTGAACTTTTGTCATTTCTGTCTACGATTTTATATTAAAAAGAAAAAAAATTCCCTCCGCAAGAACTACGTTGATCAATTCTTGCCTGGTGCTGTTGTCGTTCGTGTTTCCACAGCAAGAACTCCACGGGCGAAGCGCCGGTTATCTTTCCTCCCAGTCCTACATGGCCGACAGCAGCCTGAGTCCAAAGCTTCTCCTTCAGCTCCCAGAATCCACAGGGACAAAAACGCACCGCGGTGAAAAAGGTTTGGCGATTTTCTTTTTAACCTTATTTTCTGCTAAACACGTCCCAGTTTCACATTTAAAAAATAAAACCATTTCACAGAAACATTTTAGCCGATTTGAATAATTTTCTGAATTTGACTGCATGGTTTGATAACTATGATCGATTGGAATGTGTGTTTTGATTGCACTGAATTAACTGGTTTTATTTATTTATTTATTTTTTTTCATTTTTTTTGGAAGTGACGTGCTGTGAATTGGCACCATGTAAATAAACTGAACTGAATGGATTGAAATATTTTATTAAAAGTCCATTATGTTATTTAATGGACTTGTAGGTCCGGTTATTCCTGCCACAACAAGCAATTTAAATCAATTGATTGCTTCAGAAATGAAAATAAGTTTGATAATGTGTATTTGAACAACAAGCATGAAAGAAATGCTCCTCTTTAACACTGTTAAAAAGCCGCCATTTTGAAAAACGCTGCAAACATTGGACACTCGGTACGAAGCTGGGACAATTTACCGTCCAACAAAATTTATCGTGACGTCCTCGGTCCGGTTTTTAGGTTTTCGATGTGTGATGACGCTGAGCCTGCGGTCGTTTGCGTTTCCTGTGTTTTGTGCAGGAAACCGAGGCCAGAAGTCCCGTCCAGGACGGGACGGTGGACCTGGAAATGGATGAGCTAAACCAGCATGAATGCATGGCCACCATGACGGCTTTGATACAACACATGCAGAGGAGCAACATAACGCCCAAGGTCGAGCAGGTCGGCTGCGTTTCGCCCAAATCTGTGACCTCGCGTCAGAACACCACACAAATGACCTTTTCATAAAGTAAGATCGCTGGAGGAACCTGCACAGAGCTTTGTGTTTATGGCGTCCGCTCCGCTTCACACAGGGAACGACGCCTGACGAGCTTCCGCCATGGATGAAGTTTCTGCATGGGAAGCTGGCAAATCCAGCAACGCCTCTGAACATCAGACTCTTCGTCTCAAAGCTGGTCATCAACACAGAGGAGGTGAATGACACAGCGTTCTCACACCCCTTAACACTTTATTACCTTCCAACCTCAAACTTTAAATCTGTATATATATACATTACTTTGGGATTTGTGTACAAATGCAACAAAGTTGTGCATAAATGATGTGCATTGATATATTCTGAACTATGTTGCCTGCTGTCGGTTCTTTCCCAGGTAATCTGGATTTATTCTGAGATTAGATTACACACAACTAAACTCTATTTGCTAGACATTTGACTTTTGAAGACATTTTTGTGTAAAGGGAAGTGGCAAAAGCAAATGAGGCGGATTAGCTGAGCTTGCCGACAACCTACGGCGTCAAGCAGGACATGTTATTGTGAAATATCGTCTCTGCCGTCAATTGAGCTGTTCGTTATCACTACATGCTAGGCTATACTAGCATGTAGTAGCATGTAGCCTACATCCACATGTAGCCTACACGCTACATCCTATCTGTAACTGTAAATCCTGATAGACTGCTTCAAAAGGTTTGTAGTTGCAACACAGCAATGTGTGGGGAAAAAAAATTGAGCATTTCTTTAGCATTTCTTCTACTCGGTTTTTCGTTGTCTTGCAGGTCTTTCGGCCGTATGCCAAGCACTGGCTCGGGCCGCTGCTGCAGCTGGTCGTGTCTGGAAGCAACGGAGGAGTGGGGATCCATTTCATGGTGGTGGACATCGTGGTCACGGTTCTGTCCTGGACCAGTCTGGTCACGCCAAAGGTTAGAGAGACGCTTGAGGTTCAAACGATCAGAAGTTGAGGATTTTCACATTCATAGCACTGCAAAAACTATGTAGAAGTTTACTAGAAACAGAGCGGCTCATGGCGCCTCTTGTCTGTACTGCCCTGACACTTTAAGCTCCTGCTCTTGCTGAAACTCCGCCTCCAGGAAATCATCACAACATGGCTCCTCTATTAACCCTTTAACAATGTTTGCAGCTGGCTATTAATATTTTATTATTTTCAAGGCATTAAATGGGGGGGATAAATAAATGGTAAAATTAGTAATGGCAGTCCAACTGGAGACGGTTTGGCAATCATCTCACTAACATCTATTCCAGGGAAACCCCAGAGACGAAGTCCTCGCCAATCGGCTGCTGGAGTTTTTGATGAAGCACAGCTTCCACCCAAAAAGGGCCGTTTTCCGCCACAACCTGGAGATCATCCGCACTTTGGTAGAGTGCTGGAGAAACTGCCTGCATGTGCCTTACAGGTGACTCACTGATCACGCTTTGCATGTCACAAGCTGCATTAGTCCTATTTTTTAAAAGAGGGGCAGTATTATGTATTTTCCAGGCACATAGTGCAATTTTATATCACAATCAAGGCACCATGTTAATTTCAGTTGAAATGCTATATATATAGGAAATATGACTTTAAAAAAAAGCTCAACTTTGTAACTTAACCCCGTAAAATCGGGCCTCTGTCTTTTTAAAAATTCCTGCTTTTATTTGTCAAGTATAACCTGACAAATAACAAGAGGACGCCTGCTAATGTCTGAGTAATTAAATATTTTAGCTGTTTAGCCGACGGCAACGCGTGAACGCAAATTTGGATATTCAACAAAATGTAAGAAAATCATGGGAATCCGCTTGAAGCGTTTGTACAATGATAGGATTTCTCATTTATGTTCATTAATTTTTGTCTAAAAATTCTTTATTCTTTCCCTCACCAGTCTGATATATGATCGCTTTTGCGGCACCGACCCAAACAGCAAAGACAACTCCGTGGGACTCCAGCTGCTGGGAATCATCCTGGCCAACAACCTGCCCGCCTACGACGCTTCGTGCGGAATCGAATACGAGAGGTGGGATACGCGACCGCGACTCTTTCCAGCTCAGATCGTCTATCTGCCAATAAAAATGTGTTCACGTTTAGTTGTGTTACGTATTGACATCATGTGGCGGCTATTGACCTATTAAATCTTTCTATCATCAGGTACATCCAGTTGCTCAGCAACAACCTGTCCTTTACCAGATATAAAGATGTCTACTCGGCTGCGGCGGAAATCATCGGCCTCGTTCTGAAGAGCATGACGGAAACGGGAGATGTAGTGACTTTATCGTCTTTCGCCTTTAAATTAGACATTAGAATATTTCTACTGATGTTTTTTGTTTTTTTTTTTCCTCATATAACAGCAACAGCAAAAACTTTTCAATCTCGCTGCAACCAAGATAACGGATCTGAAGAAAAAAGACCTGGACGACAAGTTCATCATCTGCTTGAATAAAGTGACCAAACACTTCCCGCCCTTCATGGATCGGTGGGTGAATAAATGAACAGCTGAGACTCTTTTTTTTTTTTCTTCTTTACATCAAGATAACCACTGCCACATTGTTTTGTCTTGTTTTTTTACTTCCAGGTTTGTCAATCATGTGTTTTACCTGCTGCCGAAGCTGCACGGCATCTTAAAGACTCTCTGTCTGGAGTGCGTGCTCAGCCGAGCCGATGTGATCCCAGACATCTTTCTGCAGCTGAAGAGCTCGGGTTTCATCCAGATGATGAGCCATAGGTGGGTCCCAAACATCTGGAAGATGTCGCAGGATTATACTTCCTGAAAGTGCAATCTAGAATGGGATTAGTTTCTAAACCACAACAAAGATGGGGTTGATTGAATGACTGCAGTTCAGGTTTTTCACTACATAATGTGCATTTCCCCCTTAAAATGGTAAAGTTAGCCTTAAAATGTCTTAAATTCGGTTAAAAAAATGCAAGTTGGCTTTAAATAACTTTAATTACAGGTCTTAAATCTTGTGACTCAAGACATTGGAGGCTAGCGGCTACTGCTAGCATACCCTTGCTAGCTAGCTTTGTGGATATAATCCTGCATTGGTTTTGCATCCCATTCTTAATGGTCTCAAAAGGTCCAAAAAAAAATATTTTATTTGAGTTGGTGAAACCTGCAGAAACCCCGAAATACCAGAAAACGTGTTTTCAAAATGAAATCACTCCAACCTCAGTTATTTTGTTCTCTTCCGCTACAGATAATCAATTGTAGCGTACCAAAACATTTGAAACTCCCAAATCTGACTGGGATTTGTCATGTTGCTTGTGAAACTTTTTGCCTCTTCCAGGGACGAAGCGAGACAGAGGGTGTGTCTGGACATCGTCCACAAGATAATTGCCCTCCTGACTCCGGTGGAACTGCAGGAGCTCCTGGGAGCGGTGACGACGTTCGTCTCTCACCCCTCGCCGGTTTGCAAAGAGAGGATGTACGAGATCCTCATGTGGATCCAGGACAA
Organism: Phalloptychus januarius; assembly: GCA_902982915.1. NCBI lineage: Eukaryota > Metazoa > Chordata > Actinopteri > Cyprinodontiformes > Poeciliidae > Phalloptychus > Phalloptychus januarius. The sequence goes on from CADWAE010000405.1 coordinate 144,862, forward strand.
CTATGGGTCAGTCTTCTAGTGTGCAAATGTGTCGAGGTGGATCAAAGCAGGGTTCATGCAGGGCCTTAAAAAGTCTGTGTTTAAAAAAAAAGCTAAATTTACTAAATTTAAGGCCTTAAAAAGTCTTAAAACGACTAGATTTTTTTTTTTTTAATTCAAGGGCTTAAATTTCATTTTGTCATGTCTTCATTTTTGTTTTCTTTTTCCGGTGAAAACTCCTGAACCCTTGAAACTGAGATTGGTGTTAAAAGGGGTTTAGCTCAGACATATGTAGAGTCGGTTTCTATGGAAACATGCAATCGTTGTTGTGTTGGGAGGTTTAACTGGGTTAAAAAGATTTCTGCTTATTGTTTTAACACGGAGGTCATTTAATATTTTTCAGTTGATAAACTTAATAAAGTTTAATCTTATTTGATGACTAAATCGATAAAAATCAAAGGTTTCTTTGGTAAAATTCTGTAAAAGGTCTTAAATTTGACTTATTGAAACCTGCAAGGACCCCGTCAAGGTCACTCTGCAGCGCTCTCGCTTACTTGCAGCTCTGCTTAAAATGTGTAAAAAAGTCTTTAAAACGCTCCAAATTGAAACTTTGAGTCTTCTTGGTTGTTTTGTGTTTATTTTTGCCCGTAGTGATGAAGAAAGCATGAAAGACAAAACGTCTCTGGAGGTTTTGGATGTTGCTAAAGAAACCTTACTTCAAGGACTCTCAGAGGAAAATCAAGGCCTCCAGTGAGCAGCCAGCAGTTCAAACCTTCGCCATTGTTTCTCCTCGATTTATCGAATGGCTCGACAATCTCCCTCGTTTCCCAGGCTTTACGTCCGTAACTTCTGGAGCCAGGAGAAGCGCCTCCCCTCTGCCACCCTGGAGCGGATGCTGACGGTGCTCCGTTCGCTGTACTCCTGCCAGATCGAGCGCTGCTTCCTGAGCCTGGCCACCAACCTGCTGCTGGAGATGACCAGCCAGAGCCCCGACTTCACGCGGGACATGTTTGAGTATCCTCTGTCTGAGTGCACCTTCCAGGTCCTCCCACGTTTCCCCCTACCTTTGTTTTGATTCTGAGTATCCAAATAGAGCCTCTAATTGTGTTTTTATTCGTCTTCTTTTTGCAGGACTACGTTATTGACTCAAATTGGCGCTTCAGGAGCACCGTAATGACGCCCATGTTTGTTGAAACCCAAAGCTCTCAGGGCCCGGAGAGCGCAGAGGCCTCCCAGTCCGGATCCATGAAGGGGAAACTCAGAGCAACGCAGACGTCTTTAGAGTTTAGCCAAACGCAAACACCAGGTGCTGCTGGCAACCTGTATTTTTGACAAACAACAAGAATAGGAAACTCAACTTTTTCTTTCTTTTGTTTTTTTTTTTTGTTATCCTCCCTAGGTCGTCGTACGGCCTATAACTGGCTGACCGGGAGCAGCGTGGACACCCTGGCAGACTACTCGGCGAGCGCAGAGTCTCTGTCTTCGCTGCTTGTGTTCGATAAGAAATCAGAGCGTCAGGCAGCGGCGAGGCGACCGGTGGGAGAAGGCTTCGGCCTGCGGCGGCTGACGGCGTCCACAGACGAGGCGGACAGTCGCACCAGAGGTTAGCTTTGAATTAACCCCATCGAAAATCTTTAGGCATTCCAAACAAACAGATGTCTGCATGAAAAGGTTAAAAATAAAGAAAACAGGAGTAATAATCAAATATAAAACTTGTTAAACACTGTTAAAAATATCTGTCCTCGTTAAAATTACAAACCTTTTCAGATATTTTCAGAATTTAGATTTTTGGATTTTTTGTTTTATTGCAAATGCAAAAGTTGTGCTGTCAGGATATGGAGAGATGGAAAACAAATATATTTTTCTACTACTATTTAAACCGAAAAATTTTGTATAATATTGCTAATAATAATATATTTTGTTTATAATCTCTTTATATTTTGAGATATCAAAGGGCTACAAATAAAACAGGAAAAAAACCAAACTATTTTTCCTTTTTTTTTTTCATCTGAAGATATAAAGAGCATTACAAATAAAATCTGCCATTACTATTACCATTATTCTAAAATAAACGTTTCATACTTCAGGTCAAAAAGTAGATGTTTTATGTTCATAATTATGACGCGAACGTTTTCTGGAGACCCTGAATGCGCCGCGGTGTTTTGTTGTCCGCCAGCTGAAAACGAGCAACGGAGCAACATTCTGAGGCTGAGGCGCAGATTCCTGAAGGACCAGGAGAAGGTCAGCCTGGGTTTTGCCCAGAAAGAGATCCAGCAACAGAGACAGAAGAAGGTCGGGTCGAGATCCAAACCAGTACAGGTCTGTGTTTATTATTTGCGTTGACGCCGGTCGGATTTCTCCCGCAGGAAGAAAAAGCTGACCAGAGGCTGCGGAAAGAAGCTCAGGTGACTCTGTACAGGAGCTACCGAACGGGCGACTTCCCAGACATCCAGATCCCGTACAGCAGCCTCATCGCTCCCCTTCAGGCTTTAGCTCAGGCAAGGCTGTTTCTGCAGTAGGAAATCTGGTGAAATATCATCTTGTTTTCGACAATGAATATTTTTACTGGGCCCTCAGAGAGACCCGATTTTAGCCAAGCAGCTCTTCAGCTCCCTCTTTGCCGGCATCCTCCGAGAAATGGATAAAACGCACACTCGGCAGGAAAGTGGAAGAATTAAGGAGGAGCTGCGGTGCAACATGAACACATTCCTGAATAAGAGCACGCTCTGCTTCCCACCGTTCATAGCATGCATTCAAGTGAGAACCTAATGATGAGGATCAGTCTGGGAAAAAGAGTTTTTATGTTCTGGGTACTGATGAGAAGTTGTTGCTTTAGGACATGTGCTACCAGCAGAGGGAGCTGCAGCAGCTGGATCCGGCCGCCGTTAGCTCCACCTGCCTGGTGAGTCTCCAGCAGCCCTCGGGCATCCTGCTGCTGGAGGAAGGTCTGCTCCACGCCGCCGGGCCAGAGGAGCGCCCGGCTAAACGGGCGCGAGGACGCCGAGAAATCCCGCCGGATACCAACAAATGGATCCACCTGGCCAGGTGAGCGCAGGCGCAGGCAGTTCTTAATATTGGAGTCGGTGAATTCCAGAAACCCTGGATTTAGAATGGATGAATGCAAAAAGTAGTTACATTTTTTTTATTTATATTCATAAATATATAAAAAAAAAATTACTTATGAATAAAGTCGTAAAATATTTATATATATATATATATATATGTATATATATATATATATATATATATATATATTCAAACCTTTGGCCGATCGTGATTGGATGACACTTAACCACAATAACAATAGTCGCTCCACTGTTGTCAACTTAGTGAATTTGTTGCTGTTTTTAGCAATTTTTCACACAAAAAAACATTGATATTGACCAAAACCTTCAATTTTTTAAAGATCAGTGATCGGCCAGAATAATGGATTTGGTTCCATCGTTTGTATTCAGTCTAGACTGCCTTTTGAAAAGTTAAGCTGTAATGGTTTGTGGTTAGGATAATGTTGTTTGTTTTTTTTTTTTGCAGACTTTACAGGGACCTGGAGGACTACGATGTTGTGCGCGGCATCTTCGGTGGGAAAGTCGGCACAAAGTCGATCACTTGTTCCGCCCTCCAAGCCGAAGCCAACACGGACTTTGCAGAAGCCGTGAAACTTTACAATGAGGTACAGCGACCTCTTGTGGCGGTGCTGCTGCGGTAATCCTGCAGTATTTTTAAGAAAGCGGATCACGGGCACAAAAAAACTGTGAACTGTGTTTCCGTCCCGGCAGGCGCTAAACACCGAGGACTGGCCGGATGGAGAACCCACCGACTCCGAGAAGGATTTCTGGGAAATCGCAGCTATGGAGGCGTATAACCAGCTGACGGAGTGGAAGTCTCTTCAGTACTGCTCCACTGTGTACATTGATGAAAACTCACCACCCGACCTGGAGAGGATGTGGTCAGAGCCTTTCTACCAGGTAGCAAAAAGTTACTATTTGACACATTTTTGAGCATACAGCCATTATTTATGTTTTAATGACTACTAAGGAATATACTGACATAGTCATTAATAATTGTCAATAATTCAAAATGTGCTGTCACGGCCAAACATTTTGGACATGGAGGCAAATGTTACACTCCAGTTTGAGTATTTTTAGATTTACTGTTTCAGATGTTTCTAATTTGTAATCTATATATATATATATATATATTTCATTAGTTTCTAAAAACACCAAAGGTTTAGCAGGCTTGTAATTGACTTTTAACTTGGACCATTCTTGTCTTATTCTCTAAATCAAACTTTTGGGGAGTTCCTCAAGGCTGTGTCCTCAGTCCCATACTGTTCTCACTTTCTGTACTTCCCCTGGACTCAAGCAAAAATACTTTGGATTGTATCAAGAGTTTCTGTGAGTGTTAATTTTCAAGTCTTTACATGGATTCTCAATTGGATTAAGGTAATGAAGATGTTTTGATCTAAATTCTGGCTGGGAAAACTGTCTTTTGCCAATTTTTTTCCCCCAAGAATAGCCTATTAATCCTTCCATAAATTCTGATCTGTGTCATCCATCCCAGCTGGAGAAAAAAAAAGATGCCACCATCATCACCATGTTTCACTGTAGTAATGTTTTCTACCCTACTTGAAGGCCACGCTGTTAAAACGTTTGACCATGATTTTCTAAGGAAGCAAAAATACACAAATTGCAGACACATGGGTCTAAAAGTGGCCTATTTTCTGTCAGGACATGTATCTGCAGCACATGATTCGCAGCATGCTGAAGCAGCTGCAGCTGGGCGAGAGCGACCAAACACTGCTCAGCTTCATCGACAAAGCCATGAGGGTGGAGGAGCGCAAGAAGCTGCTGGAGAGTCACCACAGCCGGGAGCTCAGCCTGCTCTACATCCTGCAGGAGGACTACGACCGCGCCAAGTACTACACCAACCACGCCATGCAGCTCTTCATGGAGGTTTGTCCCAAGTCAGGTTTGGATAGAAAAGACAAGACGTAGGTAACTGGTCAAGACGTTTGCAAGCATTCATCAGAGGAAGTGTAATGCTTCTGGGCTTTTGGATTGTATCTGATTCACCATTTGGCTTTCAAAATAAAATAAAGGACTGGGTTTACAAGATTGATGGATTTTATCCAATTAATTTTGGGTAAAAGGTATCCTACAAAGAGATTGCCAAGTCTTACACTGTCTGTTTGCTTTGTGCAGAGTTACTCCAGCGTAGACACACTCCTGACCCAAAGCCGTCTGGCCGTCCTGCAGTCGGTGCAGGCGCTGACGGAGATCCAGGACTTCCTGCTCTTCATCAAAGGAGACGGTGAGATCCAGCTGTCTTGAGATCTCAAAACCGATACGTTTTCTTTCTTGCTTTTGTATTTAGCCTTTATTTTACCGGGTAAGGTTTAATGCCATTTGCAAGTTGTTCCAATCATTGGCTGCAGCAAACTGGAATGAGGTTTGACTTAATGATGTACAAACTCATGGTGATGAATTTATTAGTAGTATTCAAGTGTTAGAAATGACATAAAAATCTTGCCAAGCATTTTTTGGTGTAGTTTTTAGTGCTTAATTATTTTTTAATTAACTGAATAATTCCTTTATATTGATGAAAAAGTAGTGGCTCCACTGGCAGATTGTTTTCCATAGCCGGCATGTTTTGTCCCATTTCTAAAAGTGAAGTAGTGTGCAAGAGGAACAAGTACTTTTTCATCAATATTAATAACTTACTGATTTAAAACAAGTTTCTGTATCTTCCTGAGAAGTTACTTGTAAAATAGTTTAGTCTTTTTTGAATTTACCAAGTTATTGTGTTTTTGCAGTGAAAAATGTTGCCCGTCATATTTGAAATTAAAAACTAAATATATACAATTAATTTTTCCAAATTTTTTTTTCTGCAAATCTTCAACACATGCTAACCTTGTTTTCTCTTTTAATCTGACATGTTTAGTGTCTGTGGGTTCTCTTAAGAGCCTCATCAGGTCTTGGACCGACCGGTATCCCGACACCAAAGTGGATCCAGTGATTGTGTGGGACGACATCATCACGTCTCGGTAAGGACGGGACTGAAAATCAGCTCTGAAAGCAAACTTAAAATCTCACTTACTGTTTTTTTTTTCCAGGTGTTTCTTTTTGGATAAGATTAGGGAAAAGCTGAGGGACGCGGCTCCCAGCGACAGCATGGAGGTGGACGAGACGCAAGACCCGGCGCGCAACGTCGAGACGATCGTGAACGACTGCAAGTTCACCATGAAGCTGCACATGGCGGACAGCGCCTGTCAGCAGGTAAGGAAGCATTGGAAGTTGTTTTGTTTTTTTTATGTTTTTAAGCCATTATATTCTGTCAAACTCATCTTGAGCTTCAAACCTTTTCAGAAAAACTTCCCAGTCACCACCAAGCTGCTGAAGGAACTTCACAAGGAAGCCAAAAGCAACAGAGGCTGGCTGCTGCGCTGGGTGCACAGCTTCAGCAGCTACAATCACAAGCGCAACCAGACGCAGGGCCCTATAGAGCAGATCGGTGCCATGCTGAAGACCGTCCCCCTCCTCGGTAATAACAGGCTATCTGCACAATAGGCTTCAATTTATGTGTCTAAAATTAAGGTCTTAAAATGGCTTAAATTCTTGTTTTTCTTTCTTTTTTTTAAAAAAAAAAAAAAAAGGTAAGGTACGTTGCTAGTTGCTACTAGCTGCTAGTATACTCTCCCTAGCTGCTAATATAGCCTGCTATATTAGCAGCTAATACAGCAGTAGCTGCTATATTAGCAGGAACCAATTGGTTCTGGTTCCGAAAATGGAGGCAGGGGGGAAGACTAGCTAGTTAGCAAAAAAGCGAGCTTGACAGCTAGCTTGTTAGCTAATTTTTCTCCTCTCTCCTTTTTAGGAACCAGAACCAATTGTTCCTGATAACATAGCATCGGATATTCATTTGCTAGCTAGCAAGGCTATATTAGCCACACAGTTACCAGTTAGACTCAAGCTTTTCTGCTTCTGTCATGGTTTAAGTGCAAAAACCCTTGCTAGCTAGCTAGCTAGCTTTTTTTCTACCACCGGTACGTGTAAATTTTATCACCAATTGATGTGACGACGCCAATTAATTTTCTAAACTTGCTATTGGATAAGTTTTCATTCATTCTTGACACTATGGCGGTTAAGGCTGTTTCAGGTAGAAACCGTGAATCAGAGCTTCCCTCTCTGTGACATGTTTTGAATTTTTTCATGTTTGCACATTTGAGTGAGACTTCGTGTAATCTCCTCTCCCCGTCCAGAGGAGCTCGAGGGGGACTGTCAGAGCGCCACGTCCAAAGTGTTCAGACGCCAGAAGATTCTCCAGGGCATGTCGTTCCACATCTTGGCCTCGGCGGTGGGCAGAAGCCCGTCCGTCCTGGGAACGCTCACCGCAGAGAAACAAGAGAGCGTCGTTAGGCTTTCAGGAGTTGCGAAGCCCGGTGCAAACCCAAAGGTGCTCTTCAACTTTCTGGTCTTTCTTCAGCTTAAATTCCTCTCGCCCCACTTTTCGTAACACAGTGAGATGTTTCCCGTTTCCTTGTCTGAAACTGGAAAACCGCTTTCTCTGCAGGAAGTGGAGGTGGGATTGCAGCAGCGCGCCCTGAGGCTGCTGTGTGAGGCGAGCAGAAAGGCCGACGAGGAGCTCCAGTCCTTCGCTCACGACTTCGTGGAGACCAGCAGCATCTCGGAGACGTACATGGCTTTGGCTAACTTCTGTGACAAACTGCTGCGAGAAGAGGAGCAGAACGACACCGGTGACTGATGCCGCACGTTTACAGCGCCTTGGGAAAACGTTTGCTCTTGCATTCATCACCCTTTACGTGTTCAACAAGTTGAAATTGATCTAATTGATTAATCAAAATTTACGTGCTAAAGTCACGGCCGTAAATGGTTTAGATCAAGTCTTATGGATTTGCTGAACCAATCAAGAATCTGTTGTGAGATGCTATTGGCGTGATCTGGAGCTGTTTGGCGAAACGTTTCTGTCTCCAGATGTGGAGGGAAAAGTAACAGAAGTGAATGGTGGTTCTGCGATGCATTGACTCGGGGATTCTGAATCCGAAAGCACACCACACTTTTCAGATTCAGTTCCTGAATCCTAATCTATCCACCTGATAATACCGTATGCTTAAGTGTGCCGTTGTGGCAGGACAAAATATGGAGATGCCTCATTGTTACAAACACGTGGGGAAAAAACACTAAACAAAACAGTTGTTTAGATTCTTCCTCCCGTCTCGATGATTCAGTTTTTTTTTCACGGCGGCCATTTTCTTTCTGTCCGCGCGTTTTGCCTGCAGTCAGTCAGTTTCCGGACCTCGTGGCGCTGTCGGTGCACGTGGTGGAGGGGATGCTGAAGGCTCTGAAGATGAACTGCGAGGAGGCCCGCCTCCGGTTTCCACGGCTGCTGCAGATTATCGAGCTGTATCCGTCGGAAACGCTGGACGTCATGACTAAAGAGGTTCGTTCACCGGCATATTTCAATTCAAACTTTCAATTCTTTTTTTTTAAAAACTTAGCTGTGTACAGAGGGCAAAAAATACATGGATCTGTCAGGTAGAACGTTCTGCAGTCGCTCCCTGCTGTTTGCATTCAGATGGCGTCGATTCCCTGCTGGATACTCATCAGCTGGATCAGCCAGATGGTGGCGCTGCTGGACAAGCCTGAAGCGGTAGCAGTGCAGCACTGCATTGAGCAGATAGCCAGGTGCTACCCTCAGGCGCTGATCTACGCCCTCATGATCAGCAGTGAGAGTTACTGCTTTGAGGAGTCGGCAACGGGACACCAGCAGCAAGAATTTGTCAACAGGTATCTCTTTGACGTCTTGTGTTTTTTGGTTTTTTTGTCTCTTTTTATTATTCCTAATAATGTTTTTTGTTGTTTGGGAACGTTTATGGTATCAACAGGCTTAGGAGCATGTTGGATAAAGGAGGAGCTGTGAAGAGCTTTGTGGACGCCCTGCAGCAGCTCACCAATCCTGACATGATTTTTAAGGTTATTTTCACGCCACAAAATACATAAAAAAATTTCAAACTGTTTTCATTTAGGGGTTTTTTTGTGTTTTTGCTGCTTCTCGCAGGATTGGTGGGAGAGTGTGAAGAGCGAAATGGAAAAGTCGACCTTCAGCAAGAAGCAGATGGGTGAAATGTACGAGGAGATGCACTCCTTGCTCTGCGATCGGAACAGCCAGGGCCACGGAGGGTTTCGCAGGAAGTTCATACAAGTTGGTTCCTCGCTTAACCGTTGTTGATGCTCAAAAGTGCATCGAAATGACGGCGGATAAAAACCTTGAGAACTTCCCAGAAGTTCAACAACTTAAAGTTCTTGACAAGTAGCTTGAAGGGTTATTTTTCAGACTTTGACTTTGTTTTACTTCACATCGAGAAAAAGAACAAACTTCTCTGCACTTGGGAAGAATGTGTAGGCCTTTGCAGGCTTTGACACAAAACGATAAAAATCTGTACAGTAGTGATTCTTTTCCTTACAGGTCATGTTTTTATGCCGGGAAACCTTTATAATTAATAATATTATTATTACTGTTGGTTTGCCACATCAGCCACTTCTAATCCATGTATTTCCTACAAACTTAGAGCCATGGAAAACAAAAACAAAAGATTAATTTTAATCAATTCCGAATAATTGTAGTTAAATTACTTTTGTTTATGAAGTGAGAGATGAAATGTGTTGGCATGTAGTTTTATTTTTTTATTTAAATGTAAATAACTTCTAGTAGCTAGCTGAGAAACGCAGCTAGCTTGCTATGCTAGTTAAAGAGTGGATTAAAGGCTTGCTGGATTAAAAAAACAAAAGTAAATGAAATGTCCAAAAATATTTTTAGCATTAAAATATATGAATAGTATATAAATATGTATGTAGATGTGCTTTATTTTTTCTCAGCACAAGAGCTACATTTGTAACTAGCTAGTTAGCTAGCTAGCGTGGTGGCTAGTTCATTTAAATGGACTCCAGTCACAGTGAATCCCGTTTACTGACTTATGCGAGTCTGTTTCTGCTGTAGTAGTTTGTGATGTACCCCATTTCTTGACTATTTTACACTGTTTTTGAAATAACTGGCTAACAAATAGTTTTCTTTTTCTGGAGAATAATCAGCACTATGTTATGTGGTGAACTTAGTAGAAATGTTGATGTATTTCCTTCACTGCATATCATCATTGTCTTAAAGTAAGTCCATTTTTGCCAAAAAGTCACTTGTCGTTCGTTGTCCTTGCAGAAATTCTCCAAAGATGTGGAGAAGCTCTTGGGACCTAAAGGCAGCAATCTTTTTGAGAAGAGGAAAAACAAAACTTTCTTGCAAGAGGTGACGAAGCTGATGGAATCCATGCGTGGATTTCAGAAGGAACCGGGGAATCTGAAGGAGTACTCGCCCTGGCTGAGCGGCTTCAAAGCCGACCCGTTCAGCAACGAGCTAGAGATTCCAGGTCTGGATTTCAAGTGAACTCGTCTCTTGTTTGTCTACCTGTGCCTTGCAGTTATCACGATCCTAATGTTTCACATGTGAAAATCATCCTTCGTAAAATCCGAGTTCGCCTTTCGCACATGCAGGACAGTATGACGGCAGATCTAAACCATTACCGGAGTATCATGCGAAAATAACTGGCTTTGATGAGAGGGTAGGCATTTCTCCCACATCCGCTGAAGACTAGAACACGTCGAAATGTCCAGTCGTAACCTGGCGCCTGCATACGCCTCGCAGGTGAAGGTGATGTCTTCCATCCGTCGCCCCAAGCGCCTGATCATCCGCGGGGACGACGAGCGGGACCACCCCTTCCTGGTGAAGGGCGGGGAGGACTTGCGGCAGGACCAGCGCATCGAGCAGCTGTTCGCCGTCATGAACATCATGCTGAGCCACGACACGTCCTGCACACGCCGAGGCTTGCAGCTCCGCACTTACCAAGTTATCCCCATAACCACCAGGTACCGGACGCAATCGCTTGCTCGTTCATTTGACTGCGTAGACGTCTAGAGGTGGAACGCAACCAATCGACTTCCCTCCTGCGACAGCGTGTTTTCCTCCGGCTGTAAAAGAACTGTAAGGTTTTATTTCCTTTCCAGAATCGGTCTGATTGAGTGGATGGAAAATACGTGCACGCTGAAAGAGTTCCTGGACAACACAATGATGGGAAACGAGCAGCAAAAGGCCAAAAGGTACACTGTGTGCTCCATTACCAACACCAATGTTTAAGCTTTTCAGGCCTTCAGAACTTATGAAATGGATACATGAGGAGCTAATTATTTTATGAAATAAATCAGGTCTCATTCAAATATTACCGCACACCAGTTGTAATGCTTTTAGGGAAGCCGACACTTACTGCTAATTGTCGATTAATGCTTTATTAGATTAAATGAGTTCTAATTGATTAACTAATAAAGTCCTCCTTTTTAGTGCTGTAGTTTAGCGACTGTTCAGCAGAGGGCACTTGTCGTCATGAGTGGAGCACCTTGATACAGAAATAAAGATGGCAGTACCATCCAAACGGAGTCCAGCATGTGATGGAACGTGCGCTTTTTTTGAAATGCTTCTTAAGTTTCACCTTCATATCGCACGTACGACCAAGTTTCATGATGGAGCACAATCAACTTCGCTGATATTCTACGAAGGCGAGGACGTGTTGACAGAACAGTGGAGGCATAACGGAGAAAAATTGCATCATGAAAACGTTAAAAGATGGTCAGCCTTTCTGACGCGAGAAAACTCAGGTTTTTAAGAAAACAGCGTTAGACAAAGTCGTCAATCGATAACTTGCTTCTCTAAACGTGTTACTTCTTTCCGGATACCATCAGCCGCTTCCTTCTGTTTCAGCTGTGCTGAAATCTATAATAAATGGCTCTCCACCTTCGGTGAAGCTTCTACGCCTTACATCAGCCTGTACGGACTGTCCTACAGGTAAGTTGGTCGAAGATCGCGTTCTTTCTGGGGCCTCACAATGGGAAAAGTGTCTCTGTTGTATCAAGAGTGAAATGTCAACCCCACGATTACATCCGTGTCTCTCTTTACAAGGAAAGCAAAGCGTGACAACGCAGTGGGAAACTTCCTCAAAGTCCTGCAGCAAGTGCCCGGCGATCTGCTCAAGTACGTGAGAAACTTCACAACGGATGTAAGCGATTGGCGTTAGAGATCGTTTGATCGTTTGTGTTTTACGTTTAGGAGAGCTTTCCTGAAGATGTGCAGTGGCCCCGAGGCGTTCCTCTCGCTGCGATCCCACTTCGTCACCTCCCACGCTCTGCTGTGCGTGAGTCACTGGGTTCTCGGCATCGGAGACCGCCACCTTTCCAACTTCATGATCAACATGGAGTCCGGCGGTATGATCGGCATCGACTTCGGCCATGCGTTTGGATCGGCCACGCAGGTGTGCCCAGCGACGGCAGAACGTAAAGATGGCGTAAAAAAGGTGGGATTCCGGGTCTGAACGTCGAATGCTGCGTTTACTTGCAGTTCCTCCCGGTGCCGGAGCTCATGCCCTTCCGGCTGACGCAGCAGTTTGTGAATCTGGTCCAGCCGTTGAAGGAGTCCGGTTTGATCCAGAGCACCATGGTCCACTCCCTGCGAGCCTTCAGGGCTGAACCGGACCTGCTGCTCAACACCATGGATGTGTTTGTGAAGGAACCGTCACTGGACTGGAAGGTAACCAGAACACCTGCTCAGGTTTCCATTAATAACACTACTGTGCCCTCAAAGTAGAATAAAAGAAGCTTTTTTTTTCTTTCTCTCCTTTGGTTTCATGCAGAACTTTGAGATGAAACAACTGAAGAAAGGAGGAACCTGGACTCGGAGCGTAAATACCAAAGAAATCAACTGGTTTCCTCTGCAGAAGGTGAACTTTGCCAGAAGGAAACTAGAGGGCGCTAATCCAGCCACGATAACCAGGTACTTTCAAATCATTGCGAGTTTTATGAGATGTACTCTGACGTTAAGGAGTTCGTGTTGAAGGCCAAGTACGTTTTATAATCTAGTTTTTATTGTTTTAAATCTTGTCATTATGAGTTTATCAGCTGCTATTTGAATGCCCTTCTACACAATCCAGGGCCAGGCACTCTCCTTCCAGAGAACATTTTCTTTGTGCACAGCTACTACAAAGAGTCTGACTATAACCCCGTAAACATATTATTTGTGTCCCATGATGTGTTCCTTTCGTCAGCGAGGAGCTGAAGCTGGGTTTTGAAAGGGATCCCGCCTTCCAAGGAATGCAGGCGGTGGCTTTGGGATCTGAGGAGCACAACGTCCGGGCAAAGCTTCCAGCCGCGAGCCTGTCTGTGGAGCAGCAGGTGGACTGCCTGCTGGACCAGGCCATGGATCCAAATGTGCTTGGCAGAGTTTATGCAGGATGGGAGCCATGGGTCTGAGGTGGACCACTGTCCCTAGTGGTTATAATAATGATTGTGGATGAAGGCAAATGGAACGGGGAAAGCAATCCCTTCGGTGGTTAGGATGGTGTTAAATGTGGAGGAGGAAAGGCATGTTTGTAAGGTTAGCATTTTGAAACGGACATGTTGAATTATGTCTTTTATAGAAATGGAGAAATTGCTGCGTTTTAATGGAAATTAATTTCAAACGTACCACTGGAGTTGTAGTACGATAAGACTGCGGTAAGCATCTGGATTGCAATAAAATATTACAGTCGTCAGTGTGTGAGGTTGTTTTTCAGCCATGCTTTTCACACCTCTTCCAGTAAAATTCATATCCTGAACGTCTTCAGTGTTTTTCTACTTACTGATTGTGTCTACATTATTATTATTATTTGTAACAGTGCTAGGTCATTCCTATAGATTGTTTGGAATCTTTCTTCCTGACAGAAATTGTTCTTGTTATGATTAATAGTGACTCTCTCGTTGGTCCTTCTTGCACTGCTGTCCTGACCGTCCGCGCTTCTATCAATCCCATGCCTGGTTGTACAAGAGTAAAACTATGATTAGACATTTTAATTGTGGGTTTATTAACACCATGTTAACAAGAGTTCTGCTTTTGCTCTTGATGAAGAAAAGCAGAACTCTTATGACATTTGAAGTGTCGCATCGTCAGACAGGAAAGTCGCTGTAACTCCGCAGGAAAGTGGAACTGTTGACACAATCGTTCCTGGTAAGCCTCTGCGATCTGCAACACAAGCATGAAACAAACCTGGGGGGAGAGAGTTCTTTTCTGTTTTATCAGTCAAAAAAAATGGTCGCTTTATAGAGCCTGCATTATTATTTTTTTTGGCTCTAGTGGCCTTTATTTGAAAGTAGCTAGACAGGAAATGGGGAAACGAGAGAGGGGGAAGACATGCGGCAAATGTCACCAGGCCGGGAATCGAACCTGCGACCGCAGGCATGAAGACTAAGGCCTCCATATGTGGGTTGTGCTTTGCCCTTGCGCCACCACAGCACCCCAAGCCTGTGTTATTACACAAGACATTACCATCCAGATAAGGTTAAAAAAAAAAAACACGATCAAAGCTTATTAATTTCCTTTAATGTACATGTAGTGTGACTGATTCTTTCAGGGGTTTCCCCCCTAATGATCCAAAATTATTTCAGTCAGAAAAAAAAGAACCCACATCTTACAGAGTCACCAACAAGAATTCACACAATATCTCAGTAAAAATAATTGCAACATTAGTAATTATTTACTTTAAAAAAAAAAATCTATACATTGGAAAAAAATAAAAATCAAGTAAAAGATGTAACAACCCTTGGCAAAAAGTGTCTCAGAGGGGTGAAGAGGAGTTTTGGGTTCAACAGTCCAGACTCGACGCTGACCTGGTCTGCGTTGCAAAAGTATTCACACCTCCAAAATGTTTTCACACTTTTAAAGTGGCAGCCATAAATCTTATGGTAGACCAACTCGACGAAGTGTCTAATTAACAGGGAAATGTTTTTGGGAGGGTTTTGGCATTTCTCTTTTTGCAATTTCACAAAAAAGTCCATTGAAAAATGAGGCATGCGTTTGTAATTACTCACCACTAACATGGAAATCCTCAAAAATACACTGAAGATGTGAAAAAAAAAAAAAAAACATCTCAGGAGGTACGAATACTTTTGCAAAGCGCCGCGTTCACAAACAAACCTGAAGCCGCTACTGACGTTTCGTAAAAGCAGATCGTTCTGAGTTTCAGCTTCGATGGAAAGAAAGGAAGTTGGGAGGGACGTTAAAATACAACATCGCTCCCGCTGAGGTCTGTCGACATCATCTTGAGAAGAACTGGCGAAACGAGGAGCCAGAATTAAAAACTGCTAGACCTCTTTTTAAGGGCTTTTCGGTTAAGGCGCTGAGAGACTCTTTGCATTAGAGGACACTTTGGAACAAATAACAGTGACGAGAAAACAGACGTACCACTGCCGTTTTGAAACAAAAAAAAACAAAACATGTAGTGCATTTACTCGCAAAAAAACCCCCCCCAAAACACTTCAATACGCTTAAAATCGACTGCATTATTAAAGTATAATCCGCCAAAGTGCATGATGCATAATTTATCCTTGATGAACAGCGTCGGGCCTCACAGCTCCACGTTCGTTTTGGGAGTTGGGACAGAATTTCGCTCGCGTTACGTCGCGAATTCATTACAACCTCAGAACTGCATCGAACGGAAACGAGATTTGCATAATCAAGATTCGTGTGTTTCTTGTTTGTTTCTGAAAACAAAGTGAGGTTTCAGTGTGGGGGGGGGAGGGGGAGCATTTGGTCAGTCACCAGTTGTGCAAGTTCTCCCCCACTTAAAAAAAATCTGGAAAATTTGTTATTGACCAAATACTGACATTTGTTTTTTCTCATTTTGTCTCCCATAGTTGAGGTCGACCTACGATGTCAATCCCAGGCCTCCCTCATCTTTTTAAGTGGGAGAACTTGCACAATTGTTGACTGACTGAATACTCCCCCCACTGTATTTGGACTAAACAAATAAGCTTTTTAAACCAAGAATGAACCAATATTCTTCCGTGTAATACTTTTCTGTGAAGCACGTTTTTTTTTTTTTTTTGTTCATTTAGCACTTATTCACACATTTTTTCATTGTAACTTAATGCCACAGCTGATGATTTTTCGAAGAAACCTGAACTCCACTATAGTACCGAAAAAAGCTAAAGGATGAAATCTCCCTGTATTTTAGACATGGAGTAAAAAAAAAAAAAACTACTGCCGCAGACCGCCACTAAAACCAAGTTTAAAAAGTATCAAATAAAACCGGAAACACAATAACACTAAACATAAATCAAAATATACTTTTTTTATGTTTCGACTTGCACAGTAAAATTTTTATTTTTGTTTTGCATCCCTGTGCTTACGAAACAAATATCACACACGCCTAAATACTATTAGTGCTTCTCCAACACAAGATTAAAGAGACAGTTTGGGATTTCTGAAGTGAGGTTCTGTGGTATAAGTAGTTAATATCCTACCTGTAGCAGATTAACTGCTTTGGTGTCTTCATTTAGCATAAACTCTGATTAGGTGGAGACTGGAGCTTCAACGCTCGTTCAGGAGTATAAATATTGTAAAATCTCTCCTTTTTTTTTCAAAGTAGATAAATTTTAAAAACACTTTTTGACAACAAAAGTTTTTTGCAGCTACATCACTCTCAAAAACAGGAAGCAAGTACTATATATGGACAAAAAAAAGTAAGCAGTCCGCATAGATTATCAATGTAGAAAAAAATGGGTGAACTAGGATAGCCATGGCTGCTCGTTTGTGAGCATAAAGTTTAATGAAAACATTTTTTTTGTGTCTAAAATTCAAGTAATAAAAAAAATTATAAATAAATGTTTTAAATATATAGAACGCCATAGAGAGCACAACTTCTGTACAAAAATTAAAGATTGGCTCTATTTCTAGCATTAAATAACTTTCAAGGGATGCAACCTGGATAACAGCAACGTTAGTATTCTTGTTAACTAGCTTAATATGATACGTTAACATGGATTGACTTATTTTATTGGAGTTGTTTAAAGACTTTAGTCTGCTTTGGTCTCAGCTCTTCTCGAGCTGAGATCTGTTAGCTCCTGACTCAGCGACCGACTACATTGGAATTGTGTCACATTTACTTTTTTACGTACGCTGCTGTTTTCAATAAAATAGACTGAACTGAAAATTTGAAAGAAAATTATACTAAATGAAGACAGAGAAAGTTGGCTATTGCAGGTAGGATAGAAAGCTTTTCTTATATTGCAACAAAACTGCTTGAAAAATCATAAACTTTCCCCATAATTAGTGAATAATGCATTTTTGGATTTAGTTCAAAAAAATTAAAAAGTTAATTTATGCCATTTTTTAGACACACGTATTTTGTGCTCTTAAAAATTGTAATAGTTTAAGATTCTAGCATCCTATAGTTCTTCACATTTGTTTCTGTTTGTATTTGAAATAAAAACAAAATTTTTGTCATAAACTCTTAATGGGTCGTGGATGAAAATACACTAGTATTCTGACATGAATATGCCTCATAATAAAAGTGCCAATTTGTTTCACTCAGTTAAAGTCACAGACGGTCCAAGGGTTTGAAGGAACGGCCAAAACCGCGGTACGTTTCCCGCGGCGATGGAAATAAGTTCAAACACATCAAAGAAAAATCCCAAACCTGCTTGCGGCTTGCTGTGCATAGCGTGTATACTTGAAGGCATTATGTTCTCAGCTTTTCCCACCAGACTTAGTGTTTCGTACCGTTATATCTTGGGTCTCCACCCGTTTATGAACTGCATGAGTTTCTTCACCTGCAGCTTGCTTAGGCGGAAGTCTTCCGACAGAATCTCCTCGGTGAGCTGCAGGAGGAGATTCCCGTCGATCTTCTCGGACACAAAAAGGGAGACTATGTCGTTGGGCAGGCCGATGAACTTCAGACACTTGGACACCTCTTCGATGGAGATGCTGGACAAGTTCAAAGGTGGCTGCCACTGCGCGGCGGGAGAAGCAGAGGGACAGTTCAGAGTTACAGAGCTGGAACAAATCTCACTGGTACCCGGCACGGTTTGAACGGCGGTCGGCTGCGAAACGTCGCAGATGGACTCCGTTGGGAAATCCGGGCACTTCTTGATGGCGTTGGCTTTAGGTGTTCTTGGTGGTAAAATGGGGCAGGATAAGCTCTGCTTAGTGTTCGATTCTTCTATTGGCTTGTTCCGGTACATTTCCGAGTTGTAGCTCGAAGATTTAGTGCAGATCTGGTCCGTGGGGCCTTTCTGCAAGCTGAACTCCCTGCGGCGGCGTGCCAGCTCTTGGCCGTCGTAGTCATCCAGACTGATTGCGCAGGTTTTCGAGGAACTCGGGGTCCTCTTCCTTGGGTAGCTGAAGTAGCTCCGGCAGCTCGCCGGCACGAACTCCTCCATGCAGTGAGCGTCCCCTCCGATAAAGTTGTTGGGCCAAGACAGACGGGATGACACGGCGTCCAAAGGCGGGCCTCCGCTGGGCGAAGTGGCTCTTTTCTCCGTAGCGATGGCGTTACCCCAGCTGCAAGGGTAACAGACGTGACTTTGCTCTTGTAGCTCGGTTCCCTCTTGCTCAGTTGCTCCACTGCTAATGAAAAATGACAAGATTCATTTGCCAAATAGTTCTATTAACCCCTCCAGCCCCACCTCCTAGAATGCTTCTGATCCTTACATGTTATGGAGACCAGATGAATAATAGGAAAGCGTTGGGCTTGGAGACCGAGTGTCCTGCTGGCGGGGCTTCGACGGGATGGGCACCGTCGGTAGTTGCTTCATACTCCTGGGAGGAATGGGTGGAGCGTTCAGAAGACGACATTCCTCCTTCACCTAAAAAGATATTGGATTAACTTGAAAAGTTAAAAAAGTCAGAAAGTTCCAAGTCGCATACTTGGAACTTTCTGTAGTAATCCAAGTGCCAATTGGAAGTTGGTTGAAGCTAAAGGCCGGGCTATACCGAAAGAAAACTAACTAGACGTTGCAGAAGACAATCGCCCTACGATGATATGGTTTAGATCAAAGTATATTGGTGAGTTAGACCGGTTCAGTCAAAGTCCAGACATAAATGCACTTAAGAACTTTTGGTAAGACCCAAAAATGATTGTTCAAAGACACCATGGGTTATCTCTAGAAGTCCAAAGCTGGTAGAGACACCAGAAACACAACGGGTGCTTGAACATTTTTCTTCCGCTTCACATCAATAAACTACTTTGTGTTGTGGTGCAACATAAAATCCCAATAATGATATTGAGCTCGAAGTAAGAATACTCAAGAATTCTACATTCGTCTATTAAAGAAAAGAAAAAACAACTCTGAGGACATTGAAGACTCAGACTCTCAACAGAATGGCGTTCTACTCACAGCTTCAGACTTTGGTGGGACGGGTGGTGGAGTAAGTGGAACGTCCAAACTGGTTCTGGCACCAACAGGACATGTGACTGGGTACAGGGCGGCCGTTGTGGGACAGTCGTCGTTGGCGACTCGTACACCTTCCCCTGAGGAAGGTTTTGGGCTCTGCCTTTTCAGGTGATCCAACCACAGCTCCTCGTAGGGAACGTCCAACTTGCCGAGATTGGCATGTTGGCTCGTGAAGTCCGACAGCTCAGGGAACAGGAGCTCGTTCTCTCCAGATTCTGAATGGCCGCCGTCAGAAGGCGGAAGAGCCCAGTCTCCACACAACGTCATACACCCCTGCAAGTTGACTTCGCTGTTCCCGTGCAGGTTGCTGCCGTACACACACAC
This sequence comes from Phalloptychus januarius, assembly GCA_902982915.1. Classification (NCBI taxonomy): domain Eukaryota; kingdom Metazoa; phylum Chordata; class Actinopteri; order Cyprinodontiformes; family Poeciliidae; genus Phalloptychus; species Phalloptychus januarius. Next base: position 164,481 of record CADWAE010000405.1, read on the forward strand.
CGAAAGTCGGTGGAAAGACTGCGTGAGCTCGTCTCTGGCGTAGGACAACGAGCTGGGCACCTGCTTGTGGCCAGGACACCCGTTGGAGCCGCCGCTTCCGCCGCTCCCCCCGCAGCTGCCGTTCCCGCTGCTTTTCTTCGGGCTGCAGCCGTCTTCGTTCCAGTCGGCCCGCACGTCCCGGACGGCTCGAGAGTAGTCGTCGATGTCGAACTGTTCCTGGCAGAAGGAAAACCAGCGGTGCACCATGGTCTCCAGCCACAGCTCTCCCTGCAGCAGCTCTTCCGGAACGATGAATCTCGGCATGGCCATGTGGAAGGGGAAATGGGTGGGGATGATCTTGTTGCTCCGCAGGACGCAGCACACCACCACCGTCTTGGTCTGGATGTTGACCAGCTTGTAGCGGTGGCCCTCGCGGATGAGGTGGAGATCGTGCTGGTTGCGGGGCGGCATGCCGGGCATGACCACGTTTACCGGGAGTCGGGTTTTCTCAACGATGTTCCGGATGGTGTGCTCGCCGTACTGCATCTGCAGCTCCAGCGGGCTGCAGGTGCTGAACCGGCCCTTGCACTGGAAGGGCAGACTGATGCTCTCGTTGGTGCGGTGGTTCATGCAAATCAAGCAGGGCATCTTCCCGCGACCGATCTTGCTGATGGAGTTGAGCTTGCCGATCTTCTTGAAAATAGTGTTGAGCCTGGACTTTTCTTTAGAGCTCTTGGCGTAGAGGATCTCCGCCTGACCCATTAAGGTCAGTTCGTCACCAGTACTTAGTGTTATGTTGTAAACTTCCGTGTCTTCGTTACATTCCCCTGAAGCCATCTGTGGACAAAAGCCGCCATTAATAAATGTGAAATTTACACCAACACACACTCGTCTGTTGGTGTACACACATACATATATCGAAAATGTTCAGGTCGCCGCTCATGCCACGGTGTTTGTAGACAAATGCGGCATTTTCAGGCATCTGGAAATCGGATCCAAAGACAAACCACACGTCTCCACATCTCTCTCAACGTTTTTACGGAAATTGGTCAATTAATTTAGTTATTTTTTTTATGATATCACACAAGGAAGCATTGTTTTCTGAGGTGATGTCTTAAAATACAACCATAGGAGCAGCTTCCATTTAACTCCATCCATCCATTTTCCTACACCCTTGTCCCTTACTTGGTTCGGGGGTGGGGGTTGCTAGTGCCTATCCCCAGCTAACGTTCCGGGCGAAAGGCAGGGTCACCCTGGACAGGTCGCCAGTCTGTCGCAGAGCAACACAGAGACACACAATCATGCACACACACACTCACACCTAGGGACAATTTAGAGAGACCAATTAACCTGACAGTCATGTTTTTGGACTGTGAGAGGAAACCGGAGTACCTGGAGAGAACCCACACATGCACAGGGAGAACATGCAAACTTCATGCAGAAAGACCGGGGCCGGGAATCGAACCCAGAACCTTCTTGCTGCAAGGCAACAGCTCTACCAATAGCCCTGCTTCACTCCTACACAGCAAATTCCTCTTACAATGCAGTGGCATCATCATCTGGCATTTAAAGGCATAAGTAATCTTTCCTAGAAAAATATCTCCCTACTTATTCTGCCATTGTCATCATTCTTCTGCCAACAGAAGGCCAGTTCTTCTTGTTTTCTGGAGTTATGACTGCCTGTGGAATCTATCAACAGCATGATGGGAACATGGAACTGATCAAATTAGTTTTTATAATTTAATGCTTCACGGCAGACGCTTTTCTGTTATTTGGGTGACAATCTGTGCACTACACAGGTACAAACTGGTCCAGTCAACATTCCTAACATTTAATTAGTTAATCGCACGTGTTTATCTTGAGTGCTTGCTATTATAAAGACATCCGGTAGAAACTGGCAGTGTCAAAACAGTTGGGTTTTTTTTTTTTACTTTAACCTTAAAAAACAAGGAAACAAAAAACTAAATAAATAATGGAGTGAGAATTAAGTACTGGGACTAAAAGGCCCGGTGTGCATTGTCATGAATGATTTTGTCTCGGCAGACTCTCCTTTTATTGCTGGAGTTAAGGTAAGCATAAAAGAGCTCTGAGAGGAATGCTGTCCTTTGTAGCGCCTCATAGTTTAGCAGGAAGTCACCAAAATCAAGATAAAACAAAAGGCTTTAAAACATGCGTTTCAGCAAAAAATTTTCCCATCGCGCTGTTGTTGCTTCAGACTCTTTTTATTGAGAGTGGTAATAAAAAGAATCTGAAGTCACTCCTCAACCAGCCATTGCTGTGCACAGCCGGTCAGCTGGCTTTAAAGAGTGAAAAAGGGGGGAAAATAATTGCCATTTCTATTAGCAACCAGAGCAGACAGCCTGATAACATCCACGTATTATAACTACTACATTTTTATTACATTGATCTGCTGAATGAATAGATGGTGCTAGCATGACCAGGATCATTGAATAGTTTTCTTTCTAATGTTTTCTAATGATTTGTACTACTGTTTGTACTCGTTGCTATCGTCCCATGAACACAGTTTGCCACAAATTCTCTCTACACGTTACGATACATTATTGAGGAGATACTTTCATATCCATCTTTCCTACTGCACCGAACCTAAAGCAGCTTTGATCGACGTCTGTTTTAACGGGATGAACGTACCTTAACGTTGAAAGTGATCTCCTCCATGACGTACACCCTTTCAGGGAAAGCCTTGGCCACCTCCTCCACGCTGTTGAAGTACTGCACAGGCTCCTTGACATCTCTGTCCTGCTCCAGCAGCTTAAACTGACCTGAAGTTGGGGGAATAAATTAAGAAAAAAGGGTCAGCTCATGCTGTCGATTCCAGAAATGATGGACTTTCTTTCAAAAGACAAATTACACAGAGCTTGTTAGTCATTTTGTAGCATTTTAGAGATGTTTTTACCTTCACGATTCATCAACATACTTGCCAATATCAATAAGACAAAATATTTCAAATTACAATCGTCATTGCAGAATAATTGTGTGGAAAAAACAAAACTAAACATTTCGGCAGGACGGCTTAGATGAAGTATTTGGTAGAATAATACATTTAAAAATAAATACATTAACAGTGTCTTCAATTACCATATATTATCTGTAGGATGGACTTTTTTGACCATCGAGGGACAAATTGACATATATTTCAGAAACAAATACATGTGGGTGATATTAATATGATGGAAAACATGGAAAATGTTGGTTAATCACAACAATTTCATCGCTACATGAATAAAAATATGTTAATTGCGTTATTTCCTAATATTTGGTGGTCCTATTTCGAGGACATGGGTGCAAATTGTTGTTAAACGGAAGCTGGTCGGGACACAATTTCCATATGCGGGTTACAAACTGAACTAGAAAACCCATACAGAGAAATCATACAAAAAATGCTTGCTGCTGGAGCTCACCTTCATAATGAACAGGGATCTCTATCTTGGGCCCAATCACGTAGTGTCCCTCCTCCAGACTGTGAGCAGTAATCGTTGTCCACTGACGGCAGGAATGAATCAAGAGGTAGTCATTGTCTCGGAGCCCTTCAACTGACTGACCTGCACAAATTATGGAGTGGCAAATGTATTAAAAAAAATTAAAATAATAAAATGTGCTACAGGATCTTTAGATCAGACATAATTTGTGCTGATAAGACAGGATTCTGTGAAACACAGGTTATGACAGCAGACTTATTTTTAAACTGTTTACTTTTTTTCCCCATTGACATTACATGCTTCATTTACATTAAAATTACATTTCTGAGCAGTCTGTAGTGTTTAAAAATAATAATTTCTAAACTTTTTTTCCTGCATTGTCCATCTTTAACACAAACTAATTGGTTTTCATCCTTATTATAAACACAGTGACATTTTTATTGTTCACATTCTTCACCCTAACATGGTGTGACCTGTCAAGCAGATGCAACATTTGCGTGCAACCAAAGAAAACGTCTTTTTAAAATTTACTTTTTTTTTAAACAACCAAGTCCAGCATTAATTATAAACCATAAGAGTGAATTTTCTGCTCACCAACGCAAAAGGTAGTAGCTTGAGAAGCCAGTATAGTAACAGTGTTACTCACCGTTATCCAGTTTGACAATCTGGGGCAGCTTATATGTACTGACCAGCTGGTCTAAAGGTAGGGACGTCGTGCTCCATGTAACATCTTTTAAATTGTTGTACAACATTGTTCCAAGGTCCATTTTGCTACAACTAGCTTCCATTAGCCAACTGTGGAGTTAGCTGCATGTAAACACGGCTACGGAGGGTTTCTCTGGGCCGAATAAAGCAAAGATACCGCTTTTCTTAGCTCGAGGTGTCATATATCAAATGACATGACGCGTTTTATCTGTTGCATGTTTCCCTTTTTTTCTACGTGCCTAAGTATCATCAGGGTTCGTTGTCCGAAAAAGTAGCAGAGCCATGTTTGTTTAGCTAGCGACGGCTAACGGAAACGCGTAGTGGGTCTTTCTAAATAAGAGCATTGTTTATTTAGAGCAAAATGAGAAACTTTATTTATAACCTTTAAACGTATTTACACACACATTACAATATCTGGCCAAGTATTTTATACTTTATGTCGGACTAGAAGATGTTATATATCTGTAAAAGGTGACGTTTGGCAATTTGCAAGTATTTTACGTTGAAAGGTATAAACCGGAAGTTGTATTTTGTGCTGTAAAGTTTGGCACAGCGGCTCATTATTAAAATAGATTCGGAGGTAATCCTTGACCTGTTTGGGAATATGGTGACTGCTGTCGAGTTTAAATACGGCAGGTGATGGTGGCAGCATCATTCTGTGGGAATGCCTCTCTTTAACAGGAAAACAAAATAAATGATGCAGCTTAGATAGCTTAAACAAATAAAACTAAATAACCAATTCAACAACATATTTTTGAAACCATATGTGTGACAATGTAACATTTAGAAGCAACCTGAATTAATTTCAAATTAAAATGTATTTATTGCAATTATGCAGAGAAAAACATGATTACTTTCATTAAATTGATGAATATTTTTCCATGTAAAATCAATCTGCATATCCATTTCTTTCCAGCTTTACTGGGTTTTGCACTGAAATGCATTGAATGTCAGACCAAATGGGTAAGCATGAGAAAAACATTGTCTCCTGAATTTATTTACTGCTATTTATTTATTAAATGATGTGGAGTGTGTAACATGGGTCATCAAGGGCCAAGTATCATGCAGCTTATTAACATACATGTTAATATGTAATAGTTAAAAATAAATAAATGTGTCAATAATTTTTTTTAAACGCATAATCTATTGAACAATGCATTTATGTATAAATCTTCAAATACAGATTGAAGTGAATACAAGCTAAAAAAAACCTTCAACTAAACTAAAAACATGCAGTTATGAATCATCATCAAAGTCAGTGGGCGGGGCTAACCCTGATTGGTCTGCATAGCTACTGAGCAGGTTAACCAATCAGATACCAGAACACAGAGACCTTTAAAATTATTTTATCATAGCCTGCAGCAGAGGTAATGTGAAATCATTTAAATAGAAATATGTAGGGTTTTGTCATAAAAATAACTGTTGAGTGTATCATGTGTCTAACACCATATTATACAGCATGCAGAACATACTTTATGAAACAAATTGAGCACATCATCCCATTTCTAAGTATTTGTTGCATGAATATTTTTCATTCTTCATGTGACCTTAAATGATATTGCAGCAGCCCTGGATTTAAGCACCTTTTTGCGATGCGCTCCACATATTTTATCACGTAAATTGCACTTGGGACTGTGGTGCAGGGAAACCGTCAACACTGCTACGTGTCACTGCACTTCCTGATCTCAGCGGTACAAATCAGAAGAGCTTCCCCAATTTGCTTTCAGTGTGCCATTGGCCTGCGAACATGTCTTTCGTGGACACCTTGCGGCAGTGGGACGAGGCTGTGACCTGCGCCGACAGACAGGACTGGCCGGAAGCCCTCAGCATCTTCCTGTCCATCCAGGAACCCAACTCCAAGATCTGTTTCGATATCGGCTGCCTCCACCTTCTCAACCAAGACCTGGACGCTGCTGAAAAGGTACGTCTGGAAGGCATAGAGAGAAATGTTGGCCACATTTGTCCAGAAAGTCACAGACTCTTCCACACATCAGAGGGTAAAAAAAAAATTGAAAAAAATCATCCAGATTCTGCTTTGGGTCAAGTGTGAGATGATGCACAAGCGATACAGTAGTGCCTGAAAGTGCGAGTCACCCTGAAAGAAGAAGTAGTTGAACCATTTTTGTTCTTTAAGAGGAAGTTACAGAAGATTTTTTCTTCTTCTGTTTTCTTAGGCGTTTGATTGCAGCATACGTAAGGATGAGCACTTGGCAGTCGCCTTCTTTCAAAGAGGAATCACCTTTTACAAACAGAAGAGGCAAGAGGCTCAAATCGTTTGAATGAAATGCCAACTTTCTGACTGCTTTATTAAAAAAAATAAAATAAAGAAATAAAAAATTGGCACACGTCCCATCCGGTTTGATTGTTGGGCACCACTTATAGATTTATCTGTCCACTACATGATGTGTTATTTACCCCACCACTCTGTTTGAAGGTACGAGGAGAGCTCAGCGGATTTCCAGAGAGCTTTTAAGGCTCTCCGAAACAACCAGCTGATCGATTACAAGGCGCTCGGTCTCAGATACATCCTGTATGCATGTGAGGTAAGCAGTTTTTATATATATATATATATATTCCTCTCCACTCAGCTGTTGCCAGAAAGAGCCCAGCTGACTTTCAGTAGTCGTAAAATAAGAAGCAGCATTTACCTCGCCTCGCAAAATTATTCACATTCCCTCCGAGTTTTTTTTTTTTCTTTCTTTCTTTATTGGGTCACGCATAGTTACTATGACGATCAGATCCATCGTCTCAAGGCCCTGAACTGCAATCCATGTCCCAGACGTGATGTTAGATTTGTAACCATGACGACACTATGATCAAAAACTGTTTGTTTAGATGCATATCGGTAAGTTAAAGTATTTATTTAAAGAAAATAGTTACCTGCTAATAGCCTGACTGTGAATAATTTCTGAACATTAGAGTAAGAGGCTCCAACCAGCAGTTACATGTTGTCTAGTGATTTGGAGCAGATGCTGCTCCAAATCTGAAACCTAAGCGGAAGAAGTTGGTAAATAGCAGGTTCTATTTTGAAATGAGTCGCGTAATGTGCCAGGAACGCGCATTTCGTCCAGATCCTCTCACCCCTTGCTGGGCGGACTGATGACATCACGTTGAGCAACTTCTGTGACCTGACTAAGGTTGAATCAGTGAGGAGTTTATGACTAGCGATGCTGAGAAACACACAAGTTTTTATTCTTATATATATATATTTGTAGGGAAGAAACTCCCACTTATGAAGCAAGATGAGTTCTTATGGTGTTTAAAATTTGGTTTCAAATTAAAAAGAGAAACCACACATCCATAGATAGAAGCTGGTTTTGTTTTTGTTTTTTTGCACACCGCCAAAAAGAGTTGCAGGTGATTTAAAAAATATATTTACTCCTGGATAAAATTGCAGGCCACTCTTGTCAGACTTTCATTTGCAGGCGATTTCACATTGGTCATAATATACCAACACATTAAAATAAGACTTTTATGTTTGTGGTGGAAATGCGACGAAATGTGCAAAAGTTCAAGGGTTACGAATAGTTTTTTTTCAAGGTGTTGCACGTCCAAATCTAAATATGGATGGGTGATTTTAGAAACATACGCTCTATTCTGCTGGACAGTATGATTTTCGACAGCTTATTGAGGCCATTGTAGATTGAAGAGAGAAAAGAAAAGGAGCAAAATTCTACAAAAAAAACAAAAAAAAAACGAAAATATTTTGAGATTAAGCTCAGAAATTTTTATTTATTTATTTTTTTTGACTTTTTGAGTTCATAAATTTCCACATTTTTCTCAAATGTTTCTGAGATTAATCTCTTCTCAACATTTCAGAGTTTTTTTTTGGGGGGGGGGGTTCACAAATTTTTGACTTGTGAAAGTGAAAAATTTTTTAGACTTTTTTTATAGAAAAAAATTTCAAAATATTTCTATAAAATTTCTGAAATGAATCTCAAACTTGCTGAGATTTTTTGGCAGAAATCTACTCCTCCTTTTCTTTGCACTGTCTGCGTCGTCCCTGGCGCGCCGTCATAAAAAAAAAAAGGGCTTCAAAATAAAAGAGACAAGCTTCTTCTTGTGCACCGTGACACTGTCGGTTTTGATGCCGCAGGTTCTCCACAATATAGCTCTGGCTGAGGCTGAGCTGGGCAACTGGGAAAATGCCCAGAAGAACCTGGCGAAGGCACTGGACTACAAAACAGAGGCCAAGCTCAGCGTCATCGACAAAGCTCTGCAGGCCACTCTGGTCAGTTGCGACGTTTCCGCTGAAACCCTCCCATTTTCACCTGTTCGGTATGCGATTCGTGTGCATTTAAAAAAACCGATGGAATCTTTTAAATGGCTTCATTTTCAATTGCAGAAGCAGAAGCTTTTCAAACTGGTCGAGTTCCCTTCAAAGACTCTGTTCAAACCAAACAAGCACTATGTAGCAGAGCTGGAGAAGAAGGACTATCTGGGAAAAGCAAAGGTATTACAACACGGCTGAGTAACAACCCAGCCAGCATACCTAGGTGGGCCCCATCTGGGGAAAAGGAGGGCAGAAAATATGCGTTTGCCCATTTAGGGCCACCGTGGAAACAGTGGACAAACCCATGTGGGACCCATATTTTCTGCCCTCCTTTTCCCCAGATGGGGCCCACCTACGTATGCTGGCTGGGAAACAGAAACATCCGCTTGCTTCTGCTTTTTGGGGATCAGTGTAGATGTGGTAGTAACATGTTGCATATTTATTTGCAGTGGTTCTGTGGAATGCACTTTGATCCTTTTCGTTCGTTTCAAACCCTCAGGTTGTTGCCTCCGTCGTGCCACAGGACGTGTTCTCTGGATTTGCCCCACTGCAGCCACAGGTGAGACGTGAGTTCATGAAAGATGGAGAAAAAAGATCCTCACAAAAAAAAACAAAGCGCCACAAGTCCAAAATTTACCTAAATTGGGAAATATTCAGTAAAAAAAAAAAAACTCACAATAAAAGTAAAAATGTGTGATATTTTTTTTAAATGTATGAATTACTAACTTTATGCGTATATATATATTTTTTACTTATTAACTTTCAGTCATCGCTAGGCAACCCAGGGTTATGTGCTGGAAAAGGTAGAAAAAGAAATTCACAACTTTTCGACCGCAAGCCAAACAGGAAGTGATGCAATAATCCTTCTCCCCTAGTTTGTTTTAGTTAGTCACTTCAATAAAAGCTGAAAATTAAAAACCTGCTGAAATTATGATACAGTTTGTAATTTGATTACTTTACCACAGACTGTGTTGAAGCCTTTAATTCCGTTTGTTTTGATGATTTTCTGCTTCTTGCTAATATAAAAAAACGTCACATTTAATATTAGAATGTTACAGCAAAGGAAGAAAAAAATAGTCTCTAATCCACAAATATGAGCTTAATGGAAATGATGTTTCCTACCTGCTTAAGGTTTATTTTCAAAAGGCTTAATCAGGCAATTGAGTCTCATCGGAACTCATCCTCTGATTTATTGAATATGGCTGGATGGAAACTCAGTTGACTCTGATGCATCTGTGTGACTGAACCGCCCTGTGTTCTGACTAAAGGTTGAAGATGGTCCAGCTGCTCCAAAAGAACCGGAGGTCCTGAGGTATGCAGCACACACTGCAGCGCTACGGTACCTACAAACACACTGTTGAATAAACATCACAGACAAGATTCCTCAGATCATAATGCTTTCCAAATTTAAAGTTTCTGTTAATAGCAAATTCAGAATAATAATTATTTGTTTATGAGGTACCTTACAAATTTCAGCAGTTCAAATTTAAGTCCTTTAATGCCACCTCGAATTCAATTTAAGACTGAAAAAACTATAAATATGAGGAATGTTTGGGGGGGAAACCTGCTGCATTGCAATCAAGCAAACTGAGCTTTATGCTAACCACAGTAGATATGGCTCGCTACAGCCTTAATCCCCACAGTGCCAAGTTTAAATGTTGCTTAGCCCCTTTTCTGCAGCAGAGAAAGCAAGAACGTTAGCAAGAGTAAGTTAGCAGCTAGTTTTCCGGTAGCCGCAACCGCCTCAGGTCACAGAATGCAATGAAGACGTTTGAGTGATGCTCAAACTTTTTTGCGTGACAGGAAAGTTTCATAAGAAAAAAGAAAAATCACATTAAAACGTATCGCCACAACAAAATTTAATACCTACTTAAGGATATCTTAATTGAAAAGTAAATGAAAGATATTTTAAGGCCTCGTTGTCAACAAACAAGTTTAAAGTCTTAAGTTAAGCCTAAGTCTTGCTTTGAACTTGTTTTCATGTAAGTAATGTGTATCAAATCAACCAACAGAGGAGGAGCGCTTTCAACATTTAGCTGTGATGTCAGATGACTCTGTGTTTTCTCGATGTTGCCGTGTTGGCAGAGCTTTGGAAGGGGAGGCGCACACCGTGCTGTTTGAGTTTGTCCCAGAGACCAGCGACGAGTTGGCTGTCGTGCCGGGCAACATTGTATTTGTGTTGCAGAAGGGGGCCGACAACTGGGCCTACGTGGTCTTCAATGAACGGGTAACACCTTGTTCTTTTTTTTTATGCCTATTCGCAGGGTATCTGCAGGTTTCAAGTCTTAATTTTGACTTAATTTAAGTTCAAATTAAGACATTTTAAGATCTTTTTAATGTCACCTTAAATTTAGATTTAAGACCAAAAAAATATATAAATATAGGGGATGCTTGGGAGATCCTGCTGTGTTACAATCAATAATAGAAATGTGCGGGGTCACGTTTGTGCATCTTACCCTCTCTCTGTCTATCCTTCTGTCCGTCCGTCCAGGGGTATATTAGCCGCTGCAACTGCCTGGAGTCACAGATTGAAGTGACCATGTCTGCATGTGACTCAAACTTTTGCCTGACAAAAAAAAAATACATATACATATAGATTTAATAATACTGCCATGACATAAGATCACTTAAGACTTCTTAAGTGATCTTAATAGATGTCCTAATTAATAGACGTATTTAAGGCAAACTTACATTTCCTTTGCGAATTTAAGACATTTTAAGAATGTGTAGCCCTGTGTGTGTATCACCCTACGGGCACCTCTGGGAAAGATGTGCAAATGTTAATCAAGCAGAATTAATTCAAGGAAGCTTCGTAAAAACCTAAACTTTAATTAGGACAAGTGAACATGCCCTTTGGTCACGATAGATGATTTTAAGGAAATATATTTGTAAAGCTTTTGCAGACATCTTTACCAGCACTGCCAATTATCGTAACACTTGATCATACATAATTCAGCTTAATAAATAAATAGAAATTCATTGTGTGATGTCCATTGCAGAAGGGGCTTGTTCCGTACAACTACCTGGAGCCCACCCTGGACATCTCCCTGGGCTCTAAAAAAATCAAGGTATTAATATCAATCATTTCTTGTGCTGTTTGTACATTTTTTTAAAATACATTTCAACTAACTTGTACATTTGGGCAAATGACTTTTGTAGATGAACATTTCTGAGCTTACCTCAGTCTTGCTGCAACTTTCATTTTTCTGCCTTTTCAATGGAAATCAACAGGGTGTGGCTCGACTTCACAGTCGAGATCCTCCCAGAATACCGGAGAGGATGCAAGGTATGGCATTTTTGAGCGAGCAAACTTGAGTTTAAAATCCTCTTTTGATAGAGATGTAAACACTTTTTCTTCTTCTTCTTGATTCTGTACCTGGAAGATCTTAGTCCTGGCAGCAGCGGAGTCACTCAGCAGCAGGTACAGCGATGCTGAGCTGTCCAGCACTACAATGATCCCACTCAGATGTTTTAATTTATACATTTCCTCTCTATTACCACCCGATCCAGCAGCCGGAGGAGAACTCTTGTTTTGTCAAAATCCGCTTCACCTTCAACTTTGCTGTACTGGTGCCGACTGGGTCCTCTTACGTGGTTCTGGTCGAGAAAATCAGCAAGAAGCTGAATCTCAACTCTACTGCGATCACCTTGAGGTACCCGCTCCGTTTAAACTGTTGTCTGTGCGAGTTTTTTTTGGTAAAACTCGCATGTAACAACGTGGGTTTTTTTTCCAGCTCGGATTCTCGAGGGAAAAATGTCGTCGATAACAACACGGGGATGAAAGACGTGTGGCGTCGTGCTCAGGGCGGGCGCATCACCTTGTGGTGTACCACCAAAGAGGTGAGGTAGTGGTTCAGTTTCTGTGTACCGAGAAATCGTTTTGGGTGATCAGCAGATAGAAGTGAAACTGGTCTTAAGCACCTTCTGCAAAGTTCTGAAAAGCGACCATGGTCTTGGACATGTGTGCAGCTAATACTGCTGCCAACTGAGCGACATTTTAGACAAAAGAAAAAAATAATCCATATCAACCAAAATCAAATCGGTGCACCACTAATTGTTCCTGTTCCTCCCTTGACCCCCAATGTTGGTCTCATAAGAGCATCAATTAAATCAATATATTCAACCTATGACTTTATGTACCTCTATATAATTGGTCAAGCAGCATATTTGATAAGTTTTACTTTTAGAGGGATAAATGTGTAACTTTTCAGAAGGAAAAAAAAATATATATATATATATATATATACATCGGCGATCGTCCAGAAAAGTGCAATCGGTGCAGCCCTGTTTGTGACAGAACTTAATTAGCCTTACATTTATGTTTTCAATCAATATCCTATAAAAGAACATGAACGCACTTTAATTTTTACTTGTGCAGAGAATGCTAATTCAGAGATCCTGCACTTTTTAAAGGAAAAAAAAAAAATCCAGACTCGCATTTCTAGAGTTCTCCGTTCTTAACATTCATTTGAAAAAAACGTGACATCTTTGTACTTTCTCGATGAAACACATTCTAAATTCAGGCAAAGGAAGAAAAAAAACTGACTAGATCCTTAAGTCATGCTGAAGTTTTCATTAAACAAAAAAAAAAAAAAAAAACAAGTGTGTTTTGTAATTCCAGCAAAGTGATGGAAAGTCACAGAAAGAGGTTTACCTGGTGGCGCTTCACTCCTACGAGTCGTCAAACCCAGAAGATCTGAGCTTCCAGGAAGGAGATCGAATCAAATTGCTCTCCAAAGGCGAGTTTCAAATCATTTCAAACATGTTGCAAATACTAAATAATTTAAACTCCGTCTCTTTTTCTCTCTGCAGTAAACCAGGACTGGTTGGAAGGACAGTGTAACGGGAACACTGGTATATTTCCTGCATCGTTTGCAGAACAAGTTCCTGTGGATGGACAATAACTTTATGCAAATGGATTTTTTTTTTTTTTGTACACGAGGCAGAAAATAAGAAACAATTGTAATCAGTGATTCAAGTACTGTTACCCTTAAGGTATTTATTAAATATTACTGAAATATAAAATGATACTCGGTGACTTTTCAACAAGCATTTAGCTTCTGGTGGTATAATTGTATTAATTTATAGTGAGTCCATATCGTGGCATCGTCAAGATGCTCCTTCCTCTTCGTAGGCGATAGCTATGCCTCTCCTGCCCTGCACCGCCTTTGCTACAGGAGTTTCCCCCAGCTTCTGCTCCAGGCCTCGCCAGCTTCGACCTGCCAGGAAAGACGCTAGAAAACAACAATAAGAGCGTATTTATTCACAAGACTGTATATATGATCCACTGTGTCAAAGCTTTGGACAGGCTGTTACATAAAAAAAAATAGCAGCAATAAATAAGTACACTGGATGTCTCTGACTGTTTCTGTACCTGCTGAGTTTGTGTCGGCGACGGTCGTCGTCTGGTTCCGCAGCACCACAGAAGACCCGAAGGAGGAGTCCGCTGGCTCGCCGCTCAGCAGGTTCCGACTCCGCAGCGCTCCGGTGATCAGCGACACGTCGGTTTCGTCGTCGCCCTCCTCCTGATCGGCCGTCGGCACGTGACTCTGTCCACCTGACCCGGGGAGAAAGGATAGAGATGGCGGAAGTAAAAAGTACGCTTGCGCTCTTTGTTTTCCACTCCAAAATAAAGAGCAGCTTCCTGGTAGGAGCTTCATTTGCAGCAGAGACGAATCAGGATGCCAAGGAAGAGGAGGGAACTTTAATGTTCCTTCAGTAATGGGAGAACCTCTCAATGTTGTTTTTGTTAAAGCCGTTGATTTTACTGCAAAATGTGATCAGGATGCCATGTTGTTCTCCTTTTATAAATTAAATACTTATCCAGAGTTTACATCCAGTATCTGGCGCATTTTGTAAAAATATTACAAAATGCATCTTTAATTAAGATTATTTACTTAGATTACAAAATTTGAACATAATCCCATTCATTTTTTATTTCTTCTTTTTTTTTTTAAACATACAAAGTTTTCTGGTCAGAACCTTTGTTGTGGTTGCGCGTTTCTGGTACACCCATAAATCTGACACACCAGCGACTTCCACAAACAGCGACAGATGACAAATCTGCCTCTCTAGGCCCAGCGGGGGGTACATTTTTGCTTAAAAAATTATCTGTAGGTTGACACGAAAAGACTATTGTTGTGCGCAAGTTGTGCTGAAAGGATTTAGCCTATCAATAAGATAGGCTAACCTCAAATATCATCTCAATGCTAAACATGTTGCAACAGACCAGACGATCAGGGGTTCATGACACGCCTGAAAGCTGAGTGGGTATAACAATCACTTTGCGCTAATCTGATGGCTGAACAACGAAAATAAGAAACTAAAGACAATAAATACATGTCGCCCATATGTCTATAATTTAGCAGCCAAAAGAGCTTTTGATTTGAAAGTGTTGCTGATATAGATTTAATTAAAATGCAATTTAGTCAGTTCACTTTTTTTTTCCATCGAGTTCCACCACAAATAAAAATGCAAAAGTTGATTATGAATTTATAGCAGATATTTCAGACTTTAGATTATGAACATAGAGATATACGGCCATACCAAGGGTGCCAATCGCATTTCGCCATTTGTTCTTTTTTTTTAATTGCATATAATTAATGAGAATGTTTGCCCTGCGACAGACTGGCGACCTGTCCAGGGTGTACCCCGCCTCTCGCCCGAAATGACAGCTGGAGATAGGCACCAGCAACCCTCCCGACCCCAGTAAGGGAAGAAGGGTGCAGGAAAATGGATGGATGGATGGATAATGAGAATGTTTGACATTAACTGACTTGACTGATGTATGGATGAAAGGACAGATTGAGGTAGTCAGCCGCGCCCATGTTTCATCCACACTGGAATGCTTGGCCCTGTTACGGCCCAATCAGTGCATTTCTCCACCATGCACTGATGGAGAATTATATTAGTTCTCCATTAGTGCATGTTTGGCTTCTAATGTTACAAGGCACGGATGGCCAAAGTTGTGGATTGATAGAAGCATATTGACTTTAAAGTGCCTTGGATTTTGACGGATGAATGAAAGAACAGATGGATTAATAACTAAGCACATTTTTTTTATGCTTACCAACATAATTCATTGAATGATTAGCTATGAATGGAGAAGGACGGATAAACTTACTTCAAGAAATTCATATTGTATCACCTTGCCAAGGGGAAATAGATATCTTCCACAGTAAGATCTGGAGACTCTACACTCTTCTGGACTTTTCAGGACTACATCATAAGCCTTGTGTATAAGCTAATCTGATTAAACAATCCATAGTCTACTTCAGGGCTAATGGCTCTCTTTCGCTTCCAAACAATTACTCCATAAACTGCAATCAAACCTGGAAGAAGACGTCGAAAATCTGTGACGTATTCCTCGGACCACTCCCTGTTCCTGTTGCATGCCACCTCCATCTCGAACGGCGTCACCACGGGCTTGTAGAACTCACTGGAGTCCAGCAGCGAGTTCTCAGGACACGCGATTAGCACGAAGATGTCAATCTCCAGAAAGTTCGCCAGTTTGGGAACGTTGAGCTTCCCCATGGCGAACATGTAGCTCTTCTTGCCGGCTCTGTGAAGAGTCTCTTTGAGTTGCTGGATGATGGCGAGGTAGTCGGCCACGCCCAAGGTGCCGACTAGGATGCCAACCACGTTGGCGTCTTTGGCCCTTTCGATGGCGTAGTAGCGTTTCATGAGAACACGGTTGACGTTCACAGACTCAACCCTTCCCTTCATTGATACAGGATCGAAAGAACAGAACAAGCAGCGATTCCAAGTCATCATGAAGTTCCGTAACGTGGCTCCCTCTTGGCCTACGTAGAACATATGGTAATCCATTAGAGACAAGCCGCTTTTTAAGGAGAATCGTCGTCCGAACTGACAAATGGTCTGGCTGTTGTCATCCTCAGATGGACGGGTTTCTTTATTGATCCGTCTGTGACTGTAACAGTTTTCCCCCTCGACAGCAAGCTCAGTGACTACAAGGTTTGGATACTCTGGTGAGAGGAGTGTCAGAAGATCGCCTACAAAAGAAAAAAAGATGGAAAAAAATTTACATAGGAAGTGAAATTTAACCAAGAAATTAGTGTCTTCCTGGGAAAACTTGCCGATAACGTGATCGTAGTTGACGTCATAAAGGAGAAGGATGTATGTCTGTGTGTCCGCGTAAAGCTCCCTGAAAGAGGCGGCGCACTTCTGCACATCCAGGGTCCGTTTCTCAAAGACGTACATGACAGGAAGTCGTTTGGACGGGCTCAGGCAGGCGTTGCCGTAGTGCACGATGCAGTCGGCGCCGACGTGTTCTGCTGCTACCTCGTCAACACAGCAGCTGCTCAATAAGAATGAGGGGAACCACACGAGTTAATTTCAGATTGGAAATTATTTCATCCGGCTTAAATTAAGAAACGACAACCAAAACACGTGGTCTGCAATATAGATTCTAATCTCAAGTTTTTCCTAGAGAAATTCACCCAGATCTCCATATTTTGTCATGCTAATGCATGTCTGTTAATATGTTGCAAATTTTCCTCAAAAAGTGTTGAAACATTTGTGTTAAGTGACTGCTAACTCCCACCTCCATTTGGCAGTATTTCTTACTTTGACTACACTGCTGTCTCAACCTTAATTGATATCAAGTTATAGTTCACCATCCGATATGGTCCCAATAAAAAATATTTAAGTTTTACACAGAATAAAATGTATGTTCAATCGGACTGCTTGTTGTTATTTTCCAATCATCCTGTCCTTCTAGATGTAGATTATTGTAAGGCTTTAAGGAGGAAATATCATAAAAATTTATTGGATACATTTCTAAAATAGTACCACAAAAAAAATCCCAAAGGACGGTTGTGAAATACTGCAGAAGTTGAACAAATTATAGTACCTGCCATAAGAGGTGTCTCCCAAAATAAACGTTTTGGCATGACTGTTTCTCTCTATTTCTGCAGCCACAGCGGCCGAATCGACCAG
This sequence comes from Phalloptychus januarius, assembly GCA_902982915.1. Lineage (NCBI taxonomy): Eukaryota > Metazoa > Chordata > Actinopteri > Cyprinodontiformes > Poeciliidae > Phalloptychus > Phalloptychus januarius. The sequence continues at coordinate 181,833 of CADWAE010000405.1, forward strand.
CAGCTCATCCGGAAACTGCAGAGCAACCTAGAAAAAACAAACCACGCAGGAATCACACCTTTCATCCACTGCTACAAACTATTAAAAAGTTTTTTTAAATGATACCTTTCCAAAGTGATGCTCGCTGATGAACGCGCATGTCTTCGTAATCTGATAAAACTCTGTGAGTTTTTCAGCAGGGGTGTTTTCCTTCGGGCTAACGTCAACCACACGCTGAATCACTGTCTCCGAGCTGCTACTGAACGCATCAGCCATGATAAGCGAGCTACAAATGTCCTCGAAAACAAATATTTTGAGGTTGACACCACTAGAGGTCAATAATACAAAAACAAAAATAGTCAGACGATCCAACACCGTCCCTGCTAGCTAAAAAAAAAAGTAGCATATTTCACTGTAACAATTATACAAATTAAACTGTTACAAGCCGCAATTTAATATGTAACTTTCAGCGAAGCATCACGTAGCTAGTTCTGATACAACCTTTACATGCTTGTCGGAAACGTAAACACGTGTCCAGAGTACAACAGGAGGGAGAGATAGGAACCCTTCCGGTTCACGTACTTTTCAAAATAAGATCCAAACCGTTCTCGCGCTTTAAACCAGGAATGGAAAGTTGTGAGAACTTCTAGTCTACATGGATAATCAGGAAAATATTGTTATCCAGGCTCTGCCATACTTGACAAAAAAAAAAAAGTATTTACACAGTATTTCGATACTACCCAGAGATGACTTCAAGTAAGTTTGGACAATTGCAACTTTATTTTAATTAAATAAACATAATCTGAAAATGTATTCAATAGGCTTTAGAGATAACATGTACAGCATGATATGCATAAAAACACCTGCAGGGTACAAAAATATACTTAAGTTTTTTAAATGATTCAAATAAAAAGATAGCGGTGCTGAAGTGGCTTTGTTAAAAATTCTTAAAAAATAAAAAACAATTGCTACCAGCAAACTAACTAATATGGAACTACTAATAATACATTTATATGCATCAAAAGGTTTTACTGATGAACAGATGAGATTTACTAAAAGAAAATAATGATGTTACTAAGAGTCCATTGCTATTCAATTACAGGTATGTGGAAATTTCTTGGTGTTACAAGAGCAACTTTCAGTGCGTCACAATATCATTTGAGTTCCTTTTGTCATCCTGAGTTTGCAGAGGAAATAAGCTGTCATTATGAATAAATACTGGTTGGAAATAAATGTTATCAGATGTCTCTATCACCTAAGAGAAACTTGAAACCATTGTATGTAACACACAACTGGTTTTAAAATGTATTAGCAAAAGAAAGAGAATCTGTCATTGAAACCAAAAAGCGGGAAAAATAAGAACTGTTCTTTTTACACGCAATGAGTGTTTCCATTTGGATTGTCCGTAAATAAAAAAGAAATAAAAATAATGGGAAAGAAACAACATAGTTGAGATTCGTCATGAAATAGCTGCTCTTTAGCGGGTAAGGTCCTTGGCTTCACTGTCGGCATCGTTTCGTCGTTAACTTTCGCTCACATCCAAATACGATAAAAGCCCAAAACCACGGTGAGGCAGGTGAACACTGAACCTAGAGGATACAGAAAAACGGGAAGAAGTCATTATTAAAGAGCAAGAAAAAGCTCTTTAGTAATAAAGGCAGGATTTGATTGCATTTACAACAGTTTTTCTGGTTGTGCCACTGAAGAGGTCATCCCCCAAACACACACAGAAAACTGTTGGACTGGAATAGATTTGAGAAAATTGTCCATTTAATTGGAATAATTATTTTATTGAAAAAATACTAAATACGTTATTTTCCAAAGGCCCCAAATGGGTCCCTTACATTTAAGCACTTATAAATATTATAGTGCAGTGTAGGACCATTGTTGAAGGAAAAAAACAAAAACAAAAAACAATGGCCTTTTATGGCCAAAAAAACTCAGAAATTTTCAATGCAAAAAAATTTTTTTTTAAAAAAGCAGGAAAATTTGTGGGTTTCAAACTCAAAAAAAATTTTTTCTAGAAAATCTCTGAGTTTTAATCTCACAATTTCTGAGTTTCCTCTCACGCATTTTCAACTTTCCCAACTCAGAAATGTCCTTGTTTTCTCTAGAAATTTTAAAATAATCGCAAAATTTCTTCTTTTTTTAGTTTATGTTTTTAGTGTTAAAAGATTCCAAAACACTTGAAAATTTTTTTCCTAACTGCAATAAAATAAAATTTCTTACCAGCAAGATATTTGATGGTATCCAGTTTATGAGACTCCAACATTGTTTTCAGACCAGCTACTTCAGTGTCTATTTTCATGTTTATTTGGGTCAGATGGCGATCCTGCTCTGCCGTCTGCACAAAAATGCAATTAAAACAAATAAAATAAATAATATATTTTTGAAAATGAGTTTTAAAATATGTACAAACCATTTCCAGAATTTCCGTTCTCGTTTCCAGAAGCTTCTTCTCATGTTCTGCTTTCTTTAAATAAGAAAATTTTAGGTTAAATGTTTTTGTGCTGCCACACTCAGCTTAAATAAATGGGTAATAAACAGACTTTTGCTGCACACAGCAATGCTGTCGTTTTAATCAGATGTATTGGAGCAGAGAGTAGGCTCCAAGGAACAGGATTAAATTATAATAACCTGATTTTTAAGCATAAAACTCATAAATTCAGGCTTTGAAAGCAGAATCCCTGGTCTCTATTTTAAAAAAGCAATACACCTAATGTTCAGCCACCATATTTAAATGTCAAGCTTTAACCACAAATATGTCTGCAGCTTAAATCCGAGCCAAGCTTTCAAATCTGTTTTTAATTGGCAACAAAAGATCCAATCCAGACGTTTGGATGAAACTAATGTTTTAAGGCACATAGAGACAAACAATACTGGGAAAGGTAAATGTGAACTTTATTCATTAGTGACAAAAAAAATGTTTCATTAAAAGAATTTCACAACTGAGACCCAAGAACTCTGGTTTAACCCTCAATAAATAAACCCAGTAATATAGTTCAAGCTCCATCAGTGATGAGGAAAACAAATTTTCTTATGCAATAAACATTTTAAGTAGGAGCGTTTCAAATGGAGGAAAAAATTCAAAAATCATCCAAATCACCTACAAATCTGTCTAAATGTGCATAGCTCCGACTGAAATCAGCATTTTCTGACTATTTTTTAAGCGAGTCAAGAGCGTCAAGAGAAACTGCATTGAAGTTGATACAGTGTCATAAAGATCCACAGGCCACAGTGCCATTATTAATCAGTTCACCATATCTAATATAGATCTACATTCTTTAGAGAAATTTGTCTGAACCCGGCTGCAAAACTCACCCGTTCTTTTACGCGGCTTTTCTCCAAATTCAGGTCCAGAATATTATCGGAGCGCACTTTGTTCATCACATCCTGCCAGGCGGGAGACGAGAGGAGAATAGGGAACCCGACAGGGGAAAATAATGCTGAGTTTGAATTAAAAAGGACTAACGTGGTTATAAACTATTAATAAAACAGCAGATTTAAAATATAAATAAATACACATAAGCACTTACAACCAGTTGGACTTTGAGCTGTAATAACTGGATCTTGAGTTTCTGAGAAATAGTAAAAAAAATAAAAATTAAAAAAATTAAACAGAAGACACTCCATAGTCATTTAGATGAACCTCTACAAAAAGCAAGATATGCTTTACGATCATGTTATAAACCAGCTGGTCTGAGCACAAAGTAAGGTAAAAAAAAAAGCTTGATAATAATTGACAATCGCTCTTTACCTCGTTTTCTGCGAGAAGAGTGGAGAACTCACTCTTCTCGAGAATAATCATGTCCTTTTTTACAGCTGCTATTTTAGACATTACTTGCTGCAACATGATTTCCTGCAACAAAAAAAATCCCAAAAATACACAGAACAATTAAAAAGCGATGCAAGATCAGATTTGATTGTTGGTGCACACAGCATTCCAATAACATTTATTTGGCATGATTCTTTATTTAATGTGTGTTTAACAGTCATGATTCGATCGTAGAAGTAAACACAAAGTTGTGGGGATCAAACACTTATTGCAGGGGTGTCCAAAGTGACACCCCTGACTTAGTGCTTACTAAATGAAAACCACAAATATGGCGTGCATAATCGCTCTCACCTGTTGCACTTTGGTCACCATGTCAGTATAAACCAAATCCATGTTAGAGTTTGTCGTCCCGATCAGAACTTTAACCAACACTTCAGCTTGATGAGTGCTGAATCCTAATTATGCATATATATAAAAAATGAGAATTACAACAATTACTGGTTTACATAAAAAATAAAATAAAATAATTCAACACTTCAAAAAGATAAAAGTTGCATGTTTTGCAATAACTGAACAAACCGTTTTCCTCAAGTAGTCGCACAACTGCGTGAGTGTCAAAAAACAGCTTGCGGCCTTCGGTTTTTGGTATGTCTGGTTTCAGATCGTACTGGAAGACCCTGGAGGAGGTATTGAGTTCTGAAGGGAGAAAAAAAAAATAATAATCAAAACTTTAAAGTTGGTTTAGTTTTGTAAATTGATACACTGTTGCACAAACACACCTGGAACAGGAGCAATACATTTGTGTTATGCCTCATATGGGTATAGGTTGACATTAAAACAGCAACAAATGCTTTGAAGTAGCCTGCGCTGTGCTGACTAATAGATATTGAGACATTCACAAAACGGCTAACCTTGCAAAACATGTCTTTTAAACTCTTTATGCCATAAAGCCGTCAATGTGACCTAAAGAGCTTTTATTTTGAAAAACCTTCGGTAGGTGTTCAACACTTACGTTTCAAACAAAGTCAAACTTCCGTTTAAGGAGTTTAAAAGTGTCCCGAGTAGGTTTAATACTGCACGTTATCACATTTTAGACTAGAATAAACTCAGTGAGCAAAGAGGCTAGCGGCTTTACCTCGTACGGAGATGTTTCTCACGGCAGAGAAACCCGTAACCTTCAATCCTGGAGCTCCTCTCCATGTCAGTGGCTGCGGCTCAAAGTTACGCGGAGATGTAGCCGTGACAACTGAGATGCTGCCAGCTGTCAGACTCAACAGAACCGGGGAAATGCTCGATACCAGTGCTGCTTTAACCCTGTCCTGGATTAAAGCAGCGGGGTCAAACCGCCTATGTGATTGGTTCAGACGAAAGAGCTTCAGCAGCAGCCGAGGGTGCGGTTTTAGCACCATGGTCAAAGTTTGCGTCGTTGTGGAGAAAGTCCTTCCCAATGCTGAACCTCCGTGTGTTAAAAATCTAAGTGTTGACATCGCCTTTTCGTATCATCGCCGCATTTCACTCAGTAAATGACCCATTCTGAATCAAGTTTGATGTGTATACTATACAAACTTCCGGCTTCGCATGTCAAAATAAAGCGCACAACACGCTAAATACGTAGAAGTTAGAAATTACAGTCTGTATGATTATAAATTAATTTTAAAATTCTGCCAGACTTTTCCCAACATTTCAAACACAAAGAAAACTACAGTTATGCTCATGTAGTAGACCTATATTTCATATCTAAATATGTAGTATTAAATATGACTGCATAAAGAAGAACAGGACAACATGATAGCTAAGCCTAGAAGACATGAACATGAGCACAAGTTTGTCTATAGGTTCCACTTCTGCAGATAAATTGCTGAAAGTATTTACTAAACTACTTTAAACTATTCTTATCTTTCATTGCACAACAAAATGTGGTTAATTTCAAAGGTGGGGACTGAGAAGCGATACCTAAAATTCTTCAAAATGATCTAAATCGAAGCTTTCATAATAAAGCAACACAGAATGGATATTCTATTTTACATTTGTCCTGTATAGGTGAAGCAATAGCAGTCATTTGAATCTAAAGAATTTTTTTCCCTTCACCATAATAACTAACAATTTGCCTAGAGCTGCAAAACCTACATAATAACAATAATTGGTTAATTAATAATACATTAAATAACAAAACTCAGTGAACAATGTTTACACTGTTTTCCTTTAATTTCTTTCCTTGTCAGGAATCCGTTGCATGTTCCCAGTGCTAGTATGACAATTTAAAATGTTCATAAATCCTATCCCGCGTTGGAGGTGCATCCAGGGCCAATTGGTCTGGATTAAAACAAAATGAAGATTCCAGGAAATGATCTACAGCAGAATTATTTTATTTTGCTTTAATGAGACCTAATTTCAAAAGTAGATCTTATTAAAATGTCCCCTGGGGGAAAAAACGACAATAAAACAGGGTTTGGTCAAACTTTTTACTTTTAGAATCCACAGTAAATGTATTTATATCATTATAGTCCTTTAGAGTGCTGATTATATACAAGAAAGATAATAAATTATTACATCATTTATCAAGCATAAGCACCTATGTACTTACATTGGCAACCAGAAAAATAAGTTACAAGTGTCATTCTAGCTTTTTGGTGTGGCTAGTTTTTTTTTTTCTCAAATCATTAAGCAAAATGTACAGAATTTTTTTTATTTTCTGTCTTACTTACTTTTTTACATTTAACAGATATAAACTAAATCTTGGCTCCAGTTTCCTTTGAAAGTAAGGACTTAGATCTGGGAATGATATCCCAACAAACTTCACCGCGGCTCACATAGGAGCAGGAAAATCTGTGGGATTTCCAGTGACAATTGCTCTTTGGTTTATTGTCAACTACTAGTAGCAACACAATCTGTCAATCATGTATTTCTCTTCAATTAAAGTGTTCAAAACACTGAAAGGATATTGTTCGGAAAAACTGTTCAAACAAATGAGTTTAATTAATGAATAATTTTTCTTCACCTTCAGAAAAGATCTATGTTGACAAAGAGTTTACGAGACACAAACTGTCTGTAATGGAAAATTTTATAATGTGCTTCTGAACTCTTTTTTATTTTAGATTGTGTCTGATGAATAGATCATGTGTCTGCATGATCTCATCATGGGATTGGTCAAGGAGAGCACCCATTGTCCAATCAAGGAAATGGCCAGACCAGCTCCCTGATATCAGAATCAGGGATTCACACCTATTGTCCAATCAAGTCTCTCTCTTCTGTGACCAGAACCTATAAAAGGAAACCAGATCCACTGTTGGTCAGAGCAGACTTGACAGACTCCTGTGACTCTGTATTTCTGTTCTCACCTTGCAAGGTTTTAATAAATTCCTTATTTCTTCTCATCCAGACTCTTGCTAAAGTAATTTTTTCCACGACATGTCAAAAGTTCTTATCAAAGTTAGCTTATTTATGCAACTGTCACAAATTCAAACATCCGTGGCAGATACGATGCATTTTTAGCTGTTAGAGACAAACAAATTCAGATTTTAGGGATGTAATCCCTAACAAAGGACATGCTTGATTTTGTTTTTCAGCTAATAGCCCAGAGTCTCCAACTTGAGAACAAATAGAATGTAGTTTTAGTAACTAGGCTAACCATTGTTAGCCATGTAAGCTAACAGTTATTAGCCTTGCAAGCTAACATTAATAGAGGATTTAATTTTGACCCTAGAGAAATATTTTTAACAAAAAAATGTGATAGAGCTACATATATCTGTTATTGATTTAAAAGGTGAATGTGCAGCAGCCATATTGGATGCTATGTTCAGGGTTGTTCAGTGATGTCCAACTTCAGCAGGCAATCCAGTTAATTTTTCCAACCTGTTACTAATAAATTCAGACAGCAGAGAACAAAAGGGAAATTCACCATCTGGGCTATACTCAATTTCAGATTATGAATCAAGTCATAAGTGGCATAGCTACTTTAAAATTAAAAAAGCATACAGCAGATTTAGATTTAGTGTAAAAAAAAATTGTATACTAGATTGCATCTGGATTAAGTCTGGTACACCGTTCAAACAAATGAGTTTAATTAAAGAGTAATTTTTCTTCACCTTCAGAAAAAGAACGATTGAAGTTTCTTAAGGTCTTGCTCATGAGAAAAAGAAAATACATAGCGATAAAGTGGCCGCTACGAAAAACACACCAAGCAGCAGTAAGAGCACAAATATGTGGCTCCGCTGGCACAGAGGCTGAGATGTGGGGGCCTGCTGCTCCTCGTCTACGGACAGCAGAGCCATGGAGGTGCTGTCTGTGCTGCTGAGGGGGTCTGCATACTGCGGCCCATGGGGCTCCACCATCCAGCGCAGCACATTGACTTTCATCTCCATGTCGTCAATCATGCGGTCAATTTGACTGATCTCTAGCTCCATGGTGCTGCGCTCCTGGCTCTCGAGGCCGGCAGGGAGGGAATCCATCGGAGCCTGGTTCAGGTCGGGCAAACTCAGGGCCCGGGCCGCTATTTCACTGCATCCTCCTGTGGGGCAAAGGTCGACAAACCATGCTTTAAATTCATTTCACAGTCATTTTGAACATAAAAACTATGAAAAGTTTTTATGAGAACAACTATTTGTTGATCATGTTGTTTTAGCCCGAGTGGAGCACTCCTAAACTACAGCTTCCTGCTGTTACCACGGCAGCATCTAAATTAAAGTGCCAATGTGAAACTTTAATTTCAACGTCCTCGCCTTTTAAAGGTGTTAACTCATCTAAACCTTTGGTCTCAGATGATTTGATGCCTTTGGTAACACTGAGTGTAAAGTAATGCAATAAATTCAACAATTCTCTGTTCAAGCCGTGTGTTACATGCTTTCTCAAATGTGCAAAACATGTTTCAAAAAGCATGTTTCTTTCTAAAACGGGCCTGTTGACCAATCAGCTTGACCAAGCTAGCTCTCTGCGTTGACTTCACACAGTTCAGGTAGTGATGCATTCAGATTATTACCTACCTTCCAAGCCAGTGTGCACAAGTGATGTAGAGTCAGCCAGCGAGACAATGCCACTGATGTTTAAAACTTTGCACATATCCACGTGCAGCAGCTCCAGGCAGGAGGAAAAGGCCACCCAGAGCAGCTCCATCTCCTTGCGTTGTCCATCTGGCAGGTTTTTGTCTCTAAGGTGTGAGGTCAGGTGGTGGCAGATGTCCCCGGCCAACTTTTGGGCCTTTTCTCTCGTTTGCCTCAACTCGTCGCGGAGCTGCAGGCTGTCTGTGCACCCACCCACACATGAGGCTAAATGCCGGTAGCAAGCCACAACCTGAGTGAGTGAGACAGAGAAAGAGAGAGAGAAAAGGGATTTATATTGTCAGTTCAATTCAATTTGAATTTGTTTAATCAAGGATGGCACATAAAATAATGTTGTTAAAAATAGAGCAACTGTTGTTGCAAACTTAGTCTTTGGTTGCATCTTTTCTTATAATACAACAAAATTAAAAAATGTGTGACATGAATTAAAAAATGATTCATGTCACACAACACACACACACACAGGACTTTGGGTCCCAAAAAGACACAGGGCCCCTCTTTTTGATGGGCTCCTGTGGCTTGGGCTCTTTATGATAACAAAAACAAGTACACACACACCCACACACACAGATGCTGAATTTCAGCGACTATAAACAAGAAAAAAATTAATGTTAGAGAAAACTTATTCTCCACAGAAAAGTAAGTCAGTATACATTAGTGTTCATATATTTGTTTTTGGTTTAGCTATTGCTTCACCTGGAATTAACAATTCAAACAGAGCATTCGAACAGCCGCCATGTTTAGACGTCTTGAACTTTTCCAGATTTCCAACCACAAACCCTTGATGTATTTCAGTTGAATTGTATGTAATATGCAAAGTAGCTCATACTTGTTTAATAGAAAAATAATTTTTTTTGGTTTTTTATTTATTTATTTACAAAAAGAAACCTGAGAAGTCTGGTGTGTCTTTGTAATAATTCTCCCTAAATCCATACTTTATCAAACCACAAAGTGGCTTGTGCCCCACTAAGTGTTTTGATAAAGTATCTCTCTAAGTCAGTTTTTAAACCTTTGCAATTGGATTTGGGTTTGGACTAACAGAAGAATATGCTTTGATCAAAGCTACTCCACTGTAGCACTGTCATCATGTTTTTTGTCATTGTCTTCATCGATCTTCCCATCAACTCTGGCCCGCTTCAATGTGAAGAAAAGCATCCTGAGAACATGATGCTGCCACCACCATGTTTTACAGCGGGGATGGTGTTTTTAGGGTGATTTGTGCTTATAAAAGTTTAAAAACCAGTCAAAGTGCTGGTAAATAGTCTCTATTTGTGACTTCTACTATGTTTTAAACAGTCTGCTGGCTTATTGGCTGCTGAACTCGGACCTTCTCAGTCCGAAGAATGTTTTGTCGCATCCCTGACTGGGAACTCTGAATATTCAATTTCCAAACACAAGATTTTCAGATTTTTATTGAAGAAGTTTGATAACTATGTCATGTACATTCATCTACTTCCTCTTCAGAAATTTGCAGTACTTTCTGTTGCACTTTCACATAAAGTCTTAAATAATTACAGTGAAGTCTGTGGTTGTAATGTGACAAAAATGCGGAAAAAAAAGTTCAAGGGGTGTGAATATTTGTGCAAGGTGCTGTAGATAAGCACTGGTATGCTGTGGCTTTTCACGTCACATGAACCACAGCACTACTAATCCCCATTAAACATTATATGTTTAATGGGGATTAAACATATAATGTTTAGTCATCTTAGCAACTACATAAACAGCAATACAAATGTCCCAACTATGTCCCTACAACAACTTTAGTCAGTACGGTAAAGCTATAATACATCTCATAAAAATTTGACTTGTAGAGGTAACATTTCATTGACAAAAACCGGTTAACTGAATTTTCGAGGATCCAGGTATTCTGAACAAAAGGTACAGTTTGTCTGGTGTGATATTCATCGTGCAGTTCATGGGTTTTATAAAGGACCATTAGCTTAACCTCAGGCGATTAGCAGCCATGGTTTCATTCATTAAAAATATTAGATATAATCCCATTATCATGGATCTATTTCTAGATAAGCCAAAACAACCTTGTGGACCAGAGTACAAGAGGCCCCGTTTTTTTTTGTGATGCGACACAATAATAACCGAACCTTACCTCTTTATTTATACAATCGAGTTTTGTTTAATTTAATCACTAAAGTATGTTACATAAAATATGGTTACATATTAATGCCTGATTAATCAAGATGACAGTACTCGGAGTAAAAGTCAATTCATGTAATACGTTTTAAAATTTTATTTTACATTGTATATATATATATATATATATTTTTGGTGGTGACATGAAGGTGGTCACGTTTATGCATTTATTTCACTAAGCAGGAAGATATAAAATCATGATTTAAATATGTTTAAACGTAAACGTAATAGATAAAACTACAAGCAAATGTTTACAAAAAAAAGAAGAAAGAAAAAACTGAAATATTTCATACTAAGTGTGGGGGCAGAATTGCATGGCATGACATTAACTAATAGAGGAGCCACAAAGATGCACTGGACCGGTGGATTCTTTTCAAAGAGAGTGCTCATTTAGCTGCAGGGGGGAAATATTTTTTTCTGTTTTTGTGGATGTTAATGTCTGGTAATAGTGAGAGAGTGAGGATGGATCTAAAATAGCAAATTATGTTTAGATTTTTTGCACATATTTCTATTCTTTTTGGGGCTATGTTTTAAGATCAAACTTCTAAAAAAAAAAAATTCATAAAGACTTTATTATTTTTGGTAGAACCTGACATGCTAGAACTGGGTCACAGCATTAACTTCAGCTATGAAAGCATGAATAAAAGCCTGCTGCGGCTTACCTTTATCAACGAATCCACCAGCGCCTTTCCATCGGCCAAAGCCTTGTCTCTGCTCGCCGTGCAATCATCGCCAACTTTGTTATTTACAAGTGGCATGGGGATTATTCGCACAGAGTCTCAGACTCTGCCACAGCAGGCGAGATCTCGGACCCCACTGCCCTTCACTTCTCCAGCTGCCCCGGCTCCTCTTCTCTTCCTGGAAGATGCTTCATTCAGCGCCCGAGAGCCCGGACGCGCTCGGTCCCGAGGCGAAGCAGGTTGCAGAGCGAAGCACCCCCATCTGTGGATAAAGTGCAATTGTACGTGCTGAACATGCTTTGGAAAGTGAAAGCAATAAAGAAAAAAGTATATTAAACTGATGTAACTCTTAAGCAAGATACTAATCCAGTGATTGACCTCTTTGCACTGACGCAGGCTAAGACGGACTGCTAATCTCATTAACCATCACCGAGACATGGCGAACAGCTGGCAGCCTGAGCCACGATGGTCCTTTCACTAACCGAGGAGGCTTGGCTCCCTTACCTCAAGCGCTCCATGCAGGCAACACCTCCTTCACTCATCTGTAAAGGTCAACGTGCTGCACTTCATGTAGTCGTCCCACATCTAGGGTTCGTAGTATAGCCCATCTGCTTAGAAAAAATACAAATGTGCAGTAAAACATGAAGTAGTGATGGAGGTGAATGAATATTTCCACCTTTAGTCCAATACATTCATTATCTAGGCCAAACTTTAGATAGGATTTATAGGGGTAGCAGCCTAAGGTTCCAATTTCCTTTCTTTTTTTTAATGAATACATGTTTTGCAAACATTGTAATTTATACAAAACTTATCTGCCCAAATTAGGTGAGCTGTATTAATATTTTGGAATTTTTATGAATACAAACAATATTCAAGTCTTTGAAAATTCTAAAGTTACAGTCGATTTCTTTGGAACAACATGGAGTTACTGCCTACCAATTGACATACCTGCTACTAATTACTGTAATATGTACAATTAAAATAAACTTTCTTTAGTGGATAGGGCACCAAAACTGGATCCAGCCCAGGGCCCACATCCTTGTAAAGCAGGTGTTCTGTAGATCTGTGCTACCCGTAAATCCGTCCTACCTTGTGGTAATGCACATGCGCACGTCGATGCTACGTCACATACTGCTTACTCACCAGATTTCTTGTAAATACGTCCTACCTGTGTAAGTTTCGTTTCATGTGTTTTATTTCATGGCAGATGAAGGTAAGCTTTACTTAATTTATTTTATACCTGGCTTTCATTAAGCTGCTGTATAACCAGCTAGCATACCTAGCTGGGCCCCATATGGAGAAAAGGAGGGCAGACAATATGGGTCCCACATGGGTTTGTCCGCTTTACCAGCCTGTGCTCAGTCATGAGTTCAGTGCATAAGTGAAATACATCAACATCACAGGGAAAGTCCTTTTGAGATACTATCTTATTATTTTGGGATAGTATCTCATTATTTTCAGATGCTATCTTATTATTTTGGGATAGTATCTCATTATTTGGAGAGATACTATCCAAATAATAGTATCTATCTTATTTTGGGATAGTATCTCATTATTTTGAGATACTATCTCATTATAATGAGATACTATCTCATAAAGTGAGCTGCAATGTACTCAATAGCATGTGGACAGTCACAAGCATGTTGAGTGACATGGACTTATTCCATTCATTATCTTAAAATGATCTTAAAATGTTAATTGTTATTGTTTAAAAAACACAAGATTTCTTCTGCTCTTTTGAAAATGAAGCCTGTTTCAAATAGAAAAGGAGGGCTGGAGGACATTGTTATGAGGCAATTTAATGAGCGTGTCCTAGAAAGAAACAGTTTTGTTTAGCTCAGATTTTTGGTAGGAAAAACCAGAGTACCCGGAGAAAACCTATCCATTTACTTTAGATGTGTCCAACACTGAGCGAGAGACAAAAGTACATTTATGAGACCTATCACTTCTTCAGGAGCAACCGGAGAAAAACTATGCATCCCATTTAAAGAGTGCATCCCAGAAATAAACACAATGTTCTGTATAGATAGTGATACAAGTTTAATCTTCACTATCTGTACAGAACATTGTATAACTGGCCATCCATCCCTGCATCTTCTTCCACTTCTCTACTCTCATCTACTGCCCGCTGTTTTACTCAGGTTAATTTCACTGGGAGAACGCTTCCTGAATGCCGGTGCAAAGGGTGAGATTTCAGGCTTCCTTTTGGGAGGGGGCTTTGGCTTTAGCTGTTTTAAGCTTTCTTGTCTTCTCACGTCTTCTTTAAAGTCTGGCTCTAGCTTGCCTTCATTCAGACACAAAATTCTTTGTTCCCGAACTGGCCGTTTTTTGGGTAGCTGGAGGTTTCTTTCTTTAAGTGGTGGTAGAATTCTGACTTGTTGATCGTTGGCTTGTGTTTCAACTTTGCTTTCATCTTTTCCATATTTTTCATCTTCCGAAGCAATATCCTCTTCATCTTCTACCTTATCCTCTTTGCTCTCTATGGAATCGTTCAAATCCTCGTTTTTTATCCTCTCACTTTCGTCCAATTGGTTCTCTTTTTCTTGGTCGGTGGCTTCTTGATCTTGGTCCCTTTCCCTGTTTTCGGTTAGTGCCTTTATCTGACATTTTAAGGATTTGTTTTCTCTCTTCAGGTCTTCTAAATCAGATTCAGCCTTATTCTGTGACTGTGCTTGTAAGGCAAAGAGCTTAGCGTAGCAGTCAACCTTCCTCAGGAGTTCACTTACATCACGCTCTTTTGTCACCAGACTTTTTGATAATGTGCCGTGTCGCTGTTTCTCCAAAGATAATGGGTCTGAAGTTGAATCAATCTTTGCTTTAAGCTCTCGCTTAGTTTTATCAGCGGATTCATCCATCCGGGTTTTTGAATGTTTCTTCTCCATAATTTTCTTTTCTTTCTCAGCCTCCTTTAAATGTTTTTCCAGAATATTTACTTTCCCCTCAAGGAGCCTGGACTTCTCTTTTTCTCTCATAATTTCATTATTTTTTATGCCGATCTCATCTATTTTTCTGGAGACTTCAATGCCAAGTCTCTTCTCTTCACTTTCGTGTTTATCAATCTTCTGTTTGTATGTTATGATTTGAGATATGACTAGTCTTTTTTCAGCTGAAATCTTTTCAATCTGCTGTTTTGAATCCCTCTCAAGATTTTTCAGAGAAGTTTGAAGTTCCTTGACTTTATTTTTATAGCTTTTTATCTCCGACAACTGAGTCTTGTAAGACGTCTGGTTCTCGTATTTGTTTTGTTTGAGGGAGCAGTTTAACTCTTTGGTTAGTGAGTCAATTCTCTCTTTTAGAAGCTCAATGTGTTGATTAGCTTTATCCAACTCCTCCTGCAGTATCTTCTCCTTCGTCATTCGTTTAATTTGGGGCTTTGCTAACGAATCAGTGCCAACTGACGACATTCTGACTGTCCGACCGATGTATTAGAAAAGCTACGAAAAATGTAAAGTTAAGTCAACCAACGTCCGTGCTGCTACTTGCGCTCTGCAAATCTCATTCAGTTGCAGGACGCTTAAGGCTTCTGTCTTTTATGACATCACAACACTTTGACGTCATCAGATTCCATCAGTGTAATGATGTAACATATGCTATGTTGCTAGGCAACAGCAAAGCCAGCTCACTTTTCACCATATTCTTGGGAGGCTTTTTTTATTCATTTATTTTTTTATATACAAAACTTTATTGTAGAAACAGCCAAATCTTACAAGCACATATATTTCTTATATAGTATCTTCAGTGACTAGCACTCAATGATTACACCAAGAGAAAGAAACAAAGGGGCTTTTTTATCTCTCTTAGTGTAAAGAAAGAAACACTAAGAGACATGAATGTTATATGAACGTTCATGTCATATAACGTTCATATAAGATGAACGTTATCCCCTCCACTCCTTCCCTCATCTTAAGTTGGTTCAGTCGCCTAACAAAAAATATTAATTTTCAACAGCCCTAAATGGTTGCAAAACTTTCTGAAACTTTATGAGAGCTTTTGTTTTAGCCTCCCTGCTAAAATCTTTTTAGACTTTGGTGGAGCAGATTTCCTTTTAAAATCTGACTTTGAAATTAAGCAACTTCCAGTTAACCCTCTTATGACCATAATTTTAACTGGGCCGCCTGGTATTTTCTTGATTTTACGGTTGTACAATTCTCAAAAAATGTGCAATGAGTCTGTATTTTTGCTCTTTTTTCCAGAACAACCTCAGCTTTCAGGATTTGATAGACATTTAGACAGAATGATAGACATTCTGTCTAATCAGAATGTCTAATTCTGATTAGGTCTCATAAATGTACTTTTGTCTCTCGCTCAGTGTTGGACACACTCTAAAGTAAATGCATAGGTTTTCTCCGGGTACTCCGGTTTTTCCTACCTTCGGGAAAAAAAGTGATTAGGCTGATGGGTCTCTTTTAAATTTGCCTCCGTCTCTGACTCACTAACTGTTGAGTAAATATCTGAACTGAACAAAACTATTTCTTTCTAGCACACACTCATTAAATTGCCTCATAATGTTCTCCAGCCCTCCATTTTTATTCGAAATAGGCTTCATTTCAAAAGAGCAGAAGAAATCGTATGTTTTTTTTACCAATAACAATTAGCATTTTAAGATAATTTTAAGATAATGAATGAAATAAGTAGTCCATGTTACTCAACATGCTTGTGACTCTCCACATGCTATTGAGTACATTGTAACTCACTTTATAATGAGATAGATACTACCTCATTATAATAGTAATGAGATTCTGAGTATAATGAGATACATACCATCTCATTATAATTCAATATAATGAGATAGTATCATGAAAAACCATGTGGACTGGCTGCAATCAGCAGTCCCCAGACAACTGCAATCGGTGCAGCCCTACACACATATTCATAACATTCTTTGATTAAATAAATTCCTCTTAAGTGTAACTCCAATAGCTAAAAATTTTATTTGTACCAGGCGAGTCTTTCTCCCCTGAGAATGTGGACCGGTACCGGGTTGATGCTTGTGTGAGGAAAGTCATTTGGAAGAAATTGCTGTGTTCTGGTATTTTAAAGCAGTAAAACTGAATCAGTGATTACAGCGTCAAGAAATGGGGATCAACAATAGAATTTTATTAACAAAAACATTTTAAATGTAAAAATACAAGATCATTTGGAAATAAATTACATTTGAAACCTTCTGTGGAGATTCTCAGTTCAAAAAACTCTGACATTTTTGCCAAGTAATTAAGATACCAACTTGCATTTAAAAACACCTATGCAAAGCAGAGTCGATGGGATGTTCATCACTTGGGAGTCCTGGGAGGCTTCGGGAGGCTGTAGCTGGATGTGCCCCTCCTAGGGGAGGAAACCGCCTCCTTGATGTTGGCCAGTAGGCCTCTCCTGGTCCTGGTCTTGAGCTGCACTGGAGACTTCTGGGAGAGTTTTTCGATTTCAGCCTTAAGTGAGGCGATCTCCTCGTCCTTTTCAGCATTCTGGCACAGAACTTCTTCCATGGATTTGGACTGTTGTGACACAGCACAAAACATTTACACTCAAAAGACAACTGCAACCATGGGAAGTTTCTGAACTCTCTGTCCGTGACATCATCTCACCTGTTGGTCAACCTTCTTCTGCAGAGCCTCCGCATTGGTCGATTTCTCCAGAAAATCATCCCGGACGTGCTGGAGAGTTTGGTTAAGATCCACAAGCCTTTTCTCCAAATATAAAATGAACTGAAAACCAAAAATCGACGTCATTATGCTTTTAAACAGTCTCCGAGTGACAGGTTCTAACACGGTTACCTGTTTATTATCCTCACACATTTTCTCAAGGACATCGTTTTCTTGGCAAAGATGTTTGATTCGATCATCTGTGTGGGCAAAAAGTAAATTAAGGTCGACACATCTTGAGATCTCAGAACAGAAGATGAAACTTTTTACCCGTTTCTCTTGCATCTGGCAACGGTTCTGTCTGACACCATTGATCCTCTCTCAACACTGAAGAAACACCTTTTCCGATGCTGGACATGAAGTCCTCCAACTCAGACACTTTATGTCTGAGCGCCTAACAAAAAAAAATCCATAATTTAAAAAAAAAAAAAAAAAAAATCAACACCGTGTTCCAATTTATGATGCAAATTGGATTTAAGTGTCATAAATATTAATTTTTTTGTTGTGCTATTAAATTCATAGATGGTATTGTGTCTCAGGACTCTTTGAATCATCCATCCATCCATTTTTCTTCACCCTTGTCCCTTGCTGGGGTCGGGAGGGTTGCTGGTGCCCATCTCCAGCTATCGTTTCGGGCGAGAGGCAGGGTCACCCTGGACAGGTCGCCAGTCTGTCGCAGGGCAACACGGAGACAGACAGGACAAAAACATGCACACACACTCACACCTAGGGACAATTTAGAGAGACCAATTAACCTGACAGTCATGTTTTTGGACTGTGGGAGGAAGCCGGAGTACCCGGAGAGAACCCACGCATGCACAGGGAGAACATGCAAACTCCATGCAGAAAGACCGGGGCCGGGAATCGAACCCAGAACCTTCTTGCTGCAAGGCAACAGCTCTACCAGCTGCGCCACTGTGCAGCCCTCTTTGAACCACTATAATTAATTTCAGAGACCTGGGTTGATTAGTTTGTCAGGCGAGCTCAATTAAACGAAGTCTAGTTAAGAAGGATGTTCCACGTTATTAAGCAGGCCACAGACTTCAAGCAATATGGGAAAGAGAAAGGATCTTTCTGCTGCCGAAAATCATCAGATAGTGTAGTGCAGTGGACAAATTATAAAAACATTAGATATTTAACAAAAATTGAAGAGTTATACTGTGAAGAGATTTGTGGCTGATTCAGAACAAAGATGGGTTTGTGCAGACAAAGGCATAATGAGGAAGGTTTCTGTTAGACAAAATTCATCGGATTGAGAGAGCAGCTGCTAAAATACCCTTACAAAGCAGCAAACAGTTATTTGAAGCTGCTGGTGCCTCTGGAACCTCAAGGTGGAGGATCCTCCAGAGGCTTTTTGTGCATAAACCTACTATTTGGCCACCCCTAGCCAGTATTCGCAAGCAGAAATGGCCGCAGTGAGCCCAGCTATGCATGAAGATTTATTTTCAAACAGACTTCTTCACTGATGACTGCTGTGCAACCCTGTTTGGTCCAAATGGATGGAGTAGTGGATGGCCACCACTTCTCAACACGGCTGATGGAGGTGGTGGAGTCATGTTTTGGGCCGAAATCATGGGGTGAGAGCTGGTCGGCCCTCAAGGTGTGAAAATGACCTCAGCAAAGCATAAGGTCTGAGATTACAAAGCAAAAATTTACCTCAGCTTTCTCCTGTTCAGCAGTGAACTCATCAAGTGGCACATAGTTGTCCTCCAGATTGCTCATCGCACACTGATAAGCGTGCTCCTTGATCGCATCTTTGTACATCTCAAACGTGTTCTCCAGTTTCTCTGCATAACTCTCTTTCAGCTCCTCAGCCTGCCGGCTTTATGGAGAAAAATATACATATATAGTCATACAACAATGGTTTGTTAAATTGAACCACCTAAACATCACTGAGCATACATGCGGAGTTCTTCGCTCTCCAGGAGCTGCTGCAACATGGCGTCCCCCATTTCTTTGCGGATTTCCATTTCTTGGACCAGGTTCTTCCTTCGCTCGGCAAGAAATTTAGTTCGCAAGTTCTCGATTATGTTCAGAAGATCCTTAAAAAGAGAAACCCATGCAGACAAGAGATTGCATTGGAGCCAAAAATGTTAATATCACCTGATAGCAAAAGTAAGCTAGTTGATTGATTTACATTTTGTGGCAGCAGAGACATGTCTACATCGTCCTCTTCCTCAAACAGCTCGTCTTCGGACAGGTAGCCGTCCAGAACGCCATTCCTCGTCAGTGGCTTCCCATCCCGCCCGACCAGACAAGGGACCGAAGGCTCCGCAGGTTTGTCTGGAATCACCTGAACAACCTGGAGAAAGAAAAGCTCATTAGAATTGGGAATGACCTTGGTTTCCACTTGCCTGAACTAACCTGTTTGGCGACGGCAGAGAACTTCATAACATGGAGGGTCTCATCGTAAGTGGATGCACACTGGTTGATGTTGACGATCATCGCGGCTCTTCCTTTGCCGCAGAAGAAAGCCTGGAAGATCTTGGTGAGCTTGCTTTCTCTGAACGGAACGTAGGCGACCTTTATTCTTGACACCGGGACACAAAGTTGCCCCAGTTAAACAAAAGTCAATTTAAACCCCAAAGGGTTGACAACCTGCTTCCAACTTCTTTAACCTGTCAGCTTGACCGTTACGGAGGGCGCTGATGCATTTTCCCAGAATAAGGAGGGAGTTGTTGATGTTCCCAGCCTCCTTTAGCCGATCTCCGAATGTCTTTGCTTTGTTGCATCTTTCCGAACCAGCCAGGTCGCAGAGAGAGAATCTGGGAAAGTTATTTACCAAAAGAACAAAACAAAAAAAAGATTATCTTTAAATATACGTTACAGCTTTCATGTTAAGAGATGTAAATTCCAGAAGTTAGGATGTCCTGATCCAATATCAATATTGGAAATCAGTCCGATATGAGCCAAGAAACGAGTATCGGATTGTATAGGTCTGGAATCTTAAAAATGTAGCCAGCAGAATTGTAAAATTAATAAAATGTATAAAAAGTTATTAATAATGTTCTATATTTTGGCCAAACTAAATTTGGTATGTCAAATGGAAAATCTCAGAAAAAAAACCCAAAAACTGTTTTCTAGAAAACAATGAATTAAAGAAGCTCAAATCGAGCAGGTTCTAGTAGAGCCTCCTTTGGAGGCTTGTCTGCCTTACTTACTCAGAAATCCTTTCCACTGTTTGTCCATCAATCTTCAGCAACTTCATGGTGAAAATACTGTGACTAAAAACAAAGAAGCAAAGAAAACACACAGACCCAATAAAAGATCCAATTCCAACAAAAATAGATGAAAAACCTAATAGTTCACCTTCTGCTGGATGACTGGTTCATCTTAGTGGCTGCAGCACTTCTGTTCTTATTTCCAAACTGGAGCAGTTTGTTGGCTTCACTCAAATTCTGGATGTTGATCCATTTGAGATCTTAAGATCAGATAAAGAGCCTTTAAGTTACTACAAAAGACAAATGTAGCATTTGTATTTGCATTTTTCACACCTTTCACATAAGCATTCCCAGCCCCGTCGTCACACACGCGGAGAGAGGAGCGCTTCTTGGACTGGGACGGCTGGAGGAGGTCATACACACACTCGTTGTAGATTTCAAAGAATGCCACCCACAGGGCAAACCGGTCGCCACTGGCTTCTGCCAAGAGGAAACAAAAAGTTAGTAGACGTTATGCGACAAAAAATATAAAAAAAAAACAGAGGAAGTGTTTGCCACCGACTTGGCACACAATGGAACTTCGTGCCAGACATGAAGCTCCAGTGTCTTTTTTTAATTTAAAGCAGCCCAAGAAAAGAAAGTTTTCAGTTGTAAACTAATGAGTATTTGTTTTCCCAAGTTGGGCTCTACCTGTCAGATTGTTGGATGAAGAGGAAGATGAAAGAGTGATATCTGAAGAGATCGAAGGCTCTGAACTAATGCTGAGTCTTTGATGATCGCATTCCTGGAGAGCAAGAACATTGAAGTTATGATTATGCTGAGACATTTTTAGATGTTTGGTCAAAAGTTGGGGGTAAATCCAAGGTTTTACTTCTTTGACTGAAGCAAGAACGGTCATTCTAGCAGTCCTCTCCTGCTTGACTTGGTCGGCATCCAGAAACTGGGCGCCATTCATCAGATATGGCTTTAGGTCCATTCCCTCGTACTGAAGACCTCTGATGTGGCTAAAGACGACATCCAACACCCGTGGAAGAATCCCCGGATCTTTTGGTGTTCCTGGACGGATTTCAAAACCTGAACTTAGGGCTTTTGCCTGATTATTCACAGAGCGGTGGGTGCTTAAACACTTACCTTGGATTGTGAAGGTTTTCCCAGCATTGGTTACGCCATAGCTGAATATCAAAGCATTTTCTCCTTCCAAGAAATCAAACACTCGGCTTCTTACCGTGTCCTCAAAGAGTTCGTCTTGTGTTGTTTGGGGTCCAAAAACCTAAAGGCAGCAAAATGAAGGCAAGACTGATGCGTAAATGTTGAAAGAGGTGCGGAGCTTGCTTAAGACCTTTGAGAAGGAGAACTTGTGGATCGACAAGCCAACTCCTTTTTCGCTGTTCTTCATGGTGGCAGATCCCTTAGGTGCGTTCAGAGTCACCGTCTGGCCATCGTCAATCACAACACAGTCCTGACAAGAGACGAAAGGGGTATGGGTCGGTTTAACAGTTTAAAATTAAAGCTTTACTCAAGATGCCTCAATAACTTACAGGCCAATCTTTCAATTGTACCTTAAACTCAAGGGGGTACAATAGCTTCTAATCACATTTGTGACCAGTTTTGAACTTGTACCTGTACTTTTACTGTTGGATCTCATCATAGTAGATGACAGGACTCTTCTACAAATTCTTGAAATCATTATCAGGATCTACAGCGCACAAGATTAATTTAGATCCCATTTGTCTGACAGCTTCCAGTTTGTTATGTTAATGATAAATTATGTAGAGGTTACTCGTGGAGTACCACATGGCTCAGTCATTGGACCGATCCTATAGCTATGCCTACATAGGGGCGCAATGAAGCACTTTCTGAGGTGCTTGCAGACGCATTATAGGCATTCGTCTGGACGTTTTTAATGCACAAACTGCTGTTAAATATAGAAAATGCCAACCTAAAATAATTATTACACCATTTTTTTGGCACCCCTATGCACTGCATACAATTCATACCCACATTTTGTCTCACTGACTATACCGCTCTACGTCTGCCTGCATTTCCACTTGGTTAAGCAGTTTTCATTTCTTATGTATTCATGCAGATTTAATGGAACATGCGAGTTATCAAATCCTCTGCCTTGGCTGGACGAGAAGGCAGGTGAGCTAAAACTCTGGCAGTAAACAGACTCCAGTTAAACTGTCTTTGTGAACTAAGATGAAAAGGTCTCTTGAGGCTTAAACTGCACCTGATCCTCGTTGCCAGAGAGCTCCTCTTTGGAAAAGGGCCGAACTCTGAGGTAAATTTGCATCATCTGCTGCTCAGCACCAGAAGACATCACAGTCTATTCAATGAAAATGAACAAACACGTTTCAGGTAGAATGGCATCATTATCGGTCTAAAGTGAGGGAGCAGAAATGGGCGACAAAAAGCCTTACCTGTTGGAGTGAAGGACTGATGACAGAGAAGTCCCCAGTCAGATCCATGTCAACAGGTTGCATGTCCTCCCTTTCCATTTTGGTGAAATCAAAACAGTGCTCTTACTGAGGAAAAGCTTTGGATTTCAAGGAGAAATTTAAAGCTTTTCAGCCTGAAATGAGCTTCCAACCTACCACTACCTGGAAAACAGATATATCCTGTGAAAAGTGACAAGCGACATGTGATCACTTTTTATTGGAAGCAGGTGTGAGCCTACCCACATCATCATAGGATGTGGAGGAGGATTCTGCTTCAAAACTGAGGTCCGTTCTCCAACAGGTCAGCTGGCGAATGACTTCGCCAGAACTGATGAGGAACAAGCAAAGGAGGAGTTTTAGTTGAAAATCAACACCTTAGATGGAGATTACCCAAAGTAAGCACCTTTTGTTTATTCAGCAGATTGTCTGTTTCTTGTCATTTAGCATTTTGATCTCAAAAAGCAAAGATTTGTGTATTGGTCACATGATAATCCATGCGTGGTGTTCTTTAGTTTTTCAGTTGGCTTTAGGGACGCAGCGACCGTACATCTGTCTAAAACAGCTTTCTATCTTCGCCCACCCACCACTCAGAAAATGTAAATGGTGCAGACCCAGTTTTAAACCCATTTCTCTAACTCTTCCTCATAATCCAAGCATTTCCCAATTTCATCTGGAAAATGTGGGCAAACATGCCCAGTTCACACCGCAAACACAATGCTTTACTGGAGCTTTAATTGTAAAAAAAAAAAAAAAAAAAAAAAAGAAATTTGAGAAATGTGTTGGGTATTTGCTAATTATTCACCACATTCGTAATTCAAATAGACAATTTTCTTTAAACTCTTTTTAATAATGCAATGTATTTTGAATAATAATTGAATTGACTGCAGGCCTAACAGTTGACTTTCATCTGGGCTCATATTATAGAAGCACCTCAATAAATTTGTATGATTATGTGAAACATTTCAATCATTTGTTGGTTCATTTAGAAGGTAATGAAAACCTCAAATTAGAATGATTTGTGTACATTTATTTCCTAAGTTATTTTTTACTGCATCCATACAAAACTTTGCCTTATTTTTCAAACTCTCTCCTCCCTTCTTCTCTATACATTCCTGACATTTTAACACATTGTATGGTTTCTCCCACTACATTGATCACATTTGCTTGTATTATGCATGTATATTTTAAAAAGTCTACTTCAAGGTTTAATCTCTTCCTATTCTCATTTTATTTCACCTCCAATCTTATAAAACCTCTTTGTTTGCCATTCATCAGGTTTTGTTTAAAGACTCTCCTCTTGGGATTTGCTTGTTTTTACTAAGAATCCTCAAACTTTTCAATAGCAACACCTGGAGATGAAATGAAAGAATCCGAAAGAGGCTAAAGCTAATCACAACACATGGGATGATGCTTTATGTCAGCTCTCTAAGAATCTTAGTTTGAAAGTTACATGAGTGTCAATATTTTCACACTCATCTGTGTTTTCTTATTTTCTAATGATTTTTCGTTGTCAAGAAAGTTTCACACAAAGAAACAAGCGCATTTTCTTTTAGTTTTTATTGGGTAAAAAAAACCGCACTGCTTATGCATCTGCAATGGTGACTTCGACCTCTACGCCAGGCTCGATGCTGATGGAAGTGATCTGCTTGACAATTTCAGACGGACTGTGCAGATCGATCAGTCGCTTGTGGATCCTCATCTGGAAGCGATCCCAGGTTTTAGATCCCTCGCCACAGGGAGTCTTTCTGGTGGTGATGCGCAGAGTCTAGAGAAGAGTAAACAAACAAAAAAAAAATTTAAAGAATGCTTTAGAACACCCAAAAGATCTTCAAAGCTCCAGTAAAAGCGGTGAGAAAAAGAAAAACAATCTAGAAAAAGTCTCCACCTTGGTTGGCATGCGGACTGGTCCCTTCACCTTCAGGTTCTTCTCCTTGGCGCCGCGGATCAGGTCTGCACATACTTGAAAGAAAAAAAAAATTAAAATTAAGATCTACTTGACTACAACCAACAAATTTAGTAAAAAAAAATTTTAGCTCAGAATAGCGTATACAGTCACCATGATTAATAACTGTCAAATGTTTTCATCCTCATTGCTCAATTTGATCTAAAAACCACAAATTAAATTTAGGCCAGCTACCTTTCTCCAGAGATTTCACGTTACGGCTGGTGAGGGTGATGCGGATGCGATGGATGGCGACCTCGGTCTCAGCGGGTGCCTTACCAGTGTCCTTAAAAGCCTTGAGTAGAAGAAGAAAACAGACATGTAAACACGATTCTTTTTTTTCTATCTTAATCTTTGAAAGAAGCTGCACTTAAACCGATTTGTTTTTAGTTACAGAATTGCTTTCACGACTTTAACATTGTCCAATTCACACCAGGAAGAACTTCGGTTTTAAAAATGTCATTAGCTTGATTTGTGCTTCAATTTAAACATCACAACTAAATACAAACATTACATTTCTCTAAGCCGAATTATTAATAGCGACCCTAGGTTAATACTGAATCAGTTTACCAAGTTAATTGACTATCTTAATACGAATAACTAATTAAGTATTGTTAAAGTATGTTTTTTTTTAACTACATACGGCGGGAAGCCAGGTGGAATGCTTGCTATTGGTGGTAAAGACATAATTATTTGCTTTAAATTAAACTATACGAAGGTCACACAAAAAATATACATTAGATATAAGTATACTGAAAAAGAGCATACCATTTTAGTTATTCCTGACCGACTTAATCGGAAGAAATTCAAGCGATCAGCGGTGAGCCAGGAACGGACGCTACCAACGTGGTTAGCTCCACAGGAAAAAGGACGAGCCGAGGCCTGCTTCCTTTTTATTTCCTCCTCATCCGGGTCTCTGCCTTTTCTTCTTCTGTATTTGCACCACGGCTTACCGGGGAACAGTGACATCTATTGGCCGCGTTACGTTATGTTTCGTCAAACTTCCACAATGTAACTTTCAGACTCAAAATCAGGAACAAATCCTCCAATATAAGAAAATGTGATGGATATAATTAATCCGGTCTCACATTGTCATATCCATTACATGTGGACATAACAATTATTGATTATTGATTATGGATTTTGGATTACTGTTCAGCGTCTCATTAAAACCACCAGAAAAGTGAACATTTCATATTTTGGGCAACAGACTACACCAATAAGATGATAGGGGTACAAAAACGAGTCACACAGGACAGTAATTAGAGAATACTTTATATTATTCCGTACATAATTTTGATCATCCGAGGAAATGCTAAATTATGTTTGGTTCGTTAAAGGGGTCGAAATTTCCGAATTTGCAATGAAAAAAAAAACCCTTGCTTTTAAAACCGTGATGGAAAGTTATAGTTCTGTTTCCTTGTTTTGTTTTTTGTTTTTGTTTTCTCGGTAAATAGTTAAATAAATGTCCCAAACTGATAACACAGCAAATCATAAACGTTCGAGGTCAGTTTTTGTAGTTCCAATTCTTTTCACCAGAGGGCAGTAGAGAAACATATTTGTGCATCCCGAGGGAATCACCAGAATCAAGTCAAGGCGGATGTAAATCAATTCATGATCTAATAAGTGCAGCAAACATCAAACCTTCAGATTTGTAAATAAATAAATAAATAAATAAGTTTAGAGGAATTTAAGATAACATATTGTTGGGTATTGGCACATTAGGTGTAATCTAATGTAGAGTGCATAACATTATTTCAGTTTGAATATGGAAAGTTAACTGGTAGCTTGCAAACCAGCAAGGTTTAAGTTCAAGTGCTTTAGAGGGCCTCCTTGCTGGTGCGGAGGCCTTTCATCAGTTGCCTAATTTATTTGTGCCTTGGGCAGCTGAGTGTTAGTTAATTCCAAAAGAAGCATATTTTTTGGTTCATATAGGATGCATTATGATTTATGTTTTTTCTTTTTTTTGTCAAATCTTTACCAATTACATGTTGTATATAAGGTATGTTTTAGGTGTTTAGTAGAGTCGTTGCACAATTTCTTACCAGCTTTTTGAGCATAATAAGTCAGGTTTTGTTTTGAAAGCTAAAAGCGGAAGTCATCGGTTGTGTTGAATACATCTTGATGGTTCTCAGATTCATTTACAAGTAACGGAACCGGGCAGATCCGCGGCTGTTTGCCAGAATGTTTTTGTTGTTGCTGTTTTATTAGGCAAACTACTGAGATTGAATGTAAGCTATACGGCTACTTTACCGTTTTGCGGGGGGCAAACAAGATTCGTCCTAAAGGGTGAACTTTATTTTACTGCGCGTCATGAGCTCCCAACTCAGGCCAAGTGACAGAGGAAAACAGTTTTCACCTCACCCTCGATGAGACTAAACTACAGAGCAATGGAGACGGACTAACGCGTCAAATGAAAGACATGAATTTCGGCGTCCCTGCGAACTCGCTGCTGCTTTTACGTGCCTGCGATGACGGGGACTACGAGACGGCCCGGGGTCTCCTGGAGCCCGGCGCCCCGAGAGAGTCGGGTCGGCAGAGCAGGCTGCGGTCAGAGGCGGGCTCCGAGTGCGCGGCCCCGGACGGGGTGTCTCTGGTGCCGGTGGACTGCACGGACGAGGAGGGGAACACCGGCCTGCAGTTCGCCTCGGCCAGCGGCCACGAGAACCTGGTGCGGTTCCTGCTGCGGAAGGGCGCCTCGGTGGACAGCCGCAACAACTACGGCTGGACCCCGTTGATGCAGGCTGCGAGGTGGGGCTGTGGTCAGGAGAGCCAGGATCCATTTAATATGGAGAGATGTTCTTATAAAGCATTCAAGTTGTGCATTTAAATATAAAATGAGGGGCTTTTAAATGTCTGCCAGCATACCTAGGTGGGCCCCATATGGGGAAAAGGAGGGCAGACAATCTGGGGCCCAAATGGGTTTGCCCGCGGTTTCCATGGTGGCCCCACACGAGTTTGCCCCATGTAGGGCCACCAACTTGTAGGGCCACTGCCATGTAGGGCCCATGCAGGGGGCATGAGATCACACAGGTTAAATCCATACTTGATTAACTTAGCTGTTGTTTCTGTTCTATGTGAAGGTTTGGCCACCTGTCTGTCGCCCACCTCCTCCTGGAGAACGGGGCGGAGATAAACGGCCGCAACAGGCTCGGCGCCAGCGTCCTGTCCATGGCGGCCCGCGGGGGCCACGTCCACGTGGTCAAGCTGCTCCTAGAGGGTGGGGCCTACGTCGACGACTTTGACCACCTGGCTGTGGCTGCGGAGACCCTCTCTAATGGCAACAACAACAACAGCTGCAGGTTGAACACCTCACTTGTCAGACTGATGGGCATCTGGGTGCCTCTGTCGTCCTGACTGATGTGTGTGTGTTTCCCAACAGCACAGCTGGATTTGGACCTGGTGAGGGCTACCCAGTCGGAGGAGGAGGAAGGGATTTTATGGACATCACAGCTCTGATGGTGGCGTCCCAGCATGGTCACGAGGCCGCCGTCCGCCTGCTGCTGGAGTGGGGCTCTGATGTCAACTTTTCCCAGAAGACCACCGGCTGGGGGCCACTAATGGCGGCTACGCTCAGCGGGAAGGTGAGGCTGATCTCACTGTTGATTCTGCACAGTTGACCAATAGGTAGGGCTGGACAAGAAATCGATAACAATATATATCGCGATAGACACACGATCAATATCAATAGATAGTACATCTGATAGTGTTTGATGTTCAATATATAGAGTATTCAGTGACCCACACAGCATTCACAGCACAGGAAAGGCTTTCGCCGCTCAGCCTCTTAAGTTCAGCTAAGCTAAGTTCATCAACTGAATCAGTGTTTTTCAAATGTGTGACCGCCAGGGGGCGCAGTGGGGGGCCTGAGAAAGTCCGCTAAAAATTTTATGTTAAAATTTTCACCGTCATTTTTGTTTTCCGTCCTTCAATTTTTATCATTATTAACTATTACAAAGCATACGTTAAAATAATTCATTTATATGCTATTTCTGATGCTCATTTTCTGATTGGCTGCCAGTCAAATTCATCAAGTTGCTTTGCTCCTGAAGCTGTCTTAGAAAGTAAGTAATGGAAAAGTTTGTGACAAAAAAAAGCGATTGTGTTGAAAAATTGTACTATCTGATAATAAAGTCATCATATTCTAACCGATAATAAAATTTCATGGCGGGCTAAAATCAGAAGCTTTGAGGCAGCATTTTGGATGTAGTAGATATTGAATAGTGGATAAAAACCTTCTAAAAGTTGCCATTGTTTGTGGGTTTGCATAGACGGTTCCTGGCCAGAGGTTAATGCTCTTTGGGGGAAAAGTTTAGAATGGAAAAGTTTGGGAAGTCCTGAACTAACTAACTCACTCACTCACTCTTTGATTAAACCAGCAACAAACCTGTTGAATAACAGAAGGTTATTCAACCTGAAGGTTACGAAGCAGCAGTTTCAGGTTTCACTACTGTGCATTAGAATTGCTTAAAAAAAAACAACAGCGTGGAGTGGAGTGAAAGCCATGGATAAAGCAGGAAAAGTCCACCAGTTTGGCAGTATTTCAGGTGTTAAGAACAAAAGACTAATCAATAATTGTCAATATCGACAATTATCAATCTCAACTGATATGACACGCTTATATCGTGATATGTTTTTTTGGAGATATCATCCAGCCCTACTAATAGGTCTCTAGCTTGTCTGCAATTCCATCCTTTGGAGCAGCAGGTCGCTAACGCTGGCGGGGTCGCTAACGCTGGCGGGGTCGCTAACGCTGGCGGGGTCGCTAACGCTGGCGTTGTGTCACGTGTCCTGAAGGAGTCAGTAGCTGAGCAGCTGGTGGAGCGCGGGGCCGATCCAGACCGGATCAACGTTCTCTCCAAGACGGCCTTTGAGCTGGCCATGCAGCTGAAGCAAAGGGACGTCAAGGCGTATCTGGACTCCATCACCACCGTCAGGCCTCAAACAGGTGGAGTGCCACAGTTCAGCTGGTGTTGCGGAGTTGCACTTTTCACTGGAACCATTCATACATTCGCTGTGCTAATAATATTAGAAATACAAGGCGCACTTTAAATAGTCCATGTTTGTATGAGTTTCGATTACACGTACATATTCATATCACCTGAACATTAACGTTGAGTGAGCGAACAGATAAACTGACAGGCCACAAGGAGGTAAAACCAAAAACACACCAATACTTTTCCTTCATCTTTAATCTTCACCTACAGGTTTTGTGCAGATGCTTTGTAATCAGCATCTATTCTTCTGTGAATTTCTAGAAAGATATAAAAATGAATGCCCACATAAAAAAAAAAAAAAAACACGTTGTACACTTTCACTTAACTTTGCAATTATTGGCTACTTTGCGTTGCCATCCCTGAAAAAAAAAACATGTAGTTATGTGGTCATAATGACATCTGACACGCAGAAAGACGTTGGTAACAACACCTAAAAAACACCATCTATAAAGTCTATGAAAAGGGCAAACATCAAAACTTTTTTGCACTTCAGTTGTTTCATCCTAATTCAATTTTATGCGTGAGCGGTAACTGTATTTGCTAAAGCTGCTAGCATGTGACCACTTCCTGGTAAAGACAGGAAGTGGATACGGTGTTCCAGTGAACAATAAAGGACACTCGACCTCAGTCTCCCTACGTGTTCACATGCTGGCCGTACCGTGTCGCTGTTGTGCTTCGCCAAAGAGACTATTTAACCCGTCTTTGCTCTCGCTGTTACTGGTATACAAAAAGAAATAACAAACGATGCTTAGCCTGTTGGGATCACAAGTAAAGCCTGGTGGCCCGCCAGGCTTATAATGCTCATGTTGGACTTTTTCTTCTTAATTTTGTGTCCTGAACTACAGAAAAAGCCTTTACTTCCCATCGTATGTTTTTGTGTCTCTGACAACGTTAGTTCGACAGAGAGCCTTGAAGCTCTTCCCATCCCGACGCCAAACACCAGATTTCATTTTTTACCGTCTTTATGTTTTTCTGTCCGTCCTCACTTTCCCGTCTCTCCTTCGCCGCAAGCTGGTGTTTCTGTTACTTTTGTAAGCGATGAACTCTGCTATCATCGGGGTTTGTGTACATAGCCCCAAGCTGACTGAGCTATGTGGAGTGCAGCCAAGCACGGCTGAGGTCTCCCCTGCTCTTCTCTCCCTCTTTCGCAGACGACGAGAGAAAGAGGCCAGACGTGTTCAGCGCTCTCAAACTGGGTGAGTTCGCTTTTCAAGAAAACATTCCCCCACCCCCTCCTCTTTTAAGCGAAGCATTTGTGTAAATGTTTTTCAACTTTTAACGGGGACTCAGGAAACTCCCAGCTTGTTAAAGACATCTTGGAGGAGGATCCGGCCCAGGTAAACTCCTCCAATCAGGACGGAGCGTCGCCGCTCATGATGGCGGCGGTGAGCGGGCAGCTGGAGGTGGTGCAGCTGATGGTGGAGAAGAAGGCCGACGTGGACAAACAGGACTCGGTTCACGGCTGGACCGCTTTAATGCAAGCCACGTATCACGGGTAAGAGGGCGCCGGCTGTCGGGGGACTGATTGCACTTTTCGGGCTCGCAGAGATTTCAGTGGTTGCAAATACAATTTCTAATAACTTGCAGGTGTAGCCAGTCGGTGTTGTAGACTTTAGAAAGTCTTAATTCCGAGACTTTCCAAAGATTGCCAGCATTTCCAAATTGAGCGTGTACCGTGATGAACGGCAGAAGCCCAAACGAACAACAGATTGAAAATAGCTAACTATGAATCCTTTTAGCGCAGTAGCGGCATACACCCACCAGCGTGCTTCTGTTAGCATCACCTGGTTGTGATTACCTTTGTCCGTTAACAAGCAGCCGCCAGTCAACTTAAAAAACAAAAACATGGCATTTCTGACATCGACCAGTTTTTCTGTGCATTTCTGCTACAAACAGCCAAATTATTATTTTTTTCACTTTGCAAAAGTTGCTCTGTCATTCGTGCAGCACAAGTTACCTGCTGCCCCAAACTCCTCCCATTTTTGGGGCAGCACCTTTTCTATTGTCGGCCGTCACCAACCAAACTGTTCCAGGTTTTACTGCAGACACAGTAATCACCTCTCCTTCTCTTTGTTCTCCCGCGCTCTCCCAGCAATAAAGACATTGTCAAGTACCTGCTGAGTCAAAGAGCTGATGTCAACCTGCGAGCCAAGAACGGATACACTGCCTTTGATTTGGTCATGCTGCTCAACGACCCAGGTAGACCTGCTGAGCGTCACTCTTTGTTTTCCTTGATTCCCAACTCTGCTCTACACTGAGCATGTAAATTCCTTTGTGAAACCAAAATAAATAGGACTTGAATAAGTTTAAGTAGTAAAATCTAGCACTGCTACATTGTTTTCTCTTTCACTGCCTGACGTGCGTTTCATTTGACTTCTCCTTCCGTCAGACACTGAGCTGGTGCGCCTCTTGGCATCGGTGTGCATGCAGGTGGACAAGGACAAATCCAAGCACCGCGGCAGAGCCTTGATCAGCCGCTCCAAAAGCAGACAGTCCCTCAGCAACATTCCAGTGCCACCCGATGACAAGGGAGGCCTCAAGGTGAAGAGGTTGATTCCTTTTATTTCTGGCCGAAACTTCATCCGATTAATCGTGATTAATCGATTATTGAAATAATCGTCAACTAATTAAGTCATTGATTAATCGCTGGAGTATTCAGACTCTTAAGGCATGCCGTTTGCTGCAACAACAACACTCTGATAGCAGCAATTAAGTCAAAAGAAAAAAAAAAATATATATATATATGCATTTTGCTCTTCAGATGAAAAACTTTATTTAACTGTAAATATGTTCTACCCAGAATTCATAGTGGCCTATTTTTATCTTCACCTGATTCAGAATTTTTTTAATTCT
Source organism: Phalloptychus januarius (assembly GCA_902982915.1). NCBI lineage: Eukaryota > Metazoa > Chordata > Actinopteri > Cyprinodontiformes > Poeciliidae > Phalloptychus > Phalloptychus januarius. The sequence goes on from CADWAE010000405.1 coordinate 214,496, forward strand.
CCTATTAAACACCGTCTGCGATCAAATTATTAATTGGTTAATTGAAAAAAAAACAAGTCAACAGATCAGACATAAACTGTATCGATGTGAAGTGAAGTAGAAAAAGCTCACTTAGGTTTTTATTTGGCTGCAGATATATATTTTTTTTGCCGTTGTTGCATTTTAGGCATTACGATTTTTTTCTTATTTAAAAAAAGTCATTGAATTATTTGTTCATTCGTGTTTCTTGAGCATATTTTTAATATTGCATGAAATAAGCTTGCGTGGTTAAACGATGTATCTGCAGAATGTGCCAATTTCTTACACGATTAATCAATTAATCATCAGAATAATTGATAGAATAATAATTTACTAAAATAATCGGTAGTGGTGTCCCTACTGTTATACTAAATGTTCCATGTTTTGTTTTTCTTTCAACAATTTTTCATATATTAGGAACAAAACCAACATAAAAATGTATATTACACATAAGCATCCTGGGAATGTTATTGGGGAAAAAAAGGCATTTTTTAGTACCTGGCAAAAGTATTCACTGCACTACTTTGTGTAAGTCTGTCATAAAAAAGGGAGGTTAAAGTTAGTGGTTGGGTGTAAATACTTCTGTTGTTGCAGTATTTTTTGTGGTATTCATGCCTTTGCAGTCCTGGTGGAGCAGGATGTCCAATCGCTTCCGGAGGCTGAAGCTGACTCACACCCTGAGGCACGGCCTCTCAACCAATCGGCTGGCTCCATTTCCAGACGAAGCCGAGGCCTCGCTGGACGCAACGATGAGGGTGGACGCGAAGGCCGCTGCCGTGCCTAACGGGACGGCGGCGGCGGCTACTGGCACCACAGCTCCGGGAGCGAGCGACGCGAGCGCCGCGTGGGCCGTCAAGACCAAAGACGGCGGTGAGACGCAGTAAACCGAAGCGTTGCTGAATACTGGACTGTTTAAATTTTGATGTTGCGCAGCATTTGGGTTAAATGAGTTTTCTACCTTCCAGCAGGTCACTGCAGAACGTCCTCAGAAAAGGACGACTCTCTGATAAACACAATGGTGAGAGCGTCTGGTTTGACATGAGTAGATAAAAATTTTGAGGCCGTTTCCGAGCTCCGATTTTTTTTTTGGTGAAATTTTGGCATTTTGTTGATTCCAATTTGGGTTTTTTTTCCAGAACAGGAATCTGAATATCTGTTTTCCAACTTTCTTGCCATAAATTCTTAGTTATATTAGGAGCATACATTTTTTTGGTTTAGATGTTTTCAGATGTTCCAGTTTCAGGATTTCAGGGGTTTTGATACTGTTGGATGCTCACAACCCACTTTCTGTTCCTCCTCCAGCTGAGAAGCGGCGCTCCTCTGACCCGGCTGCCGAATGACAAGCTGAAAGCAGTGATCCCTCCCTTCCTGCCGCCGTCCAACTTCGAGCCGTGGAACTCCGACCGATCGCACGTCCTCCAAGACGGGAAGAGCGAGGCGCCGCGCCTGCCGATGCCTCCTCAAAGGAAGCTCAACAGCAGCGGGAACTCTGACATTGTGAGGGGAAAAATAAATTTCTAGCTCACGTAACGACCGTCGCTCCTTCGGTCTACTATCCTCCTCTCTCTCTCTGCTTTCCCCTCTCGAAGACGTCCATCAGTCGTGTTGTGAACAGGTCCATCAAGTTTCCAAGCATCCCTAAAGGCCCCTCCTCGTCCTCGCCCTCTAATTCTGGTCACTACCACTCCCCCCACTCCTCCGGGGGGTCCAACGGAGTCGCGGGGATCAACCGGGATTCTCACAACCGCTCAGGTGCAAACAAACACGTCACTCGGTGGACATGAGCTGAGGGTGAGCGTACCGATTTTCTTTTGTCGCCTTCACCAGGGGGCAGCGCAGACAGCGTTCTCTCCCAGATAGCCGCCCAGCGCAAAAGAGCCGCGGGGCTGATAGAGGCGAAGAGCCAAACGGCAGAGAAGCTGCAGAGCCCGCCTCCTCTGCCGGCGTCGGCGCCCGTCAGCCTGCCTGACATCCCGTCCAACTCCAGCCTGGTCGCCTCGGACCGCCACGCCAGAAGGGTTTGGGCTTCCTCTAATTCTGGCTCCCAGCGGAGCGCCTCCGCAGTCTTACAGTCGTTAATACGGTTCTGGTCAGAGGTTTATACGCCGACATCATCATCATCAGGATGTAAATGCCGTCTGTGTATCAAGTATGACTTAAAAGAAAATGAACGCCTTGAAACTGAGCCTCTGTCTCTTTAAGAAACTCTTTCTGAAACTCCGCCTTCAGGAAGTCGTCACAACATGGCTCCTCTATTGATGCTTTACCAGAGTTTTCACTCAGAAATAGGTTATGTTGTGTTATAATGTTATTCCTTTATGAAAAATAAATTTGAAGCATTGCTTTAATTCTTTTACTTATCGTTGTGAAATCCTTCAATCTCCTGGGGCAACCAGTCAGCTTTCAAAACGTCTTGTCTCACCAGATTCCACCTTTTTCCACGCAGAAGCTTCTTAAAGAGACGGAGTCCAATTTCAAGGTGTTCACGAACCAAAGTCAAATTTTGCTCAAGTCATTTTTGATATATGCAGCATTTTTTATAACAGCTGAAGTTAACATAGTTACTTGATTGTGCTATAAAATGACTGGAAAACACACGCTGCCGCCGCCCCTTTAAGAGCCCCAGATGGACGTGTAAGCCCCACTCTTCTTTGTCCTTCTCTGTAGAAGATGGAGCTGAAGAAGAGATCGCAGTCTGGGAATTCGTCCACCTCCAAGAGCACGTCCCCCACCTTAACCCCGTCTCCGTCCCCGACGCCAAAGATCCCCCCCGGCCCGGGCGACTCCCTGTCGTCGGCTTCGTCTCACCCGCGCTCCAAGAGCAGCGGCGGCTCCAGCAGCGGCACCATCACCGACGAAGGTGACGGCTCTTTCTGCCGGTCAGCACAGACTCATCATGTTCTCTTAAACCTCAATGTTTGTTTTTGTGTCTTTTGTCCACTCCAGATGAGCTGTCGAGTATTTTGAAGAAACTGTCTCTTGAGAAATACCAGCCTATTTTTGAGGAGCAGGAGGTATTCCATCTTCAGTTTTTTTTTCAGATGCAAAGGAAACTTTTTTTTTTGCGATTTTTTTTTTCCTAGTTCGTCCGTTTCTCTTCCAGGTCGACATGGAAGCGTTCCTGACTCTAACAGACGGAGACCTGAAGGAGCTGGGGATCAAAACAGACGGCCCCAGGCAGCAGATCCTCGCCGCCATATCTGAACTCAACGCTGGAAAGGTCCTCTCAGCTCTTCGTCCTCAGTTCGAAACTCTCTCTGCACGTATTTATGACCTTGGGTTCTGGCCGTCTCTAGGGTCGGGAAAGGCAGATCCTTCAAGAGACCATCCATAACTTCCAGTCGTCCTTCGGCAGCAGCGCCAGTAACCCGAGGCCGCCGGGCCAGTCTCGCTGTAAGCACAAAACAATTTCTGTAGATTTTTCAAAAAAAAAAAAGAGCATTCATCACAACTTCTTATTCTTTGTCATCTTTTTAAAAAATTTTTCTTGTTCAGCTCCAACAACTTGGATGAGGCATCAGGTTCGTTCCTCCAGCAAAAGATAACCCGATCAACGCTGATACCCGAAAGGGAAACGCTCCAGAGGTTCCTTTCCAGCAGGAAGCGAGGATGTTTCCGACGGCAACAAAAATAAGTGCAAGAGGACTGGCCAGGCTCTCCTGTTGAGAGAGTGTTTCATGGGACCAAAACCGGGAAGCAAGAAAGCAGCCGCTACTTTCCACTGAAGCGAGAGCAGGAAATAGGAAAAAATGGACAAAACCAGGAGTGTAGGGACAGAACCCTGAGGTACACCGTAAAGTAACAGACATTTTGTGATAAGAATGTGAGATGCAAGAAGCGTGTGATAAAAGCATCGGTTTCATTAAAAAGTAATTCGGTTGTGTGTGTAGAAATAAAAGGTGTCTGGATTGTCTTTTATTGGCTCTGGAAGCTGCTGAAGTGAAATGACTGAAACACGAAGAGGATGAAGCTGCATCAGGCGGTCTAAAGAAATCATGTCTTTTCATGATTAATACAAAGGAAATTATTCCAACCTGCAGTTCTTTGTGGTTGCAAATGTCATATTTATGATTTATGTCAATTTTAATGTCAAGAGTGGGAACGTCGTAGATATTCACAATGTCAAAACCCAAGGAAATACACATCTAAGCTTTTTTAGTTCACTGGTTATCAGTAACTTTGGGCGGTTTATTCATACATACATGTATGGAAACGTCAAGGGGGAAGGACTACGGCAAAGGCCTTAGATAAATACTTCTTATCAATAAGGCCGTCTCCAAATGATCTGATGTCGAACTTTGCACAGAGTGAAAACACTGCAAACTGCAAAAACATAAAATCTTACCAAGTTTTTTTTTGTCCAGTTTCTAGTGCAAATATTTGATGACACTTGACCTGAATAGGACAAAACTGACTCACAAGTAACTTCTCAGCGAGACATAAAAGCTCGTTGTAAGTCAACAGTTTTTGAATCTTTAAAAAAATGTACTAGTTCCACTGACGGATTGTTTCTCTTTCAAGAAGTGAAAAAATATGTTTGTGAAAATTTTATCAATATTCAGCAGTTATTGACTTAAAACAAACTCTGATATGTTTTCTGAAAAGTTAGTTTTAAGTTTGCAGGTTAAATGTTTCTAACAGTGAAACACTAAAGAAATGTTACTTGTTTGGGGGGAAAAAAAGAAGTAGACAGCATAACTCAGCTTTACGAACTGAAAACGATAATTACACTTCTTTTATTCTTTAATATTTTAGTGGACAAAATAACTGTTAAGGCTGGCGGGCCTTCCAGATGCGGAAAGCACCTTCAGCATAGATTGACCAGAGAGAAGACAATCTTCACTTGAAATCTGGTGAATTTGATCAAAGGAATCTGCATTACTCTTAGGCTTTACAGTTAATTAAATCTCTGTGTCAGGACTGAAGGACAGCTCCCACAATCAAACACGGAGGAGAAAATACCCCTGTCGTCCACAAGGGGGCAGTAAGCTCTTACCACTTACATGAAACTTTCAGCTTACAGCGTATTCGGTCTTCAACTTTAGTCAAAAAATTGAGCAATAGTCAAAAAGAAAAATAAATAACATATGTTTACATTTAGTCCTGTAAAGTTCATTCATTTCTTTTTTTTTTGTTGCCATATCTCTTCCTCTTTGTACTGTATGAATAAAAAGGATATCCCAGTACAAAAACACGACTTGATTTGTGCCAACATCGATTTTAAATCATCCAGTTTCCACCCTCACATGTTTTATTTGCATCCTTTTTCCTCACAGCCGTCATTCATTATAAAGAATTTCCCCCCCAAAAATTTGTGAGCTTGAATGTCGTCACTTGTTGTAAAACATATTTGGAGAGTTTAATACGGCTGTCTGGAAAGGCTTTAATTTTTTATTTAAGGATATATTTTGGCACTATTTTAGTACAGACTGAGACATTTTTGTACAACTTAAAAGGTTTCATGTTAAATGAACAACATACCCAGCCAACTTTTATTCTATCTCTCCCTCTCTTTCTTTCTTTTTTAATTTTTTTTATTACAAGGTTTGGGGTACTTTCAAAGCTCCAGAACTAGCCTGCAGGCTGCACTTTGCAGGAATCGTTCATATGTCTCAACTCTTCCAAATCTTTTCAGTAAAATTAATTGGGCCTGCTGGACTACATACTGTTTATCACCATATCTAATAAGGTATTTAACAGGCCGTTTCACATGTACAAAAAATGTCATGACTACGCAACTGCTACAGTGCATTAGACTGAAATTTATCTCACTAATTCAACTGGGCTACTAGAACGCTAGCTAGTGAGCATTCGAGCTACCCAAGGCAGTTGTCCCCCAGCTGGGTTGGCATGCTAACTAGCCAAGGCAGTTGTCCCAGCTGGGTTAGCATGCTAACTAGCCAAGGCAGTTGCTCCAACTGGTTAGCATGCTAACTAGCCAAAGCAGTTGCTCCTAACTGGTTAGCATGCTAACTAGCCAAGGCAGTTGCTCCCAGCTGGTTAGTATTCTGAAAAAAAAAATTGAGCTCTTAGCTAGATTTATTTATTTATTTTCGGTTATTTGTCTCATGTTACACTTTTCTGACTTGGTGACAGTTTTAACAAACATGTAAAAGCAAAACATTGCTTATAAAAGTTACATAAATCCGTTTTAAATGTTGCCGATAAAGCCAGCAATGAAATAATGAAACGGCAAAGATGCAGACGATAAATACACTCAAAAGCTTAGGCAGAGTTTGCCCACATAGACTTGATGAGTCGTCGTAATTCATTATTGGCTGCACGAAGAATTTGCACATTCTAGAAAACCTCTGAGTTTGACGGAGACAGTTTGTAAAGTCAAAGGGAGTGTAAAGTAATTTTTTCCTCCTGGTTGCAGATGTTTTGTCGACTCTCCTCGTAATTCTCGATCTCTGAACACAAAAGGCTTCATATATATTACGAGAACGCTATTTTAGATAAAGCTCCAACTTGAAAGAGGAATAAGAATATGCAGCACATTGGTTTTCGGCCTCGGGATCGTGCTGAACGGAAAACCCCCACTGTGAAGTGGGCCTGTGTGCTCATTACCATACAAATTAAGTATATAACGGTTCTCGTTTAGATCTGTTTTGTTTTATGGACAAATTTTGGTTTAGACCCTCTTCATCTACGTTCTCTTGACATGCCTCAACACCCACCATCAATCCCCGACCCGACCAAAATGTGGAACAGACTGGCCCCTTTCAACCCGTTTTGTTTTTTTTTGATGACCTGGATGTAGACGAAGCCGACAGGCAGGCGACAGAGTTCTTGTAGAGTTTAATGAAAAACATGGCTGCGGCGCAGGAAGGCTTCCCTCTCCTGCTGCCACGGCAGAGCCGGAGCTCAGATGTACATTCTCGGGGAGGAATCTGCAGGAACGAGAGAGAGAAAGAAAGAGAGAGAGAGCTACATTTGGAACATATTAACATGGCTGTGGCATGTGGGAAGCAAATGGAGTGACTCATTCAATTTCCTCATAATTGTTCTCATGCACATGTGCTTTTGATTGCGTCGAATAACATTAAATAATATTGTTTGTAGCTGTCAGTACAGTAGTTGCGCTGTGGTTGGGAACGCCATTCATGAATTATGATTGCGTTCTGGCAGTAAACTGAACACTGCGACTGGTTGAAGGTGGATGGATAATATGGTGAATAATAAAAGTGAACTTTTGTTTTGTTGTTGTTTTTCTTCCTCTTGTCTTGTTTTGTTTAGTTTTTACACAAAATCCCAACTTAAGATGTCTACCATAGGTCACGTCATGCGACTTTATTTACTAATGGTTTCAAGAGAGTGTGAAGAAATATGTCTGAATACAATCCGACTACACCCAAACATTTTTAAATATACATCTTTTATAGCAAAAAGTATGACTTACGTGTATAAAACTGGCATTTCTAAACAGTCCATCTCAAACCAAATAAGGCAGAAAACCCTTCCTGATGCCGCAGCTGGTTTTCCACAGACGATCCGAGCAGCGGTTGAGGGTGTGGAAGGCATGAAGGGGGCGAGATTAGGCGTGAAATTAGATTTCGGAATTGGGTTTCCCACGAGAACTTAAAAAGTCACATTTGAGAACAGAGAAGCATACGTAGTACGTGGCAAGGCGAATCAAACATTCGAAATAGTTTAAAAGGGTGCGCTTTCAAACTTTCAGGTTTCAGTGTCGTCGGGCAACTTCTGTAAGCAACTGGTGGCGCTTAAAAAAATGTTTTGAATCCTGTATAATTTTCTTTCCGCTTCAAATTCTTTCCAAATTTGCATTGGCTAAATTCACGTTTAATCCCAACTAAATGTACTTATGTTTGTGGTTGTTATGTGACAAAATATGGAAGCCTTCAATACTTTTGCAAGCCACTGCAAAGAAACCGAATTGAATTAAAGGGACGTATTGAAATTCAGTTCTGGGGTTTTACTGCAACTTCCCAAAAACAAAAGAAAAAAAGAGAAAGAAATTAATACACTAAAAAAGCAGTGGGCTGAGCAGTATCCCTGGGGAACCCCATATGTGGAAGAACGCTAAGTACTTCATCATTGGTGTCCCTTTTTGCTTGTGTTTAATCCCTGCTAATGTTTTTTTGGGTTGGGGGGGTCCAAATAAATCTGACATACGAAATAAATAATTTACTGAAGCCTCTGGCTGTACAAGAGAAAACCGTTTTAAAATGTGAATAACCTGAGGCAATGACTTTACCGCCCTTGTGTCTGTGCATCTGGGTTACTCCTGTTCTCTAGTGACAGGCAGTGATTCTCAATTTTAACTTTCACACTGAACGACGCTTATTTCATTCATAATTTTTCACCTCGTTTTGCCTTTGACGTAAATGCAATCCAACATTTCATCAAAATGACAAAGATGCCCCTAAGGTAAAGGCAGATGCAGGCTGTCGGTTAGAAGTCAGTAAATGGCTACAAGAAATAACAAACCCGGCCCATGTCAACGGTAAAAGCAATAAATATGATAAAGTTTGCAATTGCTGAAACTGCCATAGACAAGTTTGGGCCAAATTTTACCTTTTCGCTATGTACGGCGAGGAGGATTGGAGAAGTGCAAGAGAGAGGATAGTCGTGAGAGCTCCGAGTTTCAGAGACAAACATCGAGCTTTCTAGTCACAAACCCGCTTTTGTTGTATCATCTGCTAAGCACGGAGGAGGATGTGGGACGATGCGGGCCCGTTTCACTTCCAACAGCTGTGAGAAACCTCGTCAGGGGACGGCATCATGAAGTCTTCGAACTATTGGACCATTTTAGACTTTTAGAAAATCATTGAGCAGGACCCACACCAGAAACGGTTTGCCCAAAATAAAACCATCATCAGTTTTATATGTGTTTATCAGTGGATAAATGAGCTGGATGGCTCCCATTCAGATTCTCCTGTTTTCTTCTCTCTTTACTAATCCTAGGATCTGTGGGTTATAAACAGTTGTAAATAAAATCTCCCAGTATCCATCTTTGCAAACGATTTTTTTTTTGGTTTGCCCAGTGCCAACGGCGTCCCGGCATTTAGCTGCTGCCCGCGTCCGTCATCATTACCCCGTCAAACAAACATGACTCGTGCACTTTCTGAAACTCCGGGTGTCACGCAGCAGCGTAAGCCCTTCTGCCCCTGATTCTTGTGTAAAGTCAAAGAGCCCAAGCAGATTACAGAATGATCGAGGGACGCGGGGAAAAAACGTGAGACAATCTCCGCTTGACCCCTCCATCTGACCATCAAACGACCCTTGAAAAACCTCAAATCCAAACATCAACAAAAGATTATCTCTAAAACGTATCTTTTTTTTTTTTCTAAAGCAGTTGATGCAAGTTGTAATAGTATCAATGACAGGAAGAAAAAAAAAATGAAACCAAAGCATGGGTTTGAAAATGACTGGCACCATTCATGCTGAGTGTTGACAAGATATTCTGATCATACAATAGTTCTTGCAGTTTTGTTGAAAATTGATCGTTGTTATGAATCAGGGTATTTATTTTTTTGCGAGTTACTAGTTTTGTTGAACGTTCGAATGCCGTTCCGGATTTGAGATTTGCAGTCCCATGAGATAAAAGAAGATCCGCTTATTGTCCCCAAACAAATGTCAGTGGCATTAAACACTTGACGTTCGTGGAGTGGGACTGCTCTGCAACTTTAAACTAAACCGAATTACAGCGAATAGCTCAAACCTTAATATTAAAAACATGCTCTATAAAAGTCAGAACATGCTCCACATCTTAGAAAATAATTTTAGTCATGTTTTTCTTTTCTTCTTTTGGACTGAACAGAGTTCTACATGTGAGGGCCCGTAAAGTGGCTCCACTTCCACACCAAGTTCAGGTCTTCTTACACTTTATGCCCAATGATGAGTTTTCAACAACTTCTGCATGTGACTTAATCACCTCCTTCAGTTCATTTTACATTCGGTCCTGCAAAAATTTGCAACTTTTTCCACGTTTACAACCGCAAACACAAATTATTGCATAATTGTGAAGAGGAAGTAAACAAAAGATGGTTTTTAAACTGTTTCGCTGGTACGAATGTTGGAGGTGTGTTGTGCAGGTTCCGAGTAGCTCTAAGCAAAATCCAGGCCTCATAATTGCCAGAAGTCACTGAATTAGCGAACGTGTGCACAAGTCACATGATGTGTGTCATTTAGTGTCTGCGTAAGTCCAGCTGTTCTGTGTACGGTGAGAGGTTTGTTCCAATATTATCTCAAGAAAAGTCAGAGTTTCAAAAAATGAGAAATGAAAAAATGATTTACAATTGTAAATTAATCTCAAACATTATTTGATTGAGAAGTTGTTCAAATTGAATTTTTAAAAGGCGCTTTTATTTTAATTTAATAGACGTACCTGCTGAGCTCAGTATAGAGAACATTGTTAAATAGCTGACAGAGGAATAATGTGTTGACTGGTGAAGGCGGAGTTTCAGAAAAAGCAGGATCTTATTAAAGAGACAGTGTCCCAATTTCAAAACTTTCAATTACAAAGTGAAATTTCTTTTACCTCATCTACAATATGTAAATAGGTAACGTAGTAGGTAATAAGATTATACACATTATGCCACTACATGCCTGGAAAATACATAATATCGTCCCTTTAAAGTAAACAGCAAATATGTGGAAGAAGTTCTGTGTTCATTGTCGAGCAGGTAAAAAAAATATCAAAACATATTTCTGGTTTACAATTAAAAACATACAAACTTGCTTTTTTGGTCCCCTGACACTTTTCAGTTGAAGATTTTGGCCCATATGGCAAAACGCTCAGACACCACTAAACCAAAGCAAGTTGATGCATTAGAACGGCCCAGTCAAAGGCCTCAGATGCAAATCCAATTGGGAATCTGTGGCAAGACACTGAAAATTGATGTCGACACACACTCTCCATCCAATCTGACTGAGCCTGAGCCATTCCAAACGGAACACACTGCGCATTGTGTCCTTCGTTTTGCAGATAGCTTTACTTCCATTTGAGCAGTCATCTGGCACTTAATAAGAAAGAGTTTGCTCTAAATGACAGTGACAGGGGATCAGCAAATGTGTGTGTGCAACTAATTTGCGATGCTAACCCTCCCATCAATTATGAACGTCCATTACGATCGCGTCTCCACGGAATCCCACTGCGTCGCTAATGGAAACGTCTTAATCAATGAAAGCCACACTACTGCGTTTGGCAGCGGGAGCTTTTCAGCAGGTTCGCCTCCGAGCTCCTTGTTCCTAAACGCGTGTTCAACCACGCAAAACGCAACGCTGTACGGAGACAGCATTCAGGGTTGCGTGCATAGGTCAGGCCCGGCAGGGTTATCGGAAGTTTAAGCCCGGGGCTAATCTGGAAGGCAGCTTAGATAATGTTGGCCGTGGATTTGCAACGATACCAAAGCTCCCTGTAGCTTTAATGGCAGCAGCTGACAGTCTTAACAAGGCCTCTATGGATCCACAGCTTCACCTGTCACAACAAATAAAGCATCTCTCCTGGTAAAGTGCCACGTGCGCTGTCACTAGCGCAACCTGGCTACTTCATCCTAATGATTACAATGTCAGGGCCTGTCAGAAGAGTTAGGCTGGGAACACATGGATTCGATTGCTCTCATAGTAACTTCACTGCCATTATTATTTTTTTTTCCCTTCCTCCTTCCTCCCATGTATTATTAATAAGGACCAGAGGTGATTATAGCGGTTTTACTCAAATTTATTGCTGCCAAAATGGGCAGTGACAGCTACATGCTGTCAGCAGGCTTCATTAGCCCATAGATCAAAGTTTCAGCAAAACAATCACAACGCAAAACTTTTTAGAGGTAATAAAAATGGCTGACGTCAAACTTCTTGAGCCACATTGCGCCCCCCGTATACCTGCCCACATGCCTGACAGGTATCGAAAATTATTCAAACCAGTCCTGTCTGAATCTTTTTTTTTTTCCCCTCTCTTCTCCATCCAAGGGGCCGCTATAGAAACTCGAGTCAAGAGAAGATAAAAGGCATAAAGAAGAAGCATATGTCAGCACCTCTACCTAAAAATGACCAAGAAGAGGCCCGTTATACATATCCCTGTGGATTTGAAAGAAAGCACATTACCTTTGAGCTGCTACTGTACGTTATACTTGGGGGCAGTAGAGAAGATATTCATAAATTCTGACCTTAAGGATGGAAAGAAGGAGTTTACATCTACGGTTGTACGTCTCTCACTAACAAAATCAAGAGTTTCAATTGGCTGATTTTATTCAGCTGCATTAAAATTTCTTGTCATAGTGTAAGAATCCTAAGTAAAGCTAAACGAAAAAGAAAAATAAATGACTTTTTCCACAACATTGATAATAGAAAATACAGCAAATAAAATTATTTTTGTATATGTATATATATATATTTTATACATTATATAATATATATAATTTTATATCATAGAAATGCTAAAAATATTTATAATTTTTATCTTAATAGTGGAAAACAGAGCGCCACCTCTTTTCACCAAGGGGAAAACAAGCAGGAGGCAATATGAGCCAAATTATGAATTAATATTATCATATTTTCAGTTTTTTGTGGCTTTGTCTCTATTGGAAATGTACATTTTATCATAAGAAATTCTCTCGAGATAATTTTGTTATCTCAAGACAATTTATTCTCTTGAGATGGGATATCTAGTTTTAGTTTTCTTTTTTTAAAAATATATATTTTTAAATCTATTTTGCCAATTCACTTAAAAAATTTATAATTTCCACTCAGCAAACAAATATTTCGTGCTAACGAGAAAATTGTAATGTTAGCACAAGCTAACCGGTTTTGTCGTCAAAAGGGAATGATGTTCTCGTTATCGTGTTGCAACCACAGAAGGAAAAACTGTTTTCTTCTCCTTGTTTAAATGTCATGTCAAAGAAAATGGACGCCCCCTTGTGGTAGAAGCCATGTAAGGCACTGTAAGAGAGATTTTGAGACTTTTATTCTACTTATGAAGCCACAAAACAAATAATATTCAGATCTTTCTAGGCATTAAACATAAGTATGTAAGTCACATTATATAGACTGAATGATTCGACATTGATTATGGATGTTATAAATTGTATCTTAGTAATGTTTTCTTTTGTAATGTAGTTATTTTTGTTGTTGGTTTCTTGTGGCGGCAGAAGGAGTGGCTCTCTCCGGAGCCCCTGTGACGTCAGAACCTCCACCTTTAAAGTTGCAGCTGCTCTTTTGGGAGAGTATTTTACCAAATTATTAGATTTAAACAGGAGGGTACAGAAGCAGAAAAGGGGCATTCGAGTCAAGTGACTGAAGATTACCGCAGCTCTTCCAGTAATAAACTTAAAAATCGGTACACCCAGTGCGGTTTCGTAAGTCCCCAAGGCAATCTTGATGTTACTTTCATGTAAACCCACGCAGGCGCCAAACTTTAATCTCGCGATTTTACAGAGGCACTGTGTGTTTGTTTTGAAGAGGATTCCAGAGCAAACTAAAGAATTTCTTTCACATTTTGACGCAACTGTCACGCTTTTCCCGCAGAGCCATCCGGTTGCTGGAAACTACATCTGAGTTGGTCCAAAGACTTCCCTGTTAGTCCATTAGAAAGAAGAAGAAAAAAAGCTCGTGCCTGGTTGACACCGGAGACTCGTGTCTGTTTCCCAGACACGAGTCTCCGGTTCTCGACCCGAGCCTCGTCTGTCCTGTTTGAAAGTGGCGACTGCAGCTGTAGTGAGCGCGAGGTCCCGCCTCTCTCATTGTGCGTGTGTCTGCGTGTGCGCACGCGGCAGTTCGCGCGAGCCGCTTTCAGCATATGCTGCTTTCACGTGCTCCTCGAAAAGATTAAAACCGATAAACACATACTTGTTTGGAGTTTTACATCAATATCGCCGCAAATATCAAAGGAGGATTCACACAAAAATAATGCAGAGAGTTAGCCGGTTTTTTTTTTTTAAAGAAAATGGTAGGGATTGGAATCCAGCTCATCATGTGTTTTTTCCTTCTTTTTCTTATAAAAACGTTGAAAAAAAAAAAAAAATCAGATGCAACAGTTATCAAACGTACCACCCTTGTAAATACTTCCAAAAAATGAAAGACATTTAAAACAAAATTAACAGTGGGACAGTTTGTTAGGCCTGCCATTGAAAAAAATCAAATAAATAAAATAGTTTACTGACACTGCATAATTGGTGGCAAACAAAGTTTAATTATTACTCAATTTCATTTGTACTTAGAAGGTAGCAGCTTAAAAGAGGAAAATTAAAATCTTAAAATCCAAAATGTCTGCTTTGCATGTTCAACTTAGTGATATTTACAGTAAAAGAAAAAAAACAAAAATGGTTTATTCGCATTTCTAGTCGGTATGCATTTAGCAACAACTTTTATAAAATTTGCTACAGAAGCGTTAACATTCCCGATACACTTTAAAATTCTATGTGGAGATACAAGAGAAAGTTGGTGGTTGGAGAAAAGCTTTTGCTTGCTTTTATGAAAGCAAAATTCAAAGTAAAAATTCTGGATTGTCATAATATGGAAACCAAATAGAATTTTTTTTTCTACAGTATATAAAAGTACAAATGCGTTAAAGTAAATTCTCAGCTTGGTAATCCCAGTAGTTTGCTTAGTCACTGAGGGGATCAGTCAACAAAACCACACTGGGTCCTGGTGTAGCGTCCCAATCAATGATGTTAAAGTGTTGGAAAAAATATATATACACATGAAATTTTTTTTTAAAATAAAAAAGCTTTTTATTTATCATTATCTTTTCTTATGAAGAAAAGATAATGATATTCATTTGTTTGTATTGAGCTACAATATATTGTCTATATTGATTGTACCTTAAGGAACTACACATGACAACTAGCCTTTATGGCTACCTATGTGATGTGAATTGTCCCTTTTTTAAATAAGTAAACAACAACAATAGCACATGTAGCTGTATTAAAAATCGCTCACAGAAAAGACTGTGAAAAAGAGAAAAAAGAAAGGATGGCAGGTGAAGTAAAAAGTTAAAATGAAAAGTGGAAGATAAGAATACAGGAGAGGAAATAGTGCATAAAGAATTCGCCCTAGAAATTTGCTTCTGCATTTGCAAAAAGAAAAAAAAATCGAGAATCAAGAAACCCCAGCGACAAACAACATATGTAACAACAACAACAACGATGTCATTGAAAAGCACACGGGACTAATTAATACAAGCTTGTGTGTGTATAAGGTATAAGGTTTCTCCATATGAATGTACAATGGCAGGGGTGAGGAGACACAGACCTGCCCCCCAGTACCCGAAGCAGATGGAGGAGATGGAAGCCACAGACTTCATAAGTTCCCCCCACACCGACTCCCACACCCTCCACGGGAGCCCCCGGGCAAGCTTGATGCTAAGTGTGGGAACCACAGTCTCAATAATCCTCAAACCACAACAAAAACGACTAATTCCCACGTTACGCGCGGCACTTGAAAGCAGCACAAGCTCCTCTCCTGTGTGTATGTGCGCTCGCGCGGTGTGTGTGCGCTCGCGCCTTGTTTTTGCGAGGCAGCGAGTTGCGTGCGAAGAGCTCGACATGTCATTCAGAGGAATCCGCCACCTGAAACGCGAGGAAGTCAAGGCGACTCAATTGGGTATAAAGAATCAGCCAACATCTGCCTCCGAGCAGAGCGACGCTGATGAAAACATCAGCGCGGAGCTCGTGCAGGGACCCCGGCCGCGTTTGTGTTTCATCTTCCCGCTGGATCTATCGCTTCCCGGAGCCGGTGCACCTCCGCCAGGCGCATCTCTTTTGGAACATTTCAAAGTGGATGTGATTCTGGAGCCAATTCGATACTGGATTTAATCCACGGAGATTCTGGGTTAGTGTATTATTCTCAGATTTTTTTTTTTTTTTAAGTTTTGTGATTTTTTTTTTTTAGGTTAGTTTTCTGCTGTTTTTTTTTAAGTTTGCACTGTTTAACAACATTATCACAAAGTCGTGATTAAAACTCTTGAGGACAAGATAATTTAAGCGTTTACGATTGACAACTTCTGCAGCTCATTTTAACTTCTTATGGGTAGTGGGGGGCAGGAGGAGGAGGGACGCACTCATTTTCTACACATTTGATCTTGAGGGGCTCAGGGGGGGTCAAAGCTTGACCTTTGGAAACGTAGTAATGGTCAGCAACACGATGAAGCTGTCATCCTGCACGTGCCCTGGAAGAGTCTTCCTCCAGCCGCGTCGTAAAGCAGCTCTCTCTAACTTGCCGTGTCTTATCCGCAGCGCACCTGTTACCTCCACGGAGCGCAAGATCATGATCCCACCTGGAGACTGCATGTATGCGGGCAGAAAGAGGAGGAAGCCCATCCAGAAACAGTTAAGGAGCCATGCTTGATCTTGTGCATGTATTAGATAAGTGCTCGCGAGTGCGTGGATATTATTATTATAATTTTTTTTTTCAGGCTTAGTCTTAATGATTGGTGAAAACATTTGCTATTAAGACCAAAAAAAAAAAAAAGAGAGAAACTTTAAGCACAATTATTTTTGGAGTTTCTGTTGCATATTTATGAATGAAGTCAGACCCAGAGTAGATTTTACAAGTATTTTAATCTAAGTTCATGCTTTTAAGATAAAGAGGCTGAATAGTTGGTAAATTAGGTTTTTGCTTCTTCTTTTTTAAGTACTTTACTGACTTTATGTGATGCAGACTTCTCATATTTGATCCTAAGGGACATAATGAATAGGGATGACTGTTACATAAGTTAATAAAGAGGGAAGTGGTAATTTGTTTTTCACTCACCCCCCAAAAAAACGGCCTGTGGCATTTATAAAGTTTTCATGCTCGGCCCTGCCTTTTTGCTGCTGATCTGAGAGGAAATCTGTGCCACATCAGAACCACTTCTCTGCATGGACTTTTTCAGCTCCTAAAATGAAACAAGCACACTGGTATTCTGCTGTTTTTGTGGTTGCCTTTGTTTTTGTTTTTTTTTCATTTTGGTAAAGTGAAAAAAAAAAAAAACACCAAAATAATCTTAATTTATACTTCTATGCTCCAATCAAACCAACGGCAACTGTTCAAGAAAATTGTATTCCGATTCTTCACATTGTCTACCTTGAAGGAAGATATGGCACAATGTAAAATTCACTCCATTTGAACGTTTAATACCGGGAAGAATCATGCCCACACTAACTTTACTTGGAAAACATTTGGCAGAATATCGTGCAAGATTCTTGCTTCTTGGATATCTCTTTTGCCCTCCGCAGAGCCTTTTGTCAAAAGAGACGAATAAATGTGGTTTTATGGCGTATTTAAGGCAGAGAGGGAAGATTTCCTTGTGCGCACTGTGGTTTTGTCAAGTCTTGACTCTCTGCATTAGTTTGCAACCTGCGGTGCTTGCCCTGCAAAATAAGCCTGTTTTAATCCTAAGGAAGTTATGAAGACCAATTTTGCATTTAACCACGTTATTTCCTAAAAGTAACGTTGGTAAAAAAAAAAGTTTTGCTCAAAAACTGACAAAGTTTGTACTCGTTTTTGCTTCGAGATCTAAGCTGATTTACTTGCGTCGGGTGTATTTTTTCCTGTGATGTCACAAACCTGACATAAAAGTATACGTTTGAACAGACACCTGCCAGTTTAAAAACATAAAGTCTGACGTAAAATTCACCAAATGCATCACTTTTGCCGGCTGTTTTCTCACATTTGGTGAACTTCTTTGCTCCAGAAGTTCACCAAAGAAAATGTTTTTGTCTCTTTTACACTTTCACGACTCGACGTTTATCCCGTCCGCCTTGTCGTCGACAGGAAGCCGTCCTCCGCCACCGAGAAAAGCAACCCGTCCAAGAGGCACCGGGACAGGCTCAACGCCGAGCTGGACCGCCTGGCCAGTCTGTTGCCGTTCCCTCCGGACGTCATCTCCAAGCTGGACAAGTTGTCCGTGCTGCGCCTTGCCGTCTCCTACCTCCGCGTCAAAAGCTTCTTCCAAGGTAAATACTGCCTCGAAAGTTTGCGTTGTGGTGCTCAGGACCGTTCGTTCCTCTCGCAGGAGGTACTGTGCGAGCACAGAAGACAATGCGGACTGTCTCAGCTGATGAAAATAGTTAATTTGAAGTAATTTTTTATGGAGAATATTCTGTGAGGGCATCATTTTCCATCTTCTTTTGGAATGCTTGTGAGGGACTCCACAGCATAAACATTTGATCAAGCTGCTAAGGATGAGTCATGAGTTGAAGACGGTTCATAAATATGAAAGAAAAAGTCTGTTTTTCTGGCTTAAATCACCGCTGCGCCTTTGCTTACTTCTGCTACGTGTAAGTGGAAAGTGGGCTGATTTCTTGTTTTCTGATCCACGCGCCGTCTTGCTCTTCCTCCTGCTCCTCTTGTTGCTCCCCACCGTTTACTTCAAATATTCATGTGCCCCTGAAGGCCGGATTCAGTTGCCGCTGGCTTGGAATGCTGCTTTGTCAACGTCAACGCTGAAAGGCGCAGATGAAATTTTTTTTTTAAAGTGAAATAACAGGATCACGTGAGATTTACCTCTTAATTTTCTCAGGATTGGTATGAGATCCTCACAACATGATAATCTTGAGTAAAACCAGCAGAGCACCAGGGTATTAACAGAGATTTAAGACTATAAACGGCAACATAGTACTGATGTAACAGCTTTGGTCTATAAAAACACTTACCAGGTGTCGTTGTTGAAACTGTTTCCTTAGTAAGAGTTAATCAGTGGAACTCCTTTAGTTTTCACACCTTGACTGTATGCATTTTGCAAGGCAAGAAAAACTCCCAAAACAACCAATCTGATGTTCTCTGCAAGTATAAAGAAAATATAGCTGAAATAAACTTGTAGACTCTCTGTTTAGGTTTTGTTTACTTGTGTTTAGCTAGTTCCTCTGACTCCGGTCTAATTTCAGTTCATTGAGGTAATTGTACTCACAAGTTCCTCGCTTCAGCAATCATTGTCCCTAGTATTGATACACTCCTTTTTCAACTTCTCTTCACTGGATTCTCTTGTTTGTTCTCGTGTGTCCTGGAGTTTTCCTCTGTGTTTCAGCTTGTTAAGTTAATTAACCACCTGAAAAGTGTCACATCAATTTCCTGCTTGTTTTTGGGGCCTCCACCAACACCACACACATGGCATCAGTAGCCGTCTTTTAGCCAGTTGACCAGCAGAGTAATTGATGGTTGACGGTGAGGTCAGCGAAATTTTCTGATGCTTCAAAACTGTAGGAACGGTATGACAGAAAAAAATCGGGGCTGTTTTGAAACCGTAGCTTTCCGAAACCTGGGTAAAACTCAACCGTGTCTACGTGTGGCGACACGGGGTAAGGAGGATAAAAGGGTGAAACGGGGAGGAAAAGTCGAGGTCCCGCAAAGTTCAATGCCTACTGTGTCTGCCTTGATGGGGTGAAACAAAGTTCCCATCATTGTTTCTGAGAAGTCTCTTTGGGGATTTGTAAGCTTCGTCTGTGCTAAAAGTTTTGCCCCCTTGCCCCGGTGATCTCCAGAGTACGCTTAATCTCCACCATCCGGTGCCTCGGTTTGGCATGACACCCAACAACTGGCATCCTGTTGGCTCCTTCCTTCTCACACACATGCTTACTCCCTCTCTCTCTGTCTCTATCTCTCTTTTTGGCATATACTTGAACACTCATTTAGCTTAGCCAGCACGCAAAGTTGAAGAACAGGTGCTAATCTGAGTAACCGAGCGGCCATGGGTTCATGGAAAGATAAAGATACCTTTCGCGTCCGAGGTGTGGGGCGATGGCGAGAACGATCCCAGCCAAGGGAATCCTGGTAAACTCTTGTAAAGTGAACGGAAGTGAGTCATATTGTCAGCTGGCGCCTTCGTCAGCTCGGAGTTGTGCTCCGTTTTCCAAACATCCAAGACGACGTCGTGGGAAACCCTGCAAGCATTCGGAATATGCATCTGGCCTGCGGCCCGTATTTGTTTACTCCTCCTCTGCTGTTATTAGTGGCAGTAGTGACCGGATTATCTGACCTTTGATGCTTCACAAATAAGATTAATTAGAGAGGAACATGAGGGATTTGGTTGTGTTTACATCTGGAGTCTCTCTGCGCGGCCTCCATCCTATCAATCGCCTTGACCCACATTATCGACACCTCCCCATCTCTCCTGCCCCACCCTCGCCCTCCTCCACCCTCATCATCCCCATCCGATGTGTGAGCGCGCAGCGCGAGACTGGAGCATTGCTACATAAATCTAAGATGAGCAGCAAAGTACATGTCCACATCCTTCCTGTGGTTTCAAACAACAGTCAGAATTGTCTATGAGTCACTGACAGAAAATAAGACATGAAACCATGAAACCTGCAGCTTTAAGTTTCATTTGTCTTTATGAACAGTTTTAACTGAGGGAGGATCTTTTTTTTCCCTTTTTTTTTTCGAGGGTGCAGTTATCGACTTTGTCCAGCAGGGGACTGTGTAAAATTACTTGCTGATGATTAAGCAGATGTTAGATTTTGACAACAGACTGGACTGTTAAACATACATTTATTGACGGGATCAGTGAGGTTTCTAAAAAAAAAAAAAAAGTTCATTCAGAGACAGGTCATGAAGCAGGTGCTTTTTGGAAGGTTTGCAATTTGTAGAAGCGCTCATCTGTGTACTTTGTACAAATATACCTTCAGGCTGTATGCATCTGCATGTATGTGTAAATAAAAGCCAGCAACCGACAGTTTTTATTATTTCATTTTGATCTCACGGAAGTCAGTCAATCAGCATTTGATGTACTTAAAAACAAAATACAATCAGCTGAAATTATCCCTTGGTTTATTAAATAATCAGAAGGCTCTATGTCATATTGTATATCACATGCAAGAAAAGGGTTAGTATGTTAAAACTGTTAGAATCTAAGACAGTGAATGATGATAAAAGTGTTAAATATACGGAGATCACAGGCTTGTTTCACTGAGTGAAAATGTTTTGTATTTCCTCAGAGATTGAGTTGAATCTACTTTTTGTTTTGGCCTCATTTCCAGTCAGGTGTGAGTTTGCTCGCACGACAACAGGTGAGCTGTAATTTCCTCTCTGCAGTGTAACTGCTGAGCCGGTTAAATATTTAGCATTAGTCCAACACTCTGATCATCTCTCCTGCGGGTTTCACAGTTGGCAGACAAAACTGTTTCAATTATCACGTGTTAGTTTCAGCTTTTTTTTTCTTGTTGAAATGGAAAAAAATAACAATTGTTCGTCCACTGTAATTAAAATCGAATAGATAGTTTAGTGATGGGCTAGCTACTAAAAAAGGGTCTAGTGATGTCATGGATTATACGTGCAATAAATGCACGATTATGCAGATGGATTTGGAGCGGGAATATTGATAATTTTGCGCTTCCACCCACTGCCTTAGATATGCAAAATAAAAGATCTGACATTATGCTTCTTGCAGTTGGTATTTTTTTTTACATATTTAAAAAAAACAAACAAAGAAACAAACTGTTGCCTTGCAGCAAGAAAGTTCTGGGTTGAATCCTTCTGCGAGGAGTTTACATGCTCCTCCTGTGACTTGACAAGTAGGATACATTTCCATTCATCTGGCTTTAAAGACAACATGCTAGGCGTCAACACCGCACACTGATAAGAGAGAAAAAGAGACTTTTTAAACCAGAGAACCCAAAGACCTAGCGGTAAAAGGCTATTTATTCTCTAACACCCACAGTCTTATACAGTAAATGAGCCTAATGAAACGCACTCTTCAGGCTATCAGATCAGCTGATCTAATTCTTGCTAACTCCCACCTATTTGCTGTTGGCATGCTACGCGTCCAAAAGCAACGTCCAACAATATCGCATTGCTTTCTGTGGCTTTTTGTGTGCCTGTGTTGTGGTTTCCGCTAGGAGAGTGCAGCACGTGTTTAATTTGCCTGCTGCGGCCAACGGTTTCCCCTCTCTTCGGACACAAACGCAGAGTTCATGTTGCTTCAGAAAGCTTAAGGCTCTGCAAATGCACCGATTAGCGGGGCACTTTGCCGCCACGGTAACTCGGTGACCAGCAGGTACAAAGCCTCGTGTTGAGTCGGAGATGGTTTTACATTTCTATATTTGCTAACCCCACCCTCTCAAAACAGCAACAACAACAAAAAAACTTTTAAACTCTGTGTTTGAGATTTGTCGCTTTCTTTTCTATAAAAGCCACCTTTTTCAGTACGGCTGGTGTTTGCATGCAGAGGGAGCTTGTTAATTGTCAGTTGCCCAATAGGGAAATGGTGTAACCAGCATCTTGTTTCAGTGGTATCGCTTCAAACCTTAATTCATTAAATTGACTCTCAACATCACATGAAAACCTGCCGCAACATTTCCGGTAAACTGAAGCAATTCGCCTAGATTGGTAATATATTTGTTTTCATGTACGTATTTTAAAAAAAATCCAAAAACATGAATATTAAACTGGAAATCAAAAGTTTGTTCGCATCTGCTTAATAGTTTTTCTTTGTGTTTCTGCATGGTCATGCCTTTTGTCAGGCATACATCAAGCCATAGCTAATGTTTTTACACACCAGTTGATTTATACAACATTTACTTAGCTTGCTTTTTTTAAATCTATCAATCTAGCTTGTATGAAAACATCTGTCAGAAACTTTTACAACAGATTCATATGCTTCTGACATGACTTTGGCTTCTTAAAACCATTGGAAATGTTGAGCAAAGATAATTTTACTTGATCAGTTATTAATTTTCTCAGGATAAGGGCATTTAAATAATCTTTTTGCACTTTCTTTTGTCTATTACAGACCAGTAGATATTCCACCATTTCAGGTGAATCATTAGAAATACCAGCAATCATTCAAACATACATATAGTCAATACAATCCAGAAATGTCACTATGCATGTGGCTTTGTAAATGCGAACACTGTAATAACCTAACACATTAAACTGCTGTAAAAGTTCCCGGATATTTTATTTGCGTAGATTTTTGTCACTTATTCTGAATGCTACGTTAAGTTTCAAAGGCTAAAAGACACTTAAATAAAGAAAATTTTAACCGTTGTCATTCGTATCTATGTATTTATTTATCATCAAGACTATAGTACATATATGAAGATGTTCTCATGTGGAATAATGTCAATTAAAATACACTTAAAACCTGCAACTCTAGATCAAACAAAACCAAACACCCGGTAACAACACAGTTTCACACCTGTTAGCTCAAGCTTGACAACTTTCACGCTCTCTTTTCATCTAGTTATCTAGTTTGTCCTTAATTAAAAATGACACAGTTTACAATTAAGTCATAAAAAACATAATTTTTCAATTTAATCCAGAAACTTCTCCCTGAATATTGTCTTTAAGGTACTCAACTGGCTAGCAATTTCAACTTTAGCATTAAGCTAGCTAAGGCTCTATTCACAGTTACATCTAAACTGTAGCCCGCATAAATACACCAGCCTTACTGTTCTATGCTGAAAATGGTGAACCGGGATTGGAGCTGACTAAACCAAAACCATTAGATTTTAATTAAAATGTTTTAAGTTTGCAACTGGTCAAACCTCACCTTTATTTGACGCTAGATTTTAAAACTAAATCTAGCTTGAATTTAGCTCGATTTAAAGTGCGAATAATTTCATGGCTTATTTCTACCGAAAATGTATTTTTACAAGAATAGTAAACACCCAGAAGCTATGAAGTGTTCCAGGCAGTGAGACGGACCTCATAAGCTAGCTGCGTATAAAGGCCTTTGATGTAAACGTATCTACATCGAACTGGACGTTCCACTGAACCTCCTTTCTTAGCCTTCATGCCATGTTTGGTAGCGACAAGGTAGAAAAACACAAACCTAGACAGAGAAGGATAAGAGAAAAAAAAACCAAAAAAAAACCAGCAGCGCTTTGGTGTAGATATGTGTTGCTAATCAAGCGTATGCAGTGCAGTTTCAAAATGAGTTTCCTTGGGCTGTTATCTGCTTGCTGAGCTATAATAAAAGAGGAAGAGAAACACCACAGAGCCCACAGACTCACGCCAGGCAAGTGACGTCAGCAAGTAGACAGGAGACAGTTTTGTAACCCGACAGAGGAAGGAGGGAAATAAGACGCAACAATCAGTTTGAGTCATTATTGTATCACCGGCTAATTAAAAACAATTTCACAGAGGTAAGCCGCCACTTTGCCACTATTTCGGGGTTTATTCTTCCCGTATCAGGTCTGTTATCAAATGTGGTCCTCACCAGTGCAGGCCGTTTGATTTCCTAAAGCGGGAAGTGCAGCAGCGTGACAACCGCTTCTGAATGGAGTCTTTTTGCTCAAGGGTGGAACTGTGGATCAGGTCAAATCATAGACAGACTTTTGTGTTTACTAAACTCCCAGTGACCCTACACTTTTTCCTTCCTTAAGACGCAGACGAGATGGTCAGGCGGAATCCGAGACGCATCGGCACGATAGCGAACGAAGTGGAAAGGTTCAGTGGCGGAAAGGTCACGGCGTGGTCAATTTATTGTTTCTGAAGCCAGATTTCTTCACTCCGGACATCTGAAGCGGGGCTCTCGTTCTCTAATGTGGCGATTTAATTACATGAGGAGATCTTCAACTTCGATACACTGATTTGATTATATAAATATTCTTAAACAAAGCACATAGTTATATAGCTGGCTACCAGATTTGCTGCAGATATGGTGTTTTTACAAGTCTGGAGATCATCCCCAGAAGAAAAATCATTTTGAATATTTACAGTTTCCTATAAAATTTATGTCTCTTAAGTTATTAATCTCATGGTTGTGTCTAATGTTTGATTTTACATTCAGATAGTGGCCTGAAAAAGAGATAAAGCGGCATGAAGTAGTTTGTTACTGTGAAACAGAAGGAAACCGAAACATGGTTTTCAAGCAAAGAAATCTCAAAAGTGTGGCATTGATTTGTACAAAGTCCCCTTTACTCAGATATCTTGTGTTTGTCGTCATAAAATTACAAAAAATGAAAGACTGAAATTTGAGGCTGCAATAGGACAAAAAGTGAATTGAAGTCTACCTTCAATTCTTTTTGTTTAAAAATTGAATATCTTCATTTGTCACGTCAGTCTGCACCTTTCTCAGACTGAACCTTGCAAAGGCCAGAGCCTTTGACTTTTTCATTTGCACGTACTGCTTGATCCAATTACGGTGTTAGAGGGTCAAGGAGATAAGCATCACTTGCAATCAGTGAAACATGACTGGGTAGCAGGCATCAACTTGACACACACTTCAATGGACCAGCACAGACTCAAACTCCCTCCAAAAAGACAATAAAATGTCACTCCAAGCCAGAAGCCCAATTACGCGATGACGTTGGTGTGAAACCACCTGCAGTTTTCCTCATGCGACGTGGGCAGGTCAGACCGACCCTGGTCGTCTGCCCTCTTGTCTCCTTTTCAGTCATTTGCTTATTGCACTGGCATCCGTTGATGAAAATCACCTTCCACCATGAACAGAGCGTGATCAGGCCTCAGTACCACTGCTACAGCTTCCCTCTTCCTCTTTCCTCTGCATGCAATGTCTGTACGTTCGTGCGACGTGTTCTGACGATGTGCTGCAGCTGAAAGCGTCGACGGTGCTTAGGTTAATGTGCGTCTACTGCAGGTTGATCACTTTCTTAACGGCGCACAGTTAGTCAAGCACTTCTCAAGAGAGCGGCGCGAAGGAAGCCGTAAGACGTCCCATCACGACGTAGGGTTGCTTTTCATTAGCAGTAACAGGGAAGATGGTCAAACGTGATGGGTAGATGCAAACATGTGAGAGAAGTCGTTCTAACTAGACAGTGCTGTTTAGGAACCGTGTCAAAGTAAGTATGTGGAAATATCGGCGCTTTACTTGTTGCACACTGTAACACACAGCGACCCTAAAATCTCTGCTCTCCCATGTAGACATGCAAACTCAAATATGGAGTTTTTTCAAACTTCCACTTTGGTCAGATTTCTAGACATTTTTATAAGTATTCGTTTTTAGTAATAATAAAAGTTTTCGTGTTGATGAAAGGCCAAAACCTTAAAAAGTGTATTTGTTGTAAACTAGACCTGAAACACAAACTTTTGACCACTTTTACGAGTTGCTGTTTGGGACAGAAATGTAAGTAGTAGCACGTAACCTTGAATCGATCAACCACGTGATTAAACCCAGTGGCCAGCATCATGTGCAATTGTCAGTTCTTTCCGCACAGGCTTGCCCATTTATTTACCAATGAGGTAACTTCTAAAGGGAAATTACTTTTTAAGGGTCTGGAAGTAAAGGCGGCTGAACTCAAACGCCAATGTTTTTTTATGGTAAAACATTACTTTTGCTTTGAAACAAGCTGAAGTTAAACCAGTACGCCTTCACTTTGCTTACCTATTGGCATATTTTGGCTTACTGTAATTTGACTAGGCGGATTTTCCTCTTGCTGAGGTTACATTTTCCAAATTTTATCAAGTTCTGGCAATTCAGAAATCAGAAAACAAGACACAGACATGTTTGGTTCTTTACTTTTATTGTGCGACTCTGCCCTACCCTCTTTTATGCGCTCCATCTGACCTGGTGTTTTACCATTTCAGAGGTCTAGTGCTAAAGAACAGCAATGCTAATCCCTTGTGTGTGCTGTGAAGCATGACAGTTGAATCAAGGAATGACCCTGGATTTTCTGGGGCCTCACAGTTGCCGCAGACATTGAATTCACTTGAACAGAGCGGGACTTTTCAAAGGAAAGGGGGGGCCAGCAGGGCCCCTCAAGATCGCAGAGGCCATAAGTGAATTACTCCCATCAGTACTGCAGAGGGGGCTCCATTAGACTCCTCACTGTAACAGCTAGAAGGCAGCCAGGCAGCAGTGGGTGGTGTGTTTGTGTGCAAACAGTCGGGTATAGTGTGTGTTTCGGGTGCAAGTGAGTATGAATAGACAGCCAGGGACTCCTGCAGAGGGAGCAGAAGCCTTTGTTGGTCCAACACTATTGTTGGAAGCTGTCGTGTGTAATTAGTGTCACGGCTACCGCTTAGCGAGGCGCTCCGCCTCAGCAAGGGGAGCGCAGAGGGATAAGGAGGGAAGCAACAAGCACTCCAAAGCCCCTGGAGATTAACTTGATAATTATATTATGGTGACACTTTAACAGTGCAGCAACGCTGCAAAACACGCTGACATTTCCCAGCTGTTTTTAAGCGGCGTGTTCAATTTACACGATTACAAATCTTACATGCCGCTCTGAGGAAAATGGTTTGGCTCAGGGAGAAAACCGGCTTGTCTTGTGCTGTTTAAATACAAGCCGCTGCACATTTTATAGATCATTTCACATGATTCCAAATTAGAAATTAACATCAATTGCAACAATTAGACACTTTGTTGATCTTTACTCAAACATGGTGCGTAGCTTAGAGATTTAGCCTTCACAAGGGTGCTGAAAGCATAATTGGTCATTCATTGAAAAGATAGTTTGGATTTTTTTTGTAGTGGTGTTCAGTAGTTATGAAATTAGTTTTTTGACCTCTGGTAGGAAGATTTTATGTCACTATTAACTTCTCAAAAAATGAGGAAGTCCTCAAAGTGGCGGTAAGGCTAACTGCTTCCCAGACAGTTTTAGCTAGCCACTGTTTTAGCTAATCTGATCATGCTGGGATATTATACTGTATTTAACATCAGTGCTTCCACAATAGACCGTTGTTACATCTGTTGCTGTTCTTTTAGACAAGCCGCTAGGTTGACATCCAATATGGCTGCCACTCACATAGACTGTGGTAAAACTTGCCCTTTATTAGCACCTTCTGATGGTTTGGGTCTCAATAAGTGGGACACGCAGTGGTATATAATATCTATTTGTGAACATGTTTGTTTTGTATTTGTACAAATTAAATTGAGGGAAATTGTTACTGGCTAACGTTGCTAACAGTGGCTAGCAGATTCCACAGTTTTAGCCAATTTGGGAGTAGAATGCTCTGCAATGCTCCGTGATTCCCACATGAGACGAATCAAACACACAGAAAACTATAAAGAGTGGAGTTTGGATTTTGGTTACTGGTTTGTCATTTATACGATGGTATCAAAATTTTACGTTTTTAAAATTTGTCCAGGTTTTAAAAATGATCACACAGGATGTTGTTTGGTTCAGATGACAGAGACAACTGAACAACCGTGTTGTTAAATACAGTTGAAAGAGGTCATGTTTGATATTTCCCATTACATCGCTGTACCCTAAAAACTAGAAATAGCATTTTAATTTAGCTTACGTAGCAAAAATGAGCTAAAACACGATGTCAGCCTTCCAATATGAAGGGGATTCCTTCTGTTTTCCTCAAACTAACTGCAATGTAACATCTTTCTATTAAAGTTAGATAAGTGTTACTGAGAAAAATGACTTGGAATCTCATTTTTAAAAAAAATCCAAAATCCATCTCTTTAAGCTTCACCGCTGTTATTTTTATATTAGAAACTCCAAAGTCAAACAATTTCCTGTAAGTTTCCTAAATGTTGGCGGTTTTCAGAACAAAAGCCCAACAACGCTTTGTTTCACTTCTAGCATTGACTGATGACTCATAATATAATATCCCGGATAAACATGGCCGCCAGCACATCGTCCTCATGGGTGTCAGTAGTGCAGTCTGCCTATGCCCAAAGCTGGAGAAGGGAAACACAATGCGCTTTGCCTGACGAATGAACCGTGACACTGCCCGCTCTGTCAGGAGGCAGTGGAGAAACGATGTAGTCAAAGTAAGAGAGCAAATTCTAGCTTGCTGACCATAAGTATCGATTGCTCTACAAACGGCAGACAGAGCAAAAGAGAGGAGGCACATGCCTCTTGATAAGCTGCCTCACTGATAAAGATCGCGTTGGTTTTTTGAAGTGAGAGACT
Organism: Phalloptychus januarius; assembly: GCA_902982915.1. Classification (NCBI taxonomy): domain Eukaryota; kingdom Metazoa; phylum Chordata; class Actinopteri; order Cyprinodontiformes; family Poeciliidae; genus Phalloptychus; species Phalloptychus januarius. The sequence goes on from CADWAE010000405.1 coordinate 243,223, forward strand.
GACGAGACAGCTTCACCACATTTAACACATGTATCCACTGTTACCCGCCCGTGTCTGCATACAGGTTTCGTCTGGCTGTTTGCTGTATCCGTCACCACCCATTTATCTTAATCAAAGCACGCATCGGTGTGCACAAACGGTCCGGGCCCCCTCTGACGCTAATCGATATGTTTCCATGCGCTTGAAAAGATTGCGGTCCAAAGCGGCGTCTGACCCGATACAGCTCGATACGCTAAATACCGTCAACCAGAGGAGGTCCCGCTTCATAGCATCTGCATTTTTATTATAAAGCAAAAACCAAAAAAAAAAAAAAAAAACTCAGCAGGGCATAAACTCGGCTGAGTGAAAATAGTTCCTCAGAGCACGTCACATGAAGTTAAGAATTAGCGAAGAAGCTTTGGGGTAGAGGGGGGAGGGGTAATATTGTTTTATTTAAGCTCAGAGACGTATAATCTAATTTCAATGAATGCTGACGCGGCATCGGGGGCAGATACCGTCGCGGGAAACGGGCAGAGTAATTAAAGAGGACAAGAGAATGTGTTTGAAAGGTTTCTGTGTGCTGCTCGCTGGCTGGCCGGGCCTTCGCCACCGACTCCCCAAATCAGTCTGAACTTTCAATGAACTCTCGCTCTCAGTTGAATTATGATCGAATGAGTGAGCCGGACGAGAGGAAATAACGATCATTTCTTTATCTACGACGCGCGCGAGAGAGACGAGCAGATGGACAACTCTGCTCGTCATCGAGAACGAGCGTGCACGCGCGCGACGCCTTCTTGTTGTCGGGGGAAGGAAAACGAAGACGGAACGAGGCTGAACTTCGGCCGACGATTCGCCGGTACTCAGGTGCATCGTTGCAGGGGCAAAAATCTCGCCAAGACACAGAGGTGTACATTAAGATGTGTGTGTGTGTTTCTGCTGAGCGCAGAGGGAGGGAGCGAGAGGAAGACAGAGACAGTGAGGCAGTTGCGTGACTTGTGCTTGTTTTAGCCCTCCAGCCTGCAGGCGGAAGCTGTTAGCCAGCAGAAAGGAAGGTGTAGTGTAAATGTTCCACGGTAAACAGAGCTCCAAACCGGACTTCATTCCAAGCGGTGCATCGTTCTCTGCGCGCCGACACATAAAAAAATAATAATTTATCCTCCCAAGTGGGAACTCTTCACATAATATCCGTTGGGAAAAGTTGGACACCATCCCAACTTTGCAGGTAAAGAAAAATTCCCTGGAAGATATTTCAAATTATCAGTCTTTTTTTTTTTTAAGTGAGAAGAAGTCATCTGTAAGTGACTACTGCACTTACATATTCAGCAACCAAAAACCCCCACAGGGGGAATTAGTTGTAAAAGCTCTCCAAAGGTTTCTGAGTGGTTTGAACCGCAGTTCAAGTGGAAAAGAAAAGGAAAGCAGAAAAAAAAGTCAAAGACACGATGGGAGAAATGTTTTTGGTTTTTTTGTGCAGTCTATTCTCCAAATTAGCAACTGAGGGTTATTATTTAGGAAAGAGCAGGAGCTTCTTAAAGAGACAGAGCTCAATTTCGCGACGTTAAATTGCCAAGTCAAATTTCTTTTAAGATGTGTTTGATATATATATATTACAACTGAAGATATACATACTTGAATAAAATGCAGTAAAATAGAACTACATGCTTGGAAAATAGATAATTTAAACGATTGCTTTAATACAAAACATCGTAGATAACTGTAATATTTGATGTGCTGTATTGTGTTATTTGTAATACAAGTTTTTCAGATTTAAATCAAAGCAGGCAGATTTTATTCATTCATTTACGTTCCTTTTGGATTGAAATGCCAGTGTTTTTATGCAGGGACAGCAAACCGCTCCAGCGAGAGGCGATGACTGGCTTTCTGCAGGGTCTTCAGAGTTGCACCTCACTTACTTTTACTGCAGGCATCCGAACTGACACCTTTAATCCTTCAGATCCTTCAGATTTGGCTTCTGATCTTCGCTCCGAAGCCAAAACAAACCCCCACCTTCTGCTTTTTTTTCTCCCCCCCTCCGTTCATTTCACTACAACTGCTGTCTGCTGCCAACAGCTCAGCTGTCATTCTTTTTCAGCTCCTACAACGGAGCCTCTCACTTTAAACGACACTTCTGACAGTTTATCAACTCTCTGCCGCGACACTTTAATAACTGCGGTTACGTTAACGGGACTCTAAATGCTCCTCATGACCTTTTTTTTTTTTTAACCAGCATGTAGCTGCCTTACGTGGCTGGCGCCTTAGACCTTTTTTTTCCTCCTCGTAGGCTGACGCAGCGCTGATCTAATTCTTTAAGAATGGGGTCGCGACCTCTGACAGATGGTGCATAACAGCGAGCGGAGGGATCGGGTCAGATCATCATATCAGGTGCTTGAGCTCGACGTGGCTGCTGGGGCCGAATAAGTGGAACGGGCGTGTGGAGAGGGGGTAAGGGGGGGCCGTACGAATCTCGTGATGGAAGCAAAACGTGTTTAGCAGCATGGAAAAGAGATGTTGAGGAGAGGTGTCGCTCTGTCTTCGTCCCCGAGGACCTCGTTCAAATTGGCATGTTGCGCAGACAAACTGAATTCAAACAGCTGCGGGCTTCACCCACGGCAACACTTTAAACACACACATATATAGATGCATATACGTACGCCCACGCCGAGGCCCTCCCCAGCTGGAAGGTTTGCGTGCGAAGGGGTGAAATTCTCTGCGCTAATGTGCCAGGATTTGTTTTCATCATCAAATTGCAAATGTTTTTAAATATGCATCACATGTTCTGCCGCGCACGCGCCGCGGCGGGTTTATCCGGCGCTGACAGCCTAATCCCTGTTTTCATGCAGAGTCTTTTGTCGGATGTAGAACTGGTAGTGGCCGTGTTTGTTTTCACACAACACTCTTAAAAGTCTTATTACATTTCTTTTTCTTTTTTGCACACACACACATAAAAGATAACTCCTAATTCGTGGCTGTTGCTCTATGATGTTCAGCAATTAGCCTGAGTGCAGGAAGATTAGTTGGGGAATTTGAAATAAATCTCTTCATTTAATATCGATCGATCGTAATCGGTCGCACAGAATGACCATTTTTTTCTCTCTCTCTCTCTGAAGCAGATTCTCAGCTGCTCTTATATGCAGATAGATACTCACGCCTCAGTATTTGCAGCAAACAAGCAGTGGAGTCAAAACAATGTGACAGTCGGCTAATGGCGGAGGAGAACAAAAGGACGGCGGTCTCGTCCTTCCACGCTTGCATCACGCAGCGAGTTATGCTCGGTATATTGCCGGCGTCATTCGGCAAATTAAACGTGTTGACGCCGTCGCGCAGAAGAGGTGTCATCCCGTTTCGCGCCGTCAAACATTTGCTCGGCCCAGCAGAAGTTTTGACAAGGCGAGGTGTTGATGTGGCAGCCCTGCGGCATCTGGGGTAAATATAGCAGCCGAATCAAAGCGGAATCACATCCACAACACCGTATAGAAATAATCTGATAAAAAAACCCAACAATTAAATCTTTTTTCTTTCTCTCTCAGTTTTCAGTATCCAGCGTATCATCTTTGTCTAAGCTTCTGCTGAGAAGCGGCTCGTAAAAGTATTAGAACACTCCTCGGGCTTTTTCACATTTAGTCGCAACACAACCACAAACCACACGCATTTTATTTCACACACCAACACAAAGTAATGCTAAAGTGTGCGGTGGAAGACGAAACGTATTTGACTGTGAAAACCTGGTATTGTTGGAAAAAACAATAGTAAAATCTGTAAAGTGTGCCTCTCTCCATTTACCCCGACGCCCCCAAAGTAAAACGCATTGCTTTTAGGATTCAACTAATACCGAAAGCAGCGTTAGATGACCTGTGGAAGAAAACGTGGTCCGCTACCCAAACTAACATGGTAAAGCAACGAAAACATTAAAGCGGGCGGGAGAATCTGGCAACACGACAGTAACTGCATGCTCCACAAATGGAGGAAGAAACCTCTAAGGAGTCCTGTGGCAGCATCATGCTATGGGAATGCTTTGTTTGTTGTTGTTTTGTTTGGCAGGGTCAGAATTGATTGGAAGATGGAACTGACTAAGTGCGGGTGAAACTGAACCCTTATAGTAAAGCAACAACCCCAAACATACACAGAGAGCACGATTTAGAAACACATATTCATGTGTGAGAATGGCCTAGTCAAAGTCCAGACCCAAATCCAACTAAGAATGTTTGGCCCTTGCAACAAAGAACATTTTTCAGCAAAATGAACCTGTTTACACATGTACTAGTCATTATTTCGTAGCCACTTTGGAAAAGTTTGACTTTGCCAGGTAGTTTAATCATTAAAAGATCAATTTGCAGTGCGTATAGTTGACTTGGAGTCTTCCTACATGAATGGGCTGGACTGAATTGACATGGTTTTTTTTGGCATTTGTTGTGAATTGGCGCTGAATTGAAGTGATTTTCAATACTAATAGGTTATTAGTAGGTTATTGATAACCTATTGGTAGGTTATTACAGAAAGAGCCTAGTGTGGAATGGTAATGCGTGGGTATATAGTGGCAGCACCAGTTGACAAAAGGCTTTTTTGTGCATTTCTTTCTATTCTGTCCCTTCAAATTGTCTTTATTTACCTTTTTAAAGGCAAGTCCTCCATCAAACCCCCTATAAACCACGTCCTTTTGGTGCCCAGGACTTTTAACAATATTTTTGCTCAATAGAATTAAATGGCATGACCAACAGAGAGATCACCGTAACTCAATTTCTCTCTCTGTGAGAGCCAACCAGCGTAAAAACAGGAATCTAAACCAAGCCATCCCATGTGTAACATAAAGGGAAAACAATCAGATCAGAGGAGACTCTCTCCTTGTGACTCAGAAGAAGAGAGGCTTGAGGGGGGAGGAGAGAGGTGGCATAATAACATCTTTGTGGCCTTTTGAAGTCACATCAGAGCCATTTCCCACATACAGTAAAGTACAGGCTGTCTGGACGTTTACTAGCCCATTGCCATTCAAAGGCCACATTCATGAAGGCCCTGCCCGCCCTCACAGAGGGCAATTGGATCCACCAGATACTCATCCCCTTCTCACGCAATGTTGTGTAAACCGGGGGAAAAATGACCTCAACGTGTCCCCAAGCGAGTTAAGGGGCGAAGGCGCTGCGCCCGCTCACATGTCTCAAGCGTGACGACACGGTGGCGATTTTAGAAATCCTTGTGCGCCGCAGCCACCGATTCTCCTGCCGTTCTGTCTTGAGCCGATGTGGACGGTGGATTCCTTTGGGATGCCTTATCCTCTTTACAGCACACTTGTTTACATTTATAATGAGTTATTAGTAACCTTTAAAAACGCAGTGTGTTTTTGTCGTGACTGTATAAGACGGGTAAACTGTGATAAAAAAAATCGATCTCCTCCACCTCTTCCCCAAACTAATACTGTGTCTGAAGAGATGCGGCGAACAAAAACAACCAATCAGAGCCCAGAGGAGGGGCTTAGCGATGTCAATCAATCTCATGTACTTGCTTCTAAATGCGCTAATGGCAGAGAAGCGACCTACGGTTGCAGGGAAACTGATATCTGTTGTCGTCGGTGGCCATGCTAACTAGCTTGAGCATTAATGACAGGCTATGCTAGCTGCAGCGTAGCAGAGAGCAAGGGAAGGACCCTAACCCGCCTCTGGCTCTGACTGATTGCTTCTAGATAGCACTGGGAGAATGAAAAAAAAAATCTTTTTAACTGATTATCTATCTTATACCGTTCTGTCATGAAATAATGATGGTTTCAGCAAATAAGTAGAATTTTTAAAATTTTTTTATAAATGTTACATACTGCAACTTTAATGGAAAACAACTTCCAATACCTTGATGTAGTTCACAATTGCTACACTTGTCTATGTGCAACTTTTGCAAAAAATTCCTAATCTTAGGAAATCCAGCAAACACTAAGATTGTAAACTAATCGATGAAGTTATGGCTGTTTTGAGAGCAGAAGTCTCAAAGATAAAGGAAATCTAATATTTACCACAAGCTCCGGCCTCCCTCTCTTTGGTTTTGTTTTGCTATCCGCCTGAGCTCATTAATCTCCCTCAATCCCATTTCTCTTGTAGAAGCCGCCACACCTTAGAGTCAAGTGTCGGGCAACCTCAGCCTGACCGCGTCTGTTGTTGCTCCAGCTTGCTTCCCACTCGCCACTTGCTCTGTTTACTTTTTCTATTTTAGCCAACGACGCCAGAGCTTTCTCCCCCCCCCCCCCTCTTTTTTTTTTCTTTTCTCGCTTTGCTCCGCTCTCGACTAGTTTCGTGAAACGCCTCTGATTGGAAGATACGCAGCACAAGGACGACTCTGAATTGAGGTCAACATGTCGCGGCAGCCTTAGCACCATGAATAATTTGAGCAGAGTGCCGTGCTTTAAAAAGGTCAATGGGGGTTGTGAGCTAAACAGAAGTTGTCTGAAATAAAAGCAGAGAGAAGGGAAGGACAAAATATTAAAAAAACAAAAACCAAAACAAGCTTGCATAATTCATTGGACCATCATAATTCCACCTTCCCTCTACTGTTGGATCAACATTGTTATAAAAATGTCAGATGGGCCAATTCATGTAGAAAAGGCTCGGGCTTGACCTAATTGGAAAGAGCCATGTGATCGCTGACGGCGCCAAGGCTGTTGAGGTAGACGGTTAATTACGCTGCTGAATTTCCAGAAGCCAACTCCTGGCTTCTGCAGAAAGACTGCACGCATTTTTACCTGCTAATCAACGGAGACGCAGCGATGCATCCCGCTCACGATACGATACGATATTGGGGAGATCGCAAGAGTGAATCAGACGAAGTTACTGTCGTATTTTTAGGAACTAAGAATTGCGATTTCAATAGATGCAGCAAATGGAAATAGAAATGGAGATATTGTAGAATTTGTTTCCTAATTCCAAGTACTGGAAGGCTAAGTTTCTTTATGTTTTCGTGAACACAAAAAAAGGTTTTGTGACTCTCAAACTCTCCTTTGGTGAATCTCGGTTCGGCGCAGGATCGTCCATTTCCATTTTGATCGATCAAAGTATTTCAAATCCTTTATTTAAGCATTAATAATAAGCAGAGACGCTCCTAAGCCCTGCGTCTCAAGGCCAGACGTAATGTAAGCTTCTTCAACGCGTTTGTAACAGAACGTTGCTAGCTAGCTAGGCTAACCAGCAGCCTTCTGGAGTCAACTCTGTCAGCACAACAGGTCAACTCAAGAACTACTTCCTGTCTTACTTAAAGAAGAGACTCGCATAAACAGATTCAAGGCGTAAATCTCTGAGAGCTCCTCTTCATATCTTAGAGCAACCAGACAGCTGCTCGTAAGGCTTCATGAGAAATATTGAGTAGCAACTAAATTGTCAAAATCTTTATTACACCCCTGCTAAATCATTCAAAAAAGAAAAAAATATATATATATAAGTTGTAATTCACAACCTTTTCTAGGTTACAGCAGAGGCTCTAAAGTTTAATTTTAGGTTTTCACAGACACGTCATCATCTTTTTTTTTTCTTCCTTACTATTTCATAATAAAATGTCGTCTTGTAAAAGAATTAATTAGCAGTCGGCCTGCAGAGACGAGTAAAAGCAGCGAAGGAGACGATCACTCAGATTACAGCCTGTCCAAACAGCTAATAGATTTTCTTGAAACGCCTCCCATGTTTGTAGTCAGCAGCTGGATGGATAGCAGAGACAAAACACCTGCCAAAAGCCTTCAGGCCTAAGCCTTCGGTTTTGGCAAGCGCCTCTCCTCCCTGCTACTTCAAGCCGCTCCTCTTCTCATGCAAGCCGTCTCCTGGCCAAACTCTCCCCTGTGGATTTCCAGGCCATATTCAGAGCGCTCCACTCGCTCGCTGCTCGTGTCGTGACAAAAAAACAAAACAAGAAAAAAACGCAAACATCACAATGTGATGAGCTGGAACATCTCATTCTGGCTGGTGAGGAGTTATTGTCCGCTGTGTTTCGGGTAAATAACAATAAAGTCTGTTTTGGTTACAGAGGGTGTGAGCGGGTAGCAACATTTGAATCTTGTACGTTTTTTTTTTTATTATTCTTTTTATTTTTCTCTTTTTTCTTTTACTAGCTAGCAACACCCGCCCCAAGAGGGGACTTTTAACAGTGGATTTAAATTAAAAATGAAGATTAACGTTAAATACAATAGACATAATCGACATGCTCAAACCAGACCAAAGCAATCCTGGCTTTTAGAGAACTGGAAGGCTTTGCATTTTGAAGCATGTGTTGTTTATTTAATGTCGTTTTTTTATTTGCTCAATGAAAAAAAAAAAGAAATGGTGCAGTGGGAGGAGTAATCGCGTGGTTTTTTTTCTCTTAATCTTATTTAATATTTGATAATTAATATAAGTAAGGAATGTTTCAGTGTGTTTTTTTAGAGGAAGTAGAAGAGAAAATGCTCATAGATAATTCAAAAAGCCTTTAAGCTGTCATTGAATAAATATGTTGAGATATTTTTCAAATCAGGGTCAATGTAAAAATGAAAATAGACGTAAATTGAATTGGTTAAAATTTGCAATTGATAATTGAAGGTTTAAACCAATTAAAAAATTTTAACTTTAAAAAAAAAATAAAAAATTTTAATTTAAAAAATTTTAAACTTATTTATATCTTTGTATAAATTTCATACAAAGATGTTACATTTTTTTTCTTTTAAAATAGAAAAGCAACAGTTATTCTTATATTGTTTTGACTTTTGCAGTTCTAATAAAATCATCTGTAACAAATATATCTAGTCAATTTGATGCCGACGATCAAAAAAATAAAATTAGAATAAACACACAAATCTTCTAGCCATTTTTGGTTTTTATAACATTTCTTTTTTTAATTGAAATTGAACCCCTGCGGTCGCAAGGTTAAGCCGGAGAGGCGCTTGGCTGCGAGGGCCGTTCGAGGCTGCTCGCAGCTTTAATTGAAATTATATCCAAACATTAAAATTTCAAGCAAGGTGCAAGGATTTACTTTCAATCAGCTAGCTAGCAGCGTGTATCAATAGATGGGGAAGACGTTCCACTTCTCCAGCTTCGGCCTTCTTCATCTTGATTCTGTACTTTAATAAATCCTGAGTCGGTTACAAACTGTAACAGGATCTTTTAGCTGTTGGCGCAACATTTTTAGTGGGCATTTTTAATCAAACACAAGAACGTTTTTGCGTTTCTCTGCAAAGCTACAGGCTAACACTTGCCAGCTTGTAAACTAGCTAGCTTAGACACAGAATACAGTAGGGGCTAAAGAGAAGTACGCAGCTTCCGTTGTAGTTCAAAAACATTTAAAAGTCTAATTTAAGACGCTAAATGAATGCAAAACACAATGAATATTTGATATTTGACTAATTTGAACAAAAAAGTTCAATAATTAGCTTAGCTTAATTCCATAAAAGCAATGTCAGTCGATAAAAACGTTTAGCTTTTTTTTTCTAAGATGATCTTTCAATAAGTTTGAAAATCTTTCTCCAGACTAATATCACCATAAAATTATTACTCAAGTTTAAAAATACTTTTACAAATTTTTATATGTATTTTTTTCAACAAAACACGACACAAAGGTTTACAAGATATATAAAACGCTAGCATTTCAATCAAATTTTATTTCTACCACGACTGTGCCGGGCGTTTCTTTATGCAAGAGTAGCTGCATACTTGTGCAAAGGTTTCACTTTCCGTCAGCGGTAATAAGAATAATCTCTTTGTTTCCAAGGCCTCTTAAGTTCATTCATAATCAGCGACTTGTACTTTCTTCCTGCCCACCATTTGCTCATTTCCTCCTCATCTGGCCCCACTGTCAAACCCAGTTACTGTAGTTTCCCCCTCGGGGGCCTCAGGTGATGAAAGGGTGGGAGCAGCAACTGGACACTTCCTGATCCAGACCGGAGAACGCATGGCTTTGCCTTCTCAGTGTTCATCGCCAAAACAGAAACACACGAGCACAAAAAAAAAAAAAAAAAAGATACTGCAACAACAAGAAAAAAAACTCCTTTGTGACCTAGTAACGGGGTACCATTAGGTTGAGGTTTATGCAGGATATTATTTGAAGTGGCATAACATTTTTTCCTTGTGTTTTGTATTTGTACACATTGTAGGGGGAAGAAAAAAAAATTTCTCGCTTTTTAAAAATGAAACTGTGAAATTCTGACCCAGTCAACGAATTTAAATATAAATGCTCCTCACATCTACAAACACAGGTTAGCCATGTGTCAGCACTCCGAGCTCCCAGAGCCAAAAATAGACCCGCTGACCCTTAAAGAGCGGAGTCTGTGACATGCTGTGGAGGCTGGGAGAAAGACGCTCGCTGTCTCTTTAAGACGGGCTCTTCTGTAGCGCGGCGTAGTATTGCTGTGGCAAAGGGTGTGTGTGTGTGTGTGAAGCTGACAGAGCAGGCAAAGGGTTGCGTGACTACTGCAGACGAAGCTGTGACCTCAGAAAAGTGGTTACGAAAACGATCTGTTGAAGCGAGCGGAGGAAGAGAGTGAGGGAAGGAAGGAAGGAAGGAGGGAGGGAGGGAGGGAGGGAATGAAAAAGGCAAGGAAAGAAAAGAAAAAGGCTTCCTATCATTTTTTTTTTAATAAAACGCTGTGCGCTCCTTTGCTCTGTCCGGCGACAGCGATTAGGGACCGGTTCACACCGCGGGGCAAAACAAAACAGCACAGGTACAAAAAAAAAAAAAATGCAGCATGAAAAAAACACGATGACAAAAAACTGTCTTCATGCCGTCGAGGCTCAGACAGACAAAAACAAAATGTGTGAGGTGGCAGTGAAAGGCAGGAGAGTATGTGGACGAAACGCTGTCAGAGTCTGTGCAGATACAGTCAGACAGGACAGCGAGGCCTTACTGTAAGGCCCGTCACACTCATTACATAACTGTCTGATGGCGATTATTTTCGCCTGACTACGCGGCCATCTGCAGACGGAGACGAGGAAGTAAAGAGCAACAGCGACACTATTAATAACAAACATTTTTAAAAAGGGATGCCGCCACCGTGGTGGACTGATGTGGACAAAATTAAACGGCATTTAAATTATTTTGAATCTCGGCTCTGCTCTGTTTGTTTTTATGTTTTATTTTTGGATTTCTGCTAGCGACTATTGAGAGGCAAAAACAGCGTATTTGGCCGATATCTGCAATAACTTTCAGTAAAAATAAGTAAATAAATGCGTTAAAATGAGAGTCACTGGCACACAGAAGCAAATAAATGGCATGAAAATGTGTTTTTCTTTTGGTTGATTGAAGTTTCTTTTCATGCAAAGCAATAAAAATGTGTTACAAATTCTGCAAAACCAATTAAAGATTAAAATTTTTTTCGGTAGATATTTTGCATATACTGAAGCTTATATATATTTATATATATATATATACACATTAATCTTATTTTTTTCTTGTTTTATGTAGTTTATTCTCACAGTGGGACAATTTTGTCAAAAATATTTGTTAAAAATCAGTTTTTCAATGGGAATATTACTACTAACTCACCAAACATCCAAGGGTACCAAGTCAATAATTGAACTACATTTTTTTCACATTTTCCGGCTTTTTTTGATTTGTTCTTAAAAAAAAGTATTTGTAGCTAATTGCACATTACAAAAAAGATTCTATGCCGCATATTTATGCTCCTAAAGAACAAAATAAATAAAGAAAAAGGAACCAAGCGAGTTAGAGTCTCATTCTGCTGATATTTTACATCTGAAATCATTTAGGACACCATTAAAACTTTAATGGTGAGCATGATTAAATTAATGAAAACAGATTGAAGCAAGCATTTACTCGAAAAATTACATATCCCTCACTTTGATTCCCGTTGTGTTCAAATGAGCTAAAGAAAAAAAATATCTGGCTCTTCAGCTGCTCAGTCCTTCTAAGTACTCGCTTTGCATTAAAGACAATCTCATCCCATATTTGTTTTCAGTAGTCACTGCAGCTCAGGTGACTTTAACGTCTGTAGGTTCAGGTCCGTCACTATTTCATTTGGCATCCTTTAAGGAACACCGTAGATTTATTTCAAAGACAGAAAACAAATATACCATTCCAGTGGGCCGCCATAAGCAGGGTGAAATAAAACTAAAAGTTTATTTGTGGAGGGGAAATAAACAGCAGCTTGAAGAAGACAGAAGCGTATCAGTGTTTGGTGGGGATTGCGTGTGAACGGTAATGCCGGCCTTCAAAGAGCACAGAGGAGCACATTGTATCCATGCATGAGCCGCTCTACAGGGACGGCAGCGGGGCAAGAGGGAGGAAAGAGGGGCAGGGCACCAGGACTTGCTCTGAGATACACACACACAGATGGAGAGGAAGACTGAATGAGTCTCTGTCATGACAATTATCATCTTTGTTTTTGAATCAGGTTCACAGCTCTCACACTTTTGGGGTGTGAGATAAAGTCTCTGTCCATGTCCAGTCGTCACCGTCCAGGTCCCACAGCAAGGAGAGTGGAACAGTGGAAACAAAGCCTGGCTGTGTTAAAACATCCTGCTGGCTGGTTGCACTGTGACTTATAAAGTTGGGGGGAAAAAAAGACGTGAGATTCTCTGTGTTTAGCCAGGAGGAAAATGATGAAAGATAGAGAAAAGCTGATCTTTCTGTTATTCAGGATAAAAGCAACCCCCGGCCTACAAGTACAGGATGTTCGCACACAGGTCTTAAGGACTATTTAATCTCGCGTATGTAGATTTTTTTTTTCTTGCGGTTCGTTTCTGTCAGGCGAAAGTTTGAGTGGCATGTAGCTGCCGCTAGCTCGCCGCTAATATGCGCTTAGCTAGCTAGTTATTTTTGCCCACATTCGAAGCAGAAATAACTAGCTAACTAGCTAGTTATTTCTGCTTCTAATGTGGGCTAAGCGTTCATTGTTGCCACTGGTTCACTTCTGTTTACATACCCATACAACGTTAGGTGCATTCTGTGCTAAAAAAATAAAAAACACTTTTTAGCTTCCGACTCAGAGAGCCATACGCAGTGCGAGAAACGCAAAAGCCGCACAGTCACAAAAATGTCGCTATTTTTGCCGTGCTTGATTATAAAGCACCGGGATGTCCCAACCATCCCCCATATTTATGCGCTGCTTTGTGCTGGTGAGTCATAAGATCCCAACTTTGAAGTTTAAGGCTGCGACATGGGGGCGAGGGGGGGAAAAAAATTAAAATCAAAAAGTTGAAGAACAATGACTAATTCTGCTCCCTTCTCAATAAAACAGCAGAACTCAACTCCATTCCTCACATTTGCGTGATCCCTTTTGTTTGTTGCTTCAGTGTAATTTAATGCCTCACCCGTATCCACGCGAGCTTAGGGCGGTGACGTAAAGACGCTGCAGTCGAGTCACTCCGTCAGAGATAATCTTCAAGCTTTGGCTTTAATGGCAACGTGTCTGCAGCAGGAACGAGATCCTGCGGATATTTAAGCACAAAGTAAAAAAATAATAATAATCTACTTACCTGTACAGCATATTGTCTCTAGCATGCATTTGGAGAGATGTAAAATGTTTGAGTAATAAGAGCCAGACTATGCTGCAAGTTTAAGCAGGCGATCTGGCCCAAATTAAGGCGATGCTATTTGCAAACGGCTCTAACGTAGCTGGAAAGTAGCTTAGGTCTGCTTAAGTCCTGGCCAGCCTTAATTAAAGTAGCTCCCTCCCTGAATATACTCACCATCCCTCCTAAGTAATATAGAGATGTTCATAAATTCACACCGTTGTTTACATTAAAGGCCAACACGTTAAAATTAATGCAGGAATTAAAGTGGCTATAAAACGCAATACAAGCAACAACCTAGCTGCAGTAAAAGAGCAACCTCTGGGGGAAGAAGAAGAAGAAGAAGAAGAAAAAAAAAGTGCTGCTTTATAGCATTATCACATAAAACGAGGCGGCCTGTGTTAGCAGCTGAGCTACAGCGGCGGGCGGCGTGACTCGAAGCCGCAGCGCTTCGTGGAACTTGGGAACCGTTATACCGCTGCTGGAGGGGCGCATTCCAGAAGTTCAGCGGGCGGTGAGCGGCCCGGCATGTGTGGGGATTAGTCGTCGGGGTTCAAAAGGTCAAGAGGTCACCCGACTGGTTCCTTCGGGTCGGACTGCTGCTTTTTCGTAAACAGTTTACGCCGAGGGGGTCAGGGGCGAGCGCGCGCTGCTGGCGGTACCTCCGCCGTGTCACTGCATAAATCCAGTGATTTATGCAGCACTTACCTGAGAGTCGACTTTAAACAGAGCTTTACATTGAGCCGTGCAGATTTATAGACGCAATGTTGGAGATTTTTTTTTTTTACTTCTTTAAATAAGATTCAAAGCCTTATCAGGTGTGCTTTCACACCTGATACCAAAAATGCAATATTTGTTAAATTTTCAGCTGGTGTGGGTCGCTTTCACGCTGCACAGTGTCAAACTAATCGACTCCCGCATCAAAAAACTACTTGTGATCTCGAGATCCCGACTTATTATCTCGAGATCCCAATTTATTTTCTCGAGATCCCAGAAAAAGAAAAAAAAAAGTGGGGTTCTCGAGAAAATAAGTTGGGATCTCGAGAAAATAAGTCGATATTTCTTTTTTTTTTTTTCTCTCCATGTCCCCTTAGGGGCTCCGTAGATTTCTCATGTGTCGCTGTTAAAAAACAAAACACGAGACATTTTTCCAGCGTTAGACTCTTGTAGTTTATTTTCGTTGCATTCTCCCAGAATTCTCTGCGCTACAGTCCACTTCCTGCTTTTGGAGCGGTCTCCGTAGGTCCGCTTGCATCCACATATGTGTTCGAACCGCACCCGAGACCTGGGCCTCTAGGCGGGCTGGCGTTCGGTATATTAGGTCCGCGTCAGAGTTCGATTACGCGTTCACACCTCCCCAACCAAACCGGACTTCCCAGTCAAACAAACTAGCGCTCGATTAAAGCGGACTAAACAGGGGGTGGTGTGAATGCGCCCTGAAGAGCCATGCTGTGTTTGTGTGCATCCGCCCGATTTGTACCGACTCCCTGCTGGTGCGCTATGCCCATTTCGCCCTCGTATCTAGGGTCAATATTTACAGTTCATCCTCTTCTGCTAAATCGCTCTGTCACAATGCTTTATCATCTCGCTGCCCGCCCCGCCCGCGCCCTGCCTGTCACATCCACTGTCCGTCGGAGCTGCCGAGCATGAGATCAAGGCCAGTCGCGTGGTTCGTTTAGAGGCGGGGGCGTCCTCATGTGTACATCCCTGGTTCTAATAGTAAATGAGCTATTTAATTAAGTTTTTTCTTTTTGTTTTTTAAAACTAACGTGTGATTCAGAGGATCTAATGAGCAGAAGTGATGCTTTAACATGTTAGTTTGCCTTTTGGGTGGTGCAGAAAAAATTAATTTCAATGTCAGTAAAGACATACTGCATTTGGACTGTCTTGTTTTCATTTTACACAAGGCCATGTTTCATAAAAATCTGTGCAGAATATTTTAGGGTAAATTTAGTCAATGTTCAGGCTTCTTTTTAACAAAAAAATAAATAAAATATTGTAGTTATAACTTTTTTGCAAAGTAATTTTTATAATTCTGCAATTCAATTTTATGTCACAGATCCACAAAATAATGTTGTCTATTTTTTAGCTATTTAAATCTGAAAAAAAATGTGGCACCCATTTCCAATTTATTACACCTCCCGCGAAATCTAGTCAAAGTCGGCAAAAAAAACCGGGATGCATTTAAACCCTTACGACGTCCAGAGTTGGCGCTAATCAGAGAAGAAGCCAAAGTAACTCTGGAGAAAAAAAAAAACAAAACTGTGGACAAAGGCGCTCCGGTCTGATTTGTTTATGGCATAATCCAGAATGTCTTCTTCTATCTGTGTATTGAAATGGCCTATTTAAAGCTCCGACCAACATTTTAAGGAGAAGCTGTTGCACTTCTTGACGTTTAGCAAAGACTCTCCATCCAGACCGAAGGATTTTGACCGATTGACAAAGAATCATCAAAAAGCCAGCATGCAAAGCTGATAGTGACATACCACAGAAGAAGAATCAGTACCATACATCTCACTTCAATGGGGGTGCTTTTGTTTGTTTTGTTATTTTTCTCCATGTACATCATACCTAGATGCGACCCACTCTTACATTCACGCCAATTTCTTCTGGTTGCAATAAAATGTGGATTTCATCAGTGTAAGTCTCGCCAAATTCAAGATGCAAGGCCTATAAAATCTTTATAGCATCACAACACTGGGTTCCCAGGATTAGCATAATCAAATTACGCATTTTCAGAGTAAAAAAAACAACACCTTCGTGCCAAGTCTCTCACACTCATGATGTCTTTACGGCTCCAGCGTCTTAATGACACGAGCCGCATGTCGGACTTGGAAATGTGGTCATCCTTAGGGTTGCTTCACAACAAATAGGAGATCTGTCACCAGCTGAGCTAGAGAGAG
Organism: Phalloptychus januarius; assembly: GCA_902982915.1. Lineage (NCBI taxonomy): Eukaryota > Metazoa > Chordata > Actinopteri > Cyprinodontiformes > Poeciliidae > Phalloptychus > Phalloptychus januarius. The sequence continues at coordinate 259,559 of CADWAE010000405.1, forward strand.
AGAAAAAGATGTTCTGGAGAGCGTCATGAAGTCTGTTCTGCCATCTCCCAACACACACGTCTTTTTTTTCCCCATCAGATCCTCCCCCACATTGTCATTTTCTCTTCCCAGTAACATCCAGTCACACTTCCTGGTGGATTTCTCCTCCTGTCACCAGTGGCTCTAAAAGTAGAAGATGATGCGTGCCCCTGCTCCACTATTTAAGGGAAAAAAAAAAAAAAAAAAAAGCGGCGGTATGCTGGTGAGCTAATACCGTCCGACCAGTTTTCCTGCACAACTGCTCCTTTGGGAGTTGGGAAAATATAGACGGAGAAGCGAGTGAGCAAAATGACCTATTTTCCCATTGCGTGCCACGGTTTTGTTTTCACTGCCGGCCACATGTTTGATCATTGCGTTGCTCCTCGCTTGCGGTTTGTAAATCTCCAAGCGTTTCGGGGCGGGGGGCCTTAGAGGTGAGGAGGTTTGGAATGGACCTTAAGGTCCGTGGCGTTAGCCATCCCGTAGCTCAACGTATGTGCCGCCGTTTCCTCTGACCGCACAGCTGGCTGCTTGTCTCCCACTGTCTTAACTGTAAGAGCTGCACCCCAATTAAAGGCTAATTAAAGGGCCAGTCCATAAACAGAGGAAGTCTTTGTGGTGTTGTTTTCACAGGTGGTGTGCATCACGAGCTGCGCCCGGTGTCGGGTTCCCTCGTCACGTGGGAAGCGCATATTTTGCGCTTATGTACTGTACGCATTTTGCCCACCTGCGTCTGTTCTTTCTCCTTAATTGTTTCTTTATTCTGAGGCAGTTGTAGTTTTAACACAAACTGTTGAAGACATCCATCAAGAGAAAAAGGCTAAACAGGCCTTGGATGTTGAACTTCCAAGCGCCTACATGGAGGCTGTAAATCTGTCTGGAGATGCTATCACTGGATCTTCCTTATCGCCGCTCCCTTTCACCAAGAAGCTCAGCAGCCAGGGTGGTATGGTGCTGTTTCTGCAGACTGTCCAGGGTTTTATTTGTGTGTGTGTGTGTGTGCGTGTGAGGGGATGTATCGAAAGACATTTTTGCCATTCGTACAGTCAACCCTCCAAAAAAACCTCAATTCTCCTCGGTAATGTTTTCAAGGCATGACTGAAGAACTATGTTGACGACTGAAGCTCAACTCACACACACCAAAAAAAAAAAGAAAAGAAAAAGAAAGTCTGCCATGTTTGTAGAGATTTACAATCTGAAGCGAAGAACTGGTGGTGAACCATCTAATCAGGCCTATCATGACTTCTTCCAGATGTGGGAGAGAGGAAGTATGTTGCCTCAGCAGTCTACTGTGTGATGTATTAAAGAAAAAACAAAACGATGATGCCGTTTGATGTTCGAGATCTTCAACTTATTACAAATGGACTTGTACCCGCTTTTCAGATTTTGTCACAGTACAACTTCAGCGCACTTTACTGGGATTTTATATGAAAAAACTAAATGCATAGTTGTGAATTGGAAGAATAAACAGTTTTCAAAAGTACCTTAAATCTGAATCTGAAAAGTGTGGTGTTCCTCTGTCTGCAACATCCTTTTATCTAATATGAATAGTAAAATCCAGCGGTATGTGCCTTAAACCTGGAAATATAATTATGTACATTTTTGACCCAACTTTCCGCTTCTGAAAATCTTAAGGACGCCCTAAGTGCTGCGAAGAATGTTAAAATAACATTAAGAGAAGTTCTTGCAGTGTGCAGTTTTAAGAGAGATCTGGCCTACTCTGGCCTTAAATCGGGGATATTCAACAAGTTTCACCAATCGAGAAGAAAGTTCCAGAAAACTGCAAAACAACCGAAACATTGATTTTTCTTCAAATCAAGGCTTAAAACCCACCTGTTTCGAGTTTCCTTTGATTCAAAACAATTTCAACATTACACAATATATTTGGAGGAGTCATTTGACACAATAATGTTTATTTATTGTCTCTAAACTGGGGACCGTACTATGTTGTTATGGCGTAACCGTTTGAACTGCCTTGTTGCTGAAATGTGCTACACAAATAAACTCGACTTGACAAAACAACTGCCAGGAAGTCCAGTGAAGTCACAAACTGTCGCCATTGCTTCTTCCCAGTCGGCCATGTTTGTTTACTTTTGAACTCACATGAGGACTTGACATGTTTAACGATATTTCCCGTCTCTCATCTGAACATTTGAGTTAAATCTGTCCGTGTTGGACCAAATCTGTTATGTATGATTTTTTTTATCGTCACTTATAAGAGTCAATTTTTAAAATCCTGCCGCGTGAAACCAGGCATAATAAGTGACAGCTAAACACCGGCGGCTTGTTGACAAAAATACCAACCCTGAAACAGGACTGCATGCTTTGTGTTGTGAAATCTTTTGTGTTTTCCCTCTATTCTGCAGAATGTACGAATGAAAGTAACGTTCTCCGAAATACTTCGGAGATGAAGACTCAGCCCTTTCGCGGTAGCATCGTGTTTCTGTCATTGTGGCCGTAAATACACACCACTCTGACTCCCAAACATCCAACCTCAACATACTCTCGCACACAAAGGAGACTTCATACTGGTTTCTGCTGTCACTGCTGTGATCTGCTGCGGACTGGGCCACCCACACTGCGCTTCTGGATCCCTCATTGAAACCAGCTGGTTCTGGGGCCGAGGAGCCACCTTTTGCTCAAAATCACCAGCACATTGTCGGTTCGCCTAAAGACAAAACATTTCCATCTCCCATCCACATGACATAAGCGTGAACCGGTGTTTCCAGAAGGGGAGCCGGGAGCACATCCTGTGACAAAACTCAAGGCTACCGGCCTGAGCTTAACCAGACGACGGCTTGTTGTACCAATAAGCGATCTCGTTTGGCCTCGGATAGAGAAGCTCTGGATTTAATAGGGATGACAGGTGAATAGATGGTTGAAATCCATTAACCGTCCCATGACGCCGGCTTTAAGCCCTGCGCCCAAATGTCAGCCGTGCCTCTTGCACAGGCGCGGCCCAGCTCCAGAGGTCCGGCCCCGCCGCACGCGATGCCTGGAAGTTTGCACCGGCGGAGGATAAACACGCTTTAGGGATTCCCTGCTTTCTTCCTCCGTAGACCCACCCAGAGACGTGCGCGCACGCGGACGGATGCGTGAGCGCGCACCTCTGGGACGGCGAGCTGACACAGTAAACAGTGACTCACTCGCAGATAGAGGCACGGCGCACTGGGGGGAAACAGACTGATGTGGTGCAGTAGGCCGTGTAAATGTAAGCCACATGTAAACACAACGCGAAACGCGACGCTCGCAGAGACCGGGGGGGGGGGGGGGGGGGGTGTCATTTCTGACACCGATCCGATAAGATCCCTCGCATGACCGATAGCCTCTACACACACACACACACTCCATCTGTGTCTGGAAACGGTGATCACAAACATTCCTTCTCCTTTTCTTTACTTTTTTGTTAGCCTCTATTTCACTTGCCTTACTTTTACTGTGTATCTACTATGAGAAGTCTGAAGTGGAAGATGTAATTTGATTGCGCGCCAGATTAAAGATCATTCTCTCAGATGTGAATTGAGTGAAACTGAAAACAAGTGAAATAAAAAAAGCTTCGTGTTAGATTCCAAAAAGTCGGCCTGTTTGGCGAAGACATGAACTGGAGACAGAAAGCACCTATGACATTATCCATTGTAATTTCTTACAAATACAAGTCAGAGATATAGATCAGTTGTTCATGGTATGCTATAGTACCTTGAATATTAATGACTCTCTTACATCAATGGGCAGATAGATGTAAGACCTCAGGTGTGAGCATAGCGTTGCTCTCTAAAGGTGCGTTCACACTAGCCCTGTTTGGTTGGCTTTAATCGAATTATAGTCTGTTTGTCTAGAAAGTCCGGCTCCTTTGGGTAGACCAGAGGGGATTGTGATTGTGCAATCAAGCTCTGGTGCGGAACAAAAAAAAAAGAACTCCGGTTCCCCTAAAAACCTCGGTCTCGGTTCGCCAAGCACAGTCTTTTACCAACAACGAAAACGGCTAAAATCTGACATCACTCCACTTTGGTTTACATTTCCTGAAGAAAGACGTTGCACTCATGTCTTCTTCAGAGGTTTTCATGTTGCCTCCTTCAGTAGTTCTTGGTGCAGCGCCACCTGTAGGCTTTTATAAGCATTTGGATCATTTGACAGTGCACAATGCAACAAATGTTATGGTTTTGGTCCCCAATCCTACCGAGTCTACCTGTCTATCAGGCGAGAAAACACCAAGTGCACCAAGAACCACTGAAGAAGATGGCACTGCTTTATCTGAAAAAGCTTTTCGTTTTTAATTGTCATCACGTGTTTCACACAGGAAGAAGAGTGGTGTCGTGCTGCCTCCAACCTCAGTTTCCTGTGTAAATAATCATTAGACGTTTCAGTAAACAACCACTCAATGCGAACGAGGCGACAGTTCATGAATTAACTGCTAAGATGGTTTTTGATTTGTAACTTTTCGGTGGCTTTCGGTCTTCTGGACCAGCCGTCGGCTTCCTGGACGTGGATTTATCACCAACTCAGTCACAGCATCTCACTTTTCTGAACTATTCATTTGAAGGACGACTGGAGCAAGGTGCTCGATCGCTTTTACGCTGCTGTCAGCTTTGACCCGTCTGGCATCCGAGTTCGTGCTCTTCCTCTGCTGGGGGATAGCGTGTAACGTTCTCCGTAATGACTCTAAATGTGTAGCAAGGCAGAAGCTGCGACGATGGAGCAAAGGGAAAGGGGAGGGAAGGCAGATGTGATGTCAGCTGCTGACCTTCACATCAGGGAAGTGTCGAAATGAGGCAGTCGGTTCAACATCCTTTGTTGGAACGGAGGAGCCGAGTCTCGACCGGCTGAAAGCTAGCCCTCAGACAACAACAAACAAAAGCTTGTAGATACGTGGGCTCGTGAAAGGAGCTGTAAGGCTTTCCGCGTTTACTGTAGAAAGCCTCGAACGTTTCAAACTGTTAGTCCTCAACTCGCAGCGATGATGTGAACTCCCAGACTCCCTAAATCGGTCCTGACGGCTGTGGATAAGTGCCAAGTAAATGGTGTTCATCACGGGGCGGCTGTGTAATAAATCAAAACCGAGTAATTTGGCTCACCCCTGTGTAACACTTTTTTTTTTAGTTGTTTTTTTTTTTTTATTTAACAAGCCATCACTCATCGGCTACCGTAGCCGCCTGCGTTAGCATTCGCCAGGCCGGAATGGGTTTGATCTGAAAGACCCAACTTTTATCTCAATGAAACTCGATGCATGTTTGAGCCACATCTGGAGCTCTGGCTCTGACGGCGTCGCGCAGGATGGTGGAATCTAAAAAGGCTTCCTCCCCGCCTCCACCACATGCTTTCTTCATGTTTCACTGCCTGCCTGTGAAAGAGAAGAATTTCATTCTTTGTTCTTCTTAATGTCTCCTCCCATCTTGGATTTTTTTTTCTTTTGCTGTTTCTTCTTTTTCTCCAAGTTTTTTTGGGGCTTTTTTAAATGCTGCTTTTAAAAGCCTTTCACCCCTAACAGATTGTAGTCACTCTGAAATAAAACATCAAACAGAGATAAAGTGAGTACATTCAAATGTTGATTTTACGTAATAAGGGAAAACATCTGTCCAGATCAACCTGAACGTAGGTGAAATATTAGCCACATTCGATAAATTGTAAATTAGCTGTGATTAAGGTCCAGGTTCACCAGCCACCTGACAGAATCAGAAAACCCCTTAAATAAAACTGATAATATAAAGTATGCTGATCTCAAAAAACAAAACGTTACAACCTAATCTGAAGAAACGCAAAGCAGATGAGAGACCAAGTTGTTTGACTACCTGAAATCACTCAAAAAATGGCATCCATTGATCAATCCATTGATGACTTCTGTGAAAATAAGAAAATAGTGTTGGGATGATGTGAGTTCTGTTACGTATGGTGAAAACCCAAACATTCAGTCAGATATGGTGGGGGTGTGAGTATGATGATCCGTGGTTGCTTTGCTGCTTTAGACCTTTTCTTCTTTACTGTCCATTTTTAATGGAGCCTGAAGTCAGAAGATTCTCAATGAAAATGTCCAGCCATCACTTAGTGAGCTTAAGCTTCAGCGTATTTGGAGCTTTAGCCTTTTAGGGTTAGAGCTATCCTTAACCCCTAAGTGCTAATCTGAACACTAAAAAAAAATCAATAAATTGTAAATTTTATGTTTCCCCATCAAAGTTCAAGTCCAGACTTATTTGCCATAAACTTGACTATTAATTTTTGGTCGTGTTGGTCGAAAGTCCTCCACAACCGCATCAATGACTCATTCTCTGTTATTGCAAACGGTTGAAGGCAGATTTTGCCACTAATTGCAGCACAAGCAGTTACTTAAGGAGTAGGTGCCTTCATTTGAAAGCTGCAGTCTGTACTTATGACTCGTCTTCTTGTCTTTGTCTGAAATCAAAGTTTGTCTGAAGATCTGAAACTTTCGAGCGCGACAAAAGTACAAAAGCCCAAGAAGCCCGCCACGGCTCTGTGCACTTCGGCGAGCTTTGCTTGCTCTTTTAAGCCATCTGGGGCATTTAAATCTTGCTTCCTCGCCATAAAAGATTGATGAGCTCCTCGCAGTGTGAGAGAAAGTTAACTTAAAGACGTGCGCAATCGGTAAAGCAGATCTTTTTCGCTGTCTGGTCCGGACGGTCGGTCTAAAAAGCTGGAACCGATACATTACAGCTGGCTATTTAAAGATCAGAGGCCACAGTGGAAACAAAAAAAAGTTAACTGGCAAGACCACACACACACACACGCACGCCGTCAGGGAAGAAATCTCTTCAAGATCAGCCTCTTGGGGTGTGTGTTTGTGCGAATGCAACCATGCGTGTGCGCGATTTGTCGCTGATAATTCAGAGTGAGGATGCTGAAGCTCTCGCAATCTCTTGCCGCTGGTGTTGCTCTGGAGGCTCAGATATCATCAGTCTCTCAAGTAAACAGGGCTCCGGCGAGCGAGCGCACGCGGCGAGGGCTCCGATCTGCACTGACTCACCACTCCTCTCCAACCCCCCCCCTCTGCCCGTCTCGGCGGACGTAGAAGGTAGTTTTGGCAGCTGGAAGTGGCCCTGTGGTGGTGGGAACAATTACTGGTGTCAGAGAGGCAAACCTCTGCCTCTCCCTCTCTTCAGTAATACATAACAACACGCTGCAGAGAAGTATAAACACAACCTAAACGGTGGTGGTGGTGATGATGGTGATGAAAGCAGAGGGAGGGGGAAGAGAGCTCTTTTCTTCTTTACTGTCCTTTTCTTTTTTTCTTTTTTTCACTTGTTAAGCGTGTAAACTTGGCAGGGCCAAATATGTTGATTGCGGGCTGCTGATGTGACCCATCTGGATTTGAAACATTGCATTAGGTCTTCGCACGCTATTCTTCGCCACTCCCTCTGCTCAGGAGAACCCCCCACTCCTCCCCACCCCTTATCCCAGCCCTTCGCCCCCACCCTCTCCTGTCACATGAGAAACAGTTGCAGCCCTGTTGTTGGATGAGGAGGATGTGGGTATTTGGCGTGTTTATTCTGCAGTGTGAGAGAGGACAGAATGCGTGTGCGCGCGCGCAGGGGTGTGTGTGTAAGAGGCGAATGGCCCCTGAATGGACGCTTGAAACCTGCAGTGCAAGTTCATGAATTTAGAAGAATTTAGGAAGATGCTCCGCAGGAACTGGCTCAACTGGGACAAATGGTGGGATTAATTCGAGTAATGATGAATCGTGATTAATCGTTTATTGAAATAATCGGCAACTGGTTTAGGAATTGATCGGTTGCTAACTGGAGCCTGCAGACTCCAAAAAAGGCCAATTTGCATGAAACTGAGCAGTAATTAAGCCAAAAATTAAATTAAATTAAAATTAAAGCCAATCAATACATTTTGCATTTAAGATGAAAAAAGCTTTTTTTTGAAATGTAAATATGTTCTATCCAGAACTCCTCAAGTGGCAAAGTTTTACTTTCACCTTTTAAATAAACCAATTAATTGGTTTTTAATTGGTTTATTTGAAAAAAAAAAAAAAAAAAGCAGATCAGCTCTACATTGTATTTATGATAAGTCAAGCAGAAAGGGCTGACTGAGCTTTTCACAATCTAAGTTATTGCATTTTAGGCAATAAAATGTTTATTTTATTAAAAATGAATCAATTTGTATTTGCATTTTCAACATTGCATAAGAAAAGGCCTAAATCGTTGAAGGAAAAATCTTCAAAATGCATCACATTTTTATCTGATTAACCAATTAATCGTCAAAAAAATAATCGATGACTAGAATAAGCATCCAGATAGTAATCCAGTGCAGTGTCAAAGTTTTCCTACCCCTTAGAGTTAGAACATTTTATTCTCATTTCATAACTGTGAAGCTATTATTTTTAAGATGTTGTGCAAACATTGCTGAATGAAAGACATTTAAAAGTCCATTTGGACTTTGCTGCAAGCCGCAGGCATCAGAGTTCCTCTAGCGGTGGCACCGTCATGCTGTGGGAATGCTATTCTCCCCTATGGACACTAGTCAGAGTCAATGGGAGGAAGACAGTGACTAATGGTTTATATCAGCGCGGAATGGCCTAGTCAAAGTCCAGATGTAAATTTTACGTAAACATCCAAAGTGACTCAGATTGAGAAAATCCCCCCAAACAGTTGCTACTGTTGCTCCACTCATTCAGAAGAGCTGAGTATAAGGGTACCCCACTCTTAAGAAGGAGTGGAAATACTTTTGCCAGGCACCGTAAACAAGTTAAATGCCTTTTTTTTTTTTTAACGTTCAGTAATGGGAAACTTTCTTCTTTGCAAGAGACGAAAATAACACTAAAGTTTACGGCGTTTTCATGGTAAGGAGAGGAATGAGGCTTCTGTGTGTTGATCTCATGTGTTCTGAGCCGCTGATACTTTCCCAAATTAGAGATGCTGCTCCTTCCCCGGCGCACATCCTGAAGCCATTCTACAGGAATTTCTGCTATCCCGCTCATAAATCACGCTCCAGCTGAAGAGTCGAAAAGGAAGCGGCAGGAAGGCACGACAAAAAAGTCCAAGCAGCTCCGAGGCTTTGGGAATTTATTGGTTCTTCAGTTTTTACCTTGTTTTGATGTTTCAGAAAACTCAAGTGAATAACTTTCCAAAAAGCAGCTTGTCTGCAAGTGGACTTGGAACAGTGGGTTGTGGGGTTAGGGTTGTGAGTGGACTAGCAGAGCCTTGAAGATGAAGCCAACAAAGTGTCAGTCGACCACAGCACTTCTGCTTCTTTCACTAGTCGTTTGCCACCTTCTGCCAACTCACTTATCAGCAGCAGTTAGGCTTCTAAACACGGCTTTTACGCCTTCTCTGAGGAAACGAGGTTGCGACATCAGAAGCACACAAGAAATAAGGGGACGTTGATACGCGGACTTTTGAGGAGTTGGGCGAAGAAGCCGAAAAGGTTTTGAACGAAGGTGCTCCGAGGTCCCTCGAATTCAGAGTTCAGAAGCACGAGACATCCGGTCCAGCCGGCGCCGGTCCAGCGGGCGCCGGTCCAGCGGGCGCTACCCACAGGTCTCAGCTGTAGGGCGCCGACAACGAGTCGAAGTTTATAAGCGGCTGCTGCTAAGCGGTGGTTTACTGATGCGGGGTGTAAACTGAGGTTCATTAGAGAGCGGGCGATAATTGAAGGGTTTGTCAGGGGAAGCGTGCCGCACATTAGGGCTTTATGTTCAACATACAGCTTTCAGAACGCCTCTCTTGAGTTTCCAGCCTCTTCTGAGTTTCCAGCCTCCTCTGGAATGCCTTGGCTCCGTCAGGGAAATAAGCTCAAAATATAAAGACTTATAAAAGTCGCTCTGGGGTTCTCGGAGGCCGAGCATGTGCCGGTCTTAAAACGTTTGGCAGATGGACGTCCGTTTGATTGCCTTTCAAGCTACGACTTTGAGAAAGATATCAGAAGCACATGATTTCTATAGTCCCTTTTCCTGCAGATGTCTATATAGGTAACCAAAATGTGGCTGGCCACAGGACAACCATGAGCGAGTCTCCTCAGGATGGGGGAGCTGTGAGTTATTTACAGAAAGGGTGGCTTCTAAGGTTTCCAATGATATCAAACACGTGGGAATCAAATGAGAATTACAGACGATATGCCCCAGCGGAGTCCGTTTGAGAGAAAGGCTCTCGAAGTTTCATCAAACCGAGTTATACGGAGCAAATAAACTGTTTCCAGAAGACAAAGTAGAAGAAACAATGTCAAATGACAGCAGATTTTGATATTTCCGTGAATTGATCAGACTTAGACCAACGTCCTCGTCTCCCTTGTCGATTCTGCAAGCGAAACATTTTATGCAGCTTCAGCTTTTGACATCAGAAGTGTTTTCAGGCCGATGATCTACTTCAACAGTCCGGTGAAGGCAGTGGAACTGACAGCTCAGTGTTTTGCGTCTCTGCTTGAGATGCGGGGGATACAGAGAGGCTTTTGGGTCAGTAGACAGCGACTGACCCGGCCGTACCCTCCCGGACTCCGCGCTGCTGCCCCAGGCGATCCCTCTCTTTTTTCCTCTCCCTCCACCTCCTCTGATTCAAACACACACACTCGCCCCTGCTTCCGACTTGGCTTTCGTGAGAAGCGGTGTCATTTTAACCACATGGTGATGGGATCATCATCAGGCTTTGCACGCACACGAGCAGAGAGCAAGACAGAGAGAAAGAGAGAGAGAAAAAAGGAAGGATGATCTACACAGTGACACATTCACACAGAAGTACAGTTTGGTTTTGCTGTATTTGGGTTTTGGTGAGGACTAAAATAAGGCACGCCATAAACCCAACACTAGTTCACTCTGTGTTTGTCTCACAGTTGACATCGTTGTGTTTTTTAAAAGGTTTCAGACGTTTAAAGTTGCTATTTAAAAGAACAGTGAGTTCACTGTACCGTCTTTTAAACGTAGCTTTTCCATTTTCACAATTATACAGTTATTTCATAGTTATTCCTGCAGCATGTTTAACACAACAATAGCTGAAGTGCACATGCATGGAGGTTCAATTTTAACGTTTGCATTTGAAAACAGAAAGCTGGGAAGCAAGTAAGAGAACAACATTTTGTTGTTTACACTCCTGTTATTGTGGAGGAAAGATTTTAGATTCTACTGTTGCCACTGTTGCTGCACAGCTAGCTAATACAGGAAGTTAGAAAAGAATCAGTTAAAAACTGCTGGGGGGACATTGGTTCAAAAGTAGACAAATATTTATGTCTGTCTTTCACGTTTTTCTGATTATTGCCTAGCTAAAACCACACTTGTTTTCTGTTTACATGCAAGCTAATTGTACAACTGCAACACAGCTGGTCTGTACTGGAAGTTAGAAAAGTAGCTGAAGGAAACTGCTGAGTGTCAATGCTTCATAAATTAAAAAAAACTTGCTGTGTTCTTCCCGTTCTACAGATTTTTGTCAAGCTGAAAATAAATTTCCACTTTATGTTTACGTGCAAGGCAGTGTTTCCATCGTGGCACAGCTAGCAACTATAGGAAGTTAGAAAAGTAACACTCCAAAACTACAGAAAAAATGTTTCACTTTTGTTGCCATTTCTGATATTTTTTTTCTGTTCTAACAATTACATAGATGATTACTTGAGGAAATATATTATTAGGTGTTCCTAAGGAATAATACTGGCTATTAATAAGCATGGTAAAGGCTTCTTCACCAGTTAGCCAAATGCTGCCAAAAAAGGAGCCTGCAAAAACAGTTACCATTTACAAATGGTGCACCGGACAGACACAAGCTGTCTAAACTGTTGGTAAAAAGCGTTTTTGTTGAACTTTCATCTGTGTTTTCCTGCTCCAATTCAGACTGAAAACGACTGAAACATTAAATCGCCCCCATCCACGCGGCGTTTGCAGCGTTCCCTCTAGGGGGAGCGAGGATGTGTGGGCTGCAGCTGGCAGCGCTTCACGTGCAGAGAGCAAAACGTAATCCTCATATTCACAGCAACGGTCTTTTTAGTGAGGGCAGGGAGGGTCAGTGTTTGTTTATCCTCAGAAAATCTCTTTAGATGCTTGGGAATTAACCACACATACACACACACACAGATCTATATATGTTGCTATACGTACCCATGTGCACTCAAAGGATCACGCTAACCACAGATGCCAAAAACAGTGGCGACTGAGTGATGTCTGCAGCACAATCCCAAGCTTGCGTGACTGTCTCCTTCCTTCATTATTATTTTTTTCAGCACAGTTTGCGTGATCCCACCATCATCTTCGCCGAGCCCCCTCCGTCCCCTGACGTCTAACAGCGACCCATGCTTCATATTTCACACAGTATCGCACATGTTCCCTGCTGGGCCAGGGCAAAGGGAGCATATGTCCTTCCTTCCTTGCGCTACTTGAAGTGATCGAACAATGTGTTGCGAGTACAAAGAGGCAAGACCGTGAGCAGAAACAATCACGGGTCTGTCATAGTGACACGCAGAGGTAGAGTTCACGCTCGATACTTGAAGAAAAGGTTTTGTTTTTTTTAAATCGTAGGTTACACAGGTTTCACAGGTTACACACACACAAAACATCTCATAGACATAATTTGAGTGTTTTCAGCTCCAGATACTTAAAATACTGCCATGAAAAACAAAAAGCCACATGCTGTGAAAGTCTAGAGCTGCTGATCCGGATATTATATTTCACTTAGAAAAAAAACAAAGCTCTGAAAACAAACACCTTTAGCAACTTTTTAGTTATAGCGTAACCTGCATTTTCATTGCAAATGTGAGCGAATCTTTGTCTACGCTTTGCGAATGTCGAGAAAACACAACCTCGCGACTGCTAAGTTTCCGTTAAATACCAAATGAAGCGAAAATCACACTTGGATAAGCTTGTTCACATGATGAGTTGCTAAAACTCACGGCAGCGGCGGATGTAAACAGTTACATGAGATTATATTCATAAGTCATCCATAAAAATGCTTGAATCTTTTTATGAAGCAGTGAGAGCTCGGGTTGAGCCAGCTGCCGATTGTCAAAAAACTACAAACCACTAAGAAGACGACTTCCTGTCTCTGTCTTCTTCATGGTTTCTGCCAGTAGTAACGTCCGGCTGTTGATCATGTGACTCGTTTCCATTGCACTTCTTTGAACTTCCATGTGCCTCAGCTGAAAAACCAATGCATCCCAACTCTTCATAGAGTTTTTTTTTTCAGATTGCCATGTTTCCATTAAGCAAAAAAAGCCACTATTCCTAAAGTGCATTGTTAATCAATGGGAAAAAAACAGGAATGCAGTGAGAACAGGCGAGTTAATTGCAAGTTTATTTCCTGTCTTTTTTTTGGACTTTTCCATACAAAAGTCAGAATTAAAGAAGAGATATGCTTGTGTGGCTCTAACAGCTGAGCCTTTCAGTAAAATCAAATGTTTCTGAAGTCGTTTGGACCTTTTACCACAGAAATGTGTGCTTAAATAATGCAATCCAGACTTCTGCTTGATCATAAACGATGCTTTCCTTACTAATAAACTTGACATGATATAAAGCCGAAGCAATGGAGACTGTAAACGAAGTTTAGTTTAGTTTTTTAGTTTTCACCTTCGTGTGAAAACTAAAAAACACGAAGGTCCCACTCACGTCCCACTCACCTCAACTTGCTGCTTCGCCACCTGAACTTCCCCCAAAGTGGGACAATAAAGGATTTTTCTATTTTATTCTTTTCGTTTTATATTCTAAAAGTAAGGTGAGGAAAAACAACGTTTCAAGTCAGAAGAATAATGAGTCGCCACGGATTCTGTAAACTTGGGAAACACAAACGGCCAAATGCTGCACTTTGCTTCTGATTTCTGCCTTTCTAGTGGTCTCACTGATGAACACGTCTATGTACATACGAAGATCCTATAACATATGGCACATATTAAATGTTCCCTTCCCATAACCCTAACCATCAGAATCTGCATTATCTTAACCTTTCCCATCATCCAAGAACTGTAATAAAAACTTTGATCATCAAGCAGCTCTTTGAACTTGTGTTTTAGTTTTTTTGGCCCTTATGAGGCAATGAAACCCCACAAGTATAATGAAGACAAAAAAAATAAAAAAAATACTCTTCACACACACACTGAAAGCCAGTGGAAACACGATACCTCGGCTTTGTCTTCTGAATGACATGATAATGGCCGCCATGCATAAAACATGATTAACATTATGACTCGCCCTTGATCCCTCTGAACCTCGGGTACATTAAACACCTTGCGCCCCTTTAATTACACACCGCTTGGCCTTTCAATGCTTTTATATGTGTACTGATATGTCTAGTTATCCTTGACATAAGCCATGTCCTTAAGCTGGGACTGGAATTTCTTTAAGTTTAGGGATATACGTTATGTCGCCGTGAACATCGGTACCGGACGATGTTTGTCATTTTTTAGCATTGCGTAACCTTCCTGAAATAATGGTTATTAAATATAAATAAGTTACTTTTGGCCTAAAATTTTTTTGTTTTTCTTGTTTGCCTTTTGGCAAAAAAAGATAATTCACCATGTTGAAAAAGTAGGGAAGTATATTGATAAATATCGTTTATTACCCGTAGCAGCAATACCAATATCGGATACTGATATCAGCCCAGAGTTTCAGATCGGTGCATTCCTCCTTTAAGCAATCTTCTCACTTCCTGAAAAACTTTTGATTTCTGTAGAAATGTCCAAGGATGTTTATTTAACACAACCAGTGGGTGTGTAACACCACAGGGTTTCTTTTTATGACTTTTTATTTTTGTGTTTTTATGACGTAAAGCCTTTTGAGCTGCCTTGCTGCTAAATTTAATTGATAAATTGATTTTGAAGTCGAGTTCCTGTATGATTTTAGTACTGCTACATTCATGAAAATAACTGAAGGCTCGTGAGATTTCAATCTTCATTGTTATACACATTAAAGTCTGCATTTTATTCTGCAACTTACTAGCATTTTGTGCTACGACGCCTTTAACTGTTTCTAATATTCAATGGGTGGATCGAAAACAGGATCATTTATCAGATTGCATTTTGGTAAAAAAAAAAAGTCACTGTGGGTAAAAAAAAAAAAAAAGAAAAAACAGGATGTACTGACTGAGGTAAGAGATGATGTGGTTATTTTAAGCCTTGTTATCCCACGCTTTATCTGTTTTGAACTGAAAAGAGCCACCATATTGGTTACGAATTTCAGATCAGTGCAACCTTTAAAGGGGCAGCGTTAAATAAAACCAAAATGTTTTTCGCTTTATGTCATTGTATAATGTTATTCCCTTGCCAAAAACATGCCTGGAGTGTTGCTTTGATGTTTTACAAATCCCTTAATTACCCCTCCCTCACTCAGATCCTCCAGACTAGCGGCAGCAGCAATTAGCAAACAACTGGTGTAACTGCGAGTCAGCTGAGCTCATCACACAAGCTACTTCTCAGTCCAACACTCCTAAATAAATAATTGCAAACAGAACCATAAGAAGGACTGTTGCGATAAGGTGCGTTAAGCTTTGGAAAGAGCAAAAGCTTCTTAAAGAGACAGAGGCCCAATTTCAAAGCTTCAAATTGCAAAGTCAAATTTGCAATTTTAAGACATATTTGATATGTATGACTTATACAGGTGGCATACTTACACGATTGTGCTGTGAATCGGCACCATGTGCCTGGAAAATCCATAACACCCCATTTCTTTAAGAATTTTCAAAGTATCTCATAGCTTAGTGTAAGTAAATGTCGTTTTATGACTTCTGTAATTATCTGCCAACGGGAAGTTGGTCAGACGTATTTTGGTCTAATCCGGGCTCATATCTGTCATGTTTCATAAGATTAGACTGACACAATTGGGGCTGTGAAAGATAATAATCAACCAGGTCTTTACTCTGAATTTCAAGTTCAGTTCTCAGATTTCTTATCTCACTAACTGTTAAGTGCTGATAATATCATGATGTGGAGTTTTAGGGTAAAATGTTTGTGTCTAATTTGCAAATGATAGTAATTTCTCACAAGGCTGTCCTGTCTGAGCCCCCTTTTTTTTTTGTAACTTTTGACTTTAATCTAACGAGTGGAACATTTACTACTGCAGGTCTTTGTCAGACAACGACATTTCGACTTTTAAAGAACCTGTTCCGTTGGCGACTTTCTTACTGTTACGAGTGGAAATACACGGCGGCACAAATTTTGAGTCTTTTCATTGTTATCTATGTTCAAATTGATCAAAAATGAAACAGAAAAATAAACTGGTACGAACAGGAAACAAAAGAGTTCATTTGGTTACTGGAGGTTGAAGGAAATGTTTGAACCAGGGCCTCAGTTAAATGAACTTACTAACGTTCCTCCTGTCATCCTTTTCAGCCATTTTTCATGTATTACCTTCAGTACATGCATTTAGAGTGTAATGAAACATATGCAAATTTTTTGTATTTACTTTATCTTAGTAAAATTGCTCCATTGTGACATCACGTGAACTTTATAGTTTCAACAAAGACTTTATTGTAATGAAGGTCTAATAGTTTCCAGACTTGCTTGTAAAAGTTTAGATTGTGTGAGCGAAGTTATAGAAATGCCGCGTTTTGGTTTGGCCAGCTGGGTTTTCTTGAATGCAACTTTTATGAAGCAATTCAGTGTTTTGGAGAGAGCAACAGGTCACAACCTCACAGACCCAAACAGGAATTCAAGGGAAGGCTATTCATAGAGCAACTTGCATTTGTAAGCACTGAACTTACTTATAAAAAAAAACACAAAACATGAAACGATTGTAGTTTATTTGCATTAAAAGTTGAAACCCTGGTGATGTTAATTTGCATGTCTGGTTATAAGTTGGGTTTTCTCTTGTTGCTTTTGTTCTGCAAAAATGTTTTTTTTTTTCCAAAACGCAAAAAAAAATATATATATAAATATTGCAAATTGGATCCGCATCTAATTTGATTAAATTTAAAGTTTGCCAGCAGGAAACCACCTAAAAAACAAGCAGCGATATCGAAGTTTTCAATATTAGGACAGGTATGTTCCAAAAAAAAAAAGAAGCAAAAGAGAAAAAGAGAGAAATTCAAACGCAACAGAAATTGGGCAATGAAGTTTCCACTGAGCTCAAACTATACAAACTCTTTGTGTTTTTCAGTGTGAACGTTTTTTCCCTCCGTTCTCTCTCTTTGTCTGTCTACATGCAGTTTGTGTGAATCCATTGCATTTCCGCCCGCAGACAGGATTGCGGCTCTCATCACCGTGACTCACGAGGGGACGCCGTATCCTGAGCCCGGACTTGCAGGACACGCTGTCCGCGGTCGAGGTCGTAACCGGCGGAACGCGCTCGCTTTTCCAGCAGACAGATTCGCAAACTTGTTTGTGCCTCGTTTTAGAAGGACCTCGCTCTCTGTGTCTCTCTCTCTGTCTGTCTCTCTTCGGGTTCTGGCAAATAAAAATTCTTTTCCTGACTAATTGTCTCGCGTCACGCAAACTGGAGCCTCGGATGCAACTCCTTGTGTGTCAGCGTCGAGTTAGTTTTTCTAATTGTCTGTGTAAGTATCGCACCACATCGGGTCTGTGCTGCGGTTCTCTCCACAAGGCAAATGATAGACGACCCCGTCTATTACTCTCTCGGCGGATTCATTGGAAAGACGACAGATGAGATTATTTCTCTCCCCCCCTCCCCCAAAAAAATGAAATAAAAAAATCAGTCAAGGCTTTCTACGGAGCCCCTTAGGGGACATGGAGAAAAAAAAAAAGAAATCCCGAGAAACTTTCTCGAGATCCCGAGATCACAACTGAGTTTCTCGAGATCCCGACTTATTTTCTTGAGATCTCGACTTATTTTTTTCATTTCGCGGGATCTCGAGATCCCTCCACGTACCCCGTAGGAGCTCCATAGCTTTCTAAATCGGATTGGTGCAAAACGTTCGTATGGAAGGGCCTTGCAATCAAACCGCACACAGTAGCAGAGTGGAGAAGCTGCCGTGCAAGTCTGTTTTGCCCGAGGCCTCGAGTTAGTTGGCATATTAGTCGTGTCGAACAACAGAGGCAAAGCGCCTCCGCCTGCCAACTAAAACAGAGAAGTGGAAACAATAGAGTTTACATCTCCACTTTTTTTTTTGTGCTGCGCGATCCCACTTGTGCTGTCATAATATCACTTCCTTTCTGCTTCGCCGTCTCGGCGCACAACAAAAGCCTTTGTTGTCGTTGTTGTTCAGGAATCAAATTTTCTATTTAGATTTTTTTCCCCTCCAACTCGCCTCAGAGATTAGGCTTTCCCTCTTAGGTCCACATGCGCACTCTAACCCCCCCCTTCATCTCCCAGCAAACATCACTCACTCGCATCATAATCTACTCTGAAAGATGCATATTTGTAATTGCTGGCCAAAAAAAAAAAAAAGGACTGTTCATGGATGATGTTTTGTCAACAGACAAAGGGGGGGCATGTCTCTAAATCGTTTCATCCCTTGACGTGTAACTGTGTCGCCAGGGGGAACCGAAACATTCTCATCCGGAACAATATGGGTAAGATTAGAAAAGCGCAACTTGGTATTAATGCTGCTATGTAGGCTGATTGAGGATTGAGTCGGTTGCAACTGCAGCAGAGGAAAACCAAGTGGACACGTCTGCTGAGTGTTTCTTTCAAGAAAAGAGCGCAATTTAGAAGCAAAAAGAAAAACAAAAAACTCTTATTTGTGAAACAAGAAGGCGGGAACGGGTGGATCTGGACCGGCCAACATCCGGACATTCGATCTGTGGCGTAAATGAAGCACAAGCTTGAATTACGAGCGCGAGGCTTAACCTTTCCTGGTGGATCGACCATTGAGAACTTGCCAGAAGTCATCAATATTTAACAGCTGTTGCTATTATGAAATTCTTTATGGGTTAATGTGGCTTGCCGGCTTGCACGCAAGGCCTTGGCCGCCTTCCAGCAGCATGTCAGGAGGAAGCGGGGGGGTAGATTGACAGACGGCTCGCTCGCGTGACAAGCAGCCCTTGATCAGCCAGCTCCTCTCTCTCTTTTTCTCTCTGTGAGTATTTCTCTCTCCACTGTGGATTTCCTGTGCCTGCAGAGAGAGAGAGAAAGAGAGAGAGAGAGAGAGAGAGAGATGTACGCAGAAAAGAAGAGTGCTGAGGGAAGAGGCGGGACTAGGCAAAGGAGGTGGCAGCAAGCCAGTCGAATCTCAACACACACACACACACAGTAGTCTTTACACGCACGCTATTACATGTTGTAGCCTTGTAGGAGAGGAGGAACTGCTGGGCCGCAAGGCGTCGTGCGTGTTCAGGACGAAAACATTTCTCCGGAAAATGTACACGCAGCCAAAAGATGGCACCCATGCTGCTTCGATTACTGCAGTTTACAAAGACGAGGAGGGGAGGATTAATAGGAAACATGAGTCGAAGCGAGCAGGGAGCTCATGCTGCTCCATGAAAGCCGGTTTTCCCTCGGTTGGTCATCGGCAAGGTCGGGGCAATGAAAAAAAAAATCTGACTTTTCATTAAATGCATCAGAACTAAGAATTCCCACTTTTTCAAAATGTACTTTGAACTTCTTTTTAATTCAGTCAAATAAAGCTAAAGGCAGGGAGATGCAGCCGCCTTGATCTTCTATTTCTTTCATTATTTTTCACTGGGTTCTAAACTAGTACCTCAATCAAGAGATCTGTAGCATTTCCTTTTATTTTCATATTTGCAGTGGTCCAGGCTTAAGGAAAAAACTAAGTTGTCAACAACTATAAAGGCTGAATCAACACTCTTCTAATGTTGCCTTCTTTTGTCTCTTATATCCTTCACTCTGATCGTTCACCGATAAATGGTGTTGTATATCAGATCAGTCAGTAATTTAGAGAAATATGTATGTAAGGTTTGTAAAAAATAAAAGATGATCAAATTCAGCCAAAACAAAATGCATCAGCCAACACGCTCTCATTTTCACAGTGAGCATTATTGCAAATGAAGAAAAAGATATTTTTAACCCACTGAGGGACAAGGATGTTAGAAAATGGACTGGATGGATTTTTTTAGCCCAGATCAGAGAAATAGCATAGACTGTATGTAGAACTGCAATGTTTAGCTAAGCTAGGCTACAGAGATTAGAAGGAAAGAGTTATGAAATTACTGCAGCTGCGCAGCCAAAAAAATAAAAAAATGAATTTGAAGTAGCCAGCAACAAGTGTCACAAGTCAAATACATTCTAGAAACTGATCTGAAAATGTGATGCTTAAAAAATGTTTTAAAAAATTCGTAAATCTTAATTTTGTTGCATTTTTCACTCATAAAATAGTGCAAAGCTTCACAATAATAGTAAAAAAAATCCAACTTTGAAATCAAAAACCTTTATAACTTTATTACTATATACCTTAATAATAGTATCACTCGCACTCATTCTCAAGAGCTCTTTTTTTTTCAAGTTGGCAATTTTGAAAAAAATATCTTTCTCTCTTTGGTCTCTCTAATCCGCAGCGTAAACTCATCTTCATGCCTTCTCGTTTTTCTGGGGATGCGTTTCTCTGCGTTATTGTCTTTTTCAGCTACACTTGGTTTTACAGGAGGAAGTGGCTTTTAGAAGAAGGGATGTTGAAACGCAACCACACTGTGCTCTCTACTCGTCTGTTGGCACTGCAGCCCTCACTCACCTCTCGCCCCCCAGAGGTGAGTGAGGAGCAAACAGCTCGTCAGGAGGACTTTGTCCACGCCAACTCACTGGCAGAGACCAGGAGGCTCTTTAACCATAGTTCCGCGTCTGGAGCTGATACAAAAAAAAAATACAAGACTTTTTTTTTTTTTTACTCGGCTGTGAAAAAAAAGTCTACGCATACTCGAGGATTTCTTGTCCTTTTTTCGTCTTACCTGCACGTTTCATGTCATCAAACCCACCTGAAAATCAAACACCAGGAAACGAAAAGTAGTTTTCAGACAATAATTGGATTCACAAAGGCAAAAATGTGCGGTGGAAAGTCCTGGTCTGACACTAAGATTTGATTTTGATGAGTTTAAAAGAAAACCCCAACCCCAACCCCAACCCTATAAGAGGGTAAAATACCTTTTGACAGCACTTTACACCTAAGAACATATTTCAACCCAGTTTTCACCAAGTTAAATCAGATCCAACAATCAAAATGCTTGATAACTCCCCACCCAAAGTTCTCTCTGAGCGGCCCTTTTGTCGGCTTTACCATGAGTCAAAGCGTAACCTAATAATTGGAGGGTGGTCTTGGTATTTAGTACGCTCAGTGGAAAGACGGTTCTGGCCGACCGAAGGAACCAAACACTTCAAGCCTCGCCCTTTTGGCAGCTTCCACATCCCTATACTTGTCATTTTTTTTGTACATTTTTAATATTTTTTTTAACCTAACACCCTGTCCTCACTCGGCGCCCATAAACACCTCACCATTACCCACTCTGTTTTCCTTTTTCGGACCAGAGACGGAGAAAATTCCAGGCGGAGAAAAGCGAAGCCGAAGACGTTAGCGGTCGAGGAATAAAGCCTGCATTGTTGGCAGGGGAAGTGCCGGTGCCGATAATTAATCATCCCGAGTGTTTGTCTTTCCTGACGTAGCATCCTCTCCAAGAGCCGCCATAAGAGGGAAAACAAAAATATATGAGGCGTTGAAAGGGGGGGAAATAAAGACGGTCATTAGACTCATTTCCTCTCCGCAATGGTTTCCACTGGTTGGATGATATTCTGGTGATTGAACAGAAGGATTTTTCTGTGGGACGGCTGTCTGCAGCTGCTTGTTTGTATGTGTTCTCACTTAGTGGAGGTGATGACAAAGCGATTAGCACAAGCACCGGCTTTCAGGCTGTCGGTGCGTTTCAGCTTAAGGAAGAAACGATTACTTGTGGTGGAGAAAAAAACAAAAAAGGAGACTCCAAACAAAACGTATGGATGCACGAATCTCTGTTTGCACCAAAATCGGTTGATCACCCCTTATGCAAAGCTGAGCAAAGATAGAGTGGAGAGAATGGAGCGCTGAAGTAGAGTCGGGAGGCGGGGAGGGATGAACACAGGGGACAGTAGAAGTTCAAGGGTGATGAACTGAACCCGTAATGAGGTTGTAGGACGGGAGGGGTTGGAGGAAACATTAGAGGACATATTGGCGTGGTGATCATAATGGTTTTCATAATGCAGATGGAGGTATGTGTGGATGTGAGTTGCGTGACTAATCTGCGCTCGCTACAACGAGTGATGGAGCAAAGGGCTGATCTGTCGGAGGGAGCCACATGCCCCACAGACCGAACAGCCACAGGACAGACACGCAAACGTGCCTCCGAACATGCAGTGATGGGAGAGCATGTGACAGTTCGGCAAACCAAACTCTTGAGAGCAGGTGCCTCTCAAGAAGCGTTCATACCCCCTTGAATGTTAGCACATCGTTTGGCGTTGGAATTCGTGTGACAGATCGACACGAAGCGGCACAAAACTGTGAGATGGAAGGAAAATGAAAGAAGAAAGAAAAAATCTTTTACAAAGACTGGCATGTGTTTTGTATTAAGTCCCGTTGAGTCAAGAAAAAACACATTTTTCTGCATTTGAAGCCATAAGGCTTTTCAAGCATGTCTCTACCAGCTTTGAGACCTGACATTGTTGCTCTTTGGTCTTTGAAAGTACCTCAGACTCACCTCATCCTCACCTGTCACCATCGGTTTTGAAGTCACTATAAGGGTGAACACACACCAGCCCTGTTCAGTCCGCTTTGAATGCAATCGAACTCTGATCCATAACCCAAGTCCCAGTTCAGTTGACGTAAACCCACAGTGAATGCTAAGCGGATCGGAGGCTGCTCCCAAAGCAGGAAACAAACTATAGCACGGGGCATTATGAGTAAATACAACCAAAACAAACGTGCGTGTCTAGCGCTAACACGAGAAATGGCTCGTCGTCTTTTACAAAAGAAAACGAGAAATCGTACAACTGATAAAAACTGACGGCGCTCCATTTGTGTTTATGTTTTGTGCCATTGTTCTTGGTGCGGCGCCACCATGGGCGTCTCAGGTTAACGCGCTCCTTGCCCGCCGTTTCAAGTCAGTTATGATGGACCCCGAAGTCTTTGACCGGTTTATTGTGTGACACTCTTTCCAACTTCAGATAATGGATCTTTGATGTAACATTTGGAGAAGATCATTGAGCATAAAGACTTTTATAAGGCACTGGCTTTACTTTGAGAGAGAAAATGTCTACGAGGTTGAGGATAATGAGAGACTGTTGTGATATTTTACATAAAAAAGTAGCCAGAAGCAGGTTGGACTTCGAGTTCTGTACATTTACATCTGCAAATGCTCCACTTGTATTTTCTAAATGGTCTAGAGTGACTTCTTATAAATATAAGAAGTCAATCTAGGGTTTACTCAAATTTTTTAAAAGTCTGCTTTGTACTGGATTGGATCCACTATTAATGATCACTTCTAGGCTGAGTCATACAGTATTTACTTAAACCATTCAGGATCTGAGGTTAGCTTTGCAGGTTGTGTAGCACGAACACCTCACTCTGATATCCCAGTTTGCCCCAAACTTTCTGTGATTGTTGAACGTTCTTTTTTTTTTCTGCTTAAGGAACAGTCCACAGTTATACAAACCCTTCAAACCGTTTCCCTGCTTTTAAATTGACCCAACACACTCGCCTGGTGTGGTAGCTAGCATTCATGCCGTCCAAAAGGGGAGTCTGATACGGGTAATGACTCTGCCACATGTCTGAGAAATTCTCCAGCTCTCCCTTTAATCATACACAACAGCGCCTTTGTAAACAGAAACATCATTGTCAGTCGGTCATTTTTTGAATTTTTCCGGCGCCGGCCTGCGTGGAGCTAACAACAACATCTGCTCCTGCTCGACCGACGTCGACTGACCGAAAAAAACAAAACAAACAAAAAAAAAAAAAACAAACGCAATGATCTCATTGTTGAGTCTCTTTTTGAAGTAATTGATTTCAGTCTCCGTCACATGTGCTGATGTATTTACGTGTTTTCTTTCTGCAGCGAGTCAAGACAAACCCTCCAGGAAGCACGTCACCGTCCCAGCATCCTCTAACCCTGAACCCAGGAAAGATAGCCTTCCTCTGGGCACCACTATCAATGAAAGCGGCCTCCTCCTGGAAGTAAGAAACCATATGACCCGTGTGTGTGTGTGTGTCCTGTGTGAGTGACGTCTGCTTCTGATCGCTTAAACAGAAAGTGTTTTCGGCATACAAGCGCCACGGTTTGACAAAAATGCTCCGTCATGCCGTGCCGTCGCACTCTTTCCTTCCCCCCACCCCTGTGGATGGCACCGTCGGTGAACTCGCCCTGCAGTTCGCGCACGTGCCTGTAAGAAGATTTGTCTGAGTGAGTTGCCCTGCGGCGCGACCTCCCCCGTGGAGCCGCGGCGTTGCGTGACACACGGGGCGACACGGTGGGAAATCTCAAGCAGCAGGCGAGGTGCGTGAGAGTCTGCGTGGAGCTCATCTCCCCGTCCTGATGTGAAAGCGAGCGCGCAGACTCCGAGTCTGTCTCTTGACGGTCAGAGCAAAATTGGGTTTTCACCCACTTGACTCGAGGCCTTTGACAACAAAATGTCCGCAGACGCACGGACAGGCGGATGGATAACACGCACCAGCACCGCTTGTTGCTGGTGAAACGGATCAGCAGCACGCTGCATGGGAACTGCAGACACATCAGATCATTATTACACTCTCCATGACCCGCTGGCGCTCAGTGAGGCTACAAATTATGACGTTGGTCATTCTCCAGCAGGCAGGGATTCAGGGCCCCGTCCCCCTGATGCTGTTAATGTGTTAGGTTCCTCACAGGAACGGTTAACAAAAGACTAGATTGACCGTAATGATGTTCCATCTACTGTTGCGTGACTCAGTTTGGACCGAGGCCTCATGGCACGACTGTGTGCGAGGTTTTTATGCAGTGGAGTGCAAAACAACCAGATCAGACACTTTTTTTTTTTTTTCCTTCTTCTTCTTTTAGACTCGATCGGCAGTCTATTACACAACCTGAAAACTCTACAGACAAACAAAGATGTGGTGAAGTTCCTTATTTATCAAAGTTTCTGGCCGCTGGATTCCTAGCGAGTGCTCATCATAGAGAAAGTTTTTGAAACCTTTTCACTTTTCCATTTTTTTTTTCTTTTTAAGTGACAAGCTAACAAAAATAGCGGAAGAGGAAAAAATCTGAAATTTGCCTCTAAAAGTCATTTGATTAGTAAACAGAGGCCACCTGTGTGTAATTTAATCTCAGCCTAACTCCAGATGGGAAGGCCACAGAGGTTTGTTGGAGAACATTAGCGAACAAACAGCGTCATGAAAACCAAGAAACACAGCAGGCAGGTCAGGCAGACAAATGTGGAGACGGTTAAAGCTGGGTTAGGTTATAAAACAATACTCCAAGCCCTAAACACTTCGCAGAGCTCTGCCTGTCGCTCGAAACAGGAACGCGTGTGGCAAAGCTGCTGCAGCCGAGAGGCCTGAGATAACTTTGGGAGCAGAAGAGATCCAAGCTCAGGCGAAAGGTTTTCTTAGAGTTTAGATTGGGGGCCAGTTCTAGCCCCTCGGCGTCGATCCAACCCAATTGAGTCCAAATGATCTTATTTTAATTATGATTTTAGATTTGAATCTGCCAGTGAAGTAAACGGTGTAGCTTCTTCCCCGTTTTTTTTTTTTTTTTTGCTCTTCTTTTCCGGCTCCATTTTGTCGCAGGGTGAGTCAAGTGAGACTCTTCTGGGATGTGTGATTAATAGGATCCTAACTCAACTAGCGCTCATCTTAACTGCCTGCATTTCCTCCACAGGCTAAGCTAACTACATTTCTATTTGGATTACAATAAGTAGATTAACGCAACTCTTTATCGTGCGATCTCATTAGTTTTTCTTTCCGCTGTACTTACTGCGGGTTTACTAAATTGCATTATTTTTTTTAGCATTTATTTTGAGTAATTTATTATTAAGAATTTTGATGTCTTGTGCTCTCCATAAATTTTTATTTATGATGGATTTTTTTTATTATCTGACCTGTTATTTGCACTAAAATTATTTGACTTTCTCCACTTTTTGTTTCACAATAAATATCGGTAAATTTGAAAATATGATTAATTGCAGTTACTGTGAACGGTTTAGTGATCGAAATCAGTCAGTCATCCTGAAGACGTTTATTTCAGACAGGGACGTCTGCAGTGCTACGAATGCTACCTCACAAAAGAAGCAATTGTTATTTCATCTTTATTTTTGTCATTATCACAATGGCATTTAAAATGTGATAAAATTCTAGATTTTTTCCTTCCTACAACCAGAGCAAATCTGGCTTTTATGGAAAAACAGGCGAGAAGAAAGTCACTGTAGAAAGAAAACGATAAAATGTCCTAGACAAAGCAAACACCAGGAAAAACTGGACACTTTTCTCTACTTGGCGCCACAACTTCTAAGATGTTGGAAGTTAAAGCTTTGAGTTTCTCTCTCTGTTTGTTCTTGCAGATATTTTGTGCTGCGGGACAACAACAGGTGTTTCCACTACCTAAAAGCCTCAGAATCCAAAGAAACTGAGGGAAATGATGAGAAAAACATATAAAAACAAAAAAGCGGCACTGTGTGTAGTGTTGCCAGTGTCGGTACAGTAGTTTTTTTTCCCCTCTTTTTTCTTACTTCTGCAGATCTGTACTTCTCACATAACTGTGGACAAGTGGAACATATTTAGTGGTTCTTGGCATTTGCGTTTTATGTAAAACACGATGCAAATGCGATCCTGCGTCCCTCAAACCAGCGAATCTCCACGTAATCTCCACCCAGGCACGTGAGCAGCTTCTGCTCTGCGCTCATCTGTAATACATTTGCCAGTCGTTGCCTTTTTGTAAAGCTAATTGAAGTAATCAGAAGAAAAAATATTAGCTTTTATTGTCCTTTCAGGTTAACAGATGCTGTTTGCTCCAGAAAAAATAAAACTGCCAAAGTCCTTCAGGGTTTTTATTGCTGCATTTATTGCGGAATTTCAGTGACTTGGAGGACACATGGGGGGGGAAAAGTGCAGCACTGAGGACGTAAACTTGCGTGCGACCGACGTGAAAAAGAGCTGACCTCTTATTGGCCCCTTGTAGGACTTCATGAAAACAACATGGCTTTCCTCTGCATCTGTATGTAGCAAATGCTCGAGTCTATTGTTTTGAATGAACAATCAAGGAGACGAGCGTCGGCAGAAGAAGAACTCGCCGTTTTAATATTTTAAAAGGTTATTCTGACTGAAATACTGTCACGTTTCTACCTGCGTTTTTCGATCCCACATCGGAGGTCAGACGCATCGGATCGCGATTAAAATGGCTGCTTTCATGCACACTTATTAAATCTGGCTCCGGCGTTCTGCTTCTGGATGATATTACGCTCCAAATCCCTTGAAATTAGGAATCTTAAATATGTTAAGCTGCATTCAGTATTTATTCGTTTTTCCAAAAGTGTTTGCAGTCGTGTGTTTTGCCAGAGCAGTCGGTGCCTCTTTGTGTGTGTGTGTGTGTGTGCGTGTGTGTTTGGGGTCAGCGGGGGGACATGTGCCAGCAGTTGAACTTGTCAAACATCGTCTGCATCAATGCGACCGAGCACCTATCTCCCATCTTCCCACCGCCCAGCTCCTCTCTCTCTCTCTCTCGTCCTGCTTTCGGAGACGATCTTCTCTTTAATTGCGATGCCGCAGTCCGGACGTTTTCCTGTGTTACGGCTTTCACAGTTCGCCTCTCAACGCGTCCTGAGCTCTACGGCATGAAAGGAGAGCGATCGGTTCAGTGAGTTCACTCGGGCGAGTTGTGACAGAGTGTGTGCAGTGGAATGGCGTCCCCTGTGGATGGTTATCAGATCACTGTGAGGTGTTTGTGAAAGGGGGGGGGAGGAGACTGTGGGAGTGAGTGGGAATTTAGTGACCATGAGGATGTACTTCATGTAAAACACACACACACACACACACAGATCCGAAACGTCCTGCATATTCTCGCTGTAAAACAGAGGTGACAGACTCTGGCAGCAGCAGTCACGCAAGTCAGCCAGTCCTGCTGTTGTCACGCAATCCAAGCCGCGCAGATGAGAGGACCCCTTCCACATATCCTTCCTGTAACTTCTCCCTCTCCTCTCTCCTGTTGGGGTTTTTCCTCGTACCTTTTGCTTCCCTCTCCCTCCGCCCTGTTTGACTGAAGCCGCCACGTTGTTTATGTGCGGCGTTTCTATTTGATCGGCTTTCATCCGGCTGCTCAAACAAACCAAAGATGAACTTTCAACAACAACAGAAGAGAAACGCGTTTGCTTTTGGAGACTTGGTCGCGTTTATTTATTTGTTTCACGAGATCAAAATGATCATTTGAGTTTTGAAGTGAAAGGCTTTGTGTGGGTTTCAGCCACGTTGATAATCATTTCACTAGAACTGCACACCTAGACATCAGTAGGAACAACTGAAGAAACAGCAGACATTTATTTTGCCTCCTCTTCAACCTGACCTTCTCTGTTTGATTTTCACTATTGCTATCATTGTATTGTATGGATGTCCTACAGTGCCAAAAATCATGTAAAATAGGATGCATATATATATATATACAGATATTGCTCTGGAAAAAAATTAAGAGACTACTTAATTTAAAATCAGAGTAAAATACTGATTTTACTCTTTATCGGTATATTATTGAGTAAAATGAACATTGTTCTTTTATTCTATGAGCTACGAGGGATTTTTTTTAAATTTACTGACATATCTAGATGATTGCAGATTTCTTTTCCATAAATGCCATCACAATTAATTATTTGTTATTTATTATGTTTTGGCACATCTGGAACACCGTACTTTTGTTCCATTTTTACTGACTCTTATGGGGACTTTAATACATTCATGAAAAGAAAAGGTTTGTCTAATGAATTATTGCTACATTTAGTATGTAGCTTCAAAGAAACATTTTTGCATTTTAGTTCCCTTTAGGTCGCATGTTGCAGGATCAGCTTTTTATGCTCAGTACGTCGAGCTAAAGCAAAGACAGCTGACAGAAATAAATGTACTTACTGCTCTTTTGTTTATTTACCGCATGAGGTGTTCTGAATTACAATTTCTCTCTCTCTGTGCGTGTGTGTGTGTGTGTGTAGTCTCTAACAGGCTTTGCCTTGGTGGTGAGCAGTGACGGCATGGTTTTCTATGCTTCCTCTACCATTGTGGACTACTTGGGTTTCCATCAGGTGAGTTGAAAGTCTTCATTTTTAAATGCGTCTAACACACAAGTCGTATGTTTCCAATTAGATGTTCGCATTCTCAACTGTGAAGGTTTTCACCACAAGCAGGTTGCGGAAATGGAGATTAGACAAATCCATATTCAAAATAACGAAGCTGCTAACGAAGTGTGTGGGAAAGGATTAAGTGCTCAATGCTAATAATGTAAAGAACTACCATTGGCATGAGTTTTATGGGAATATAGGAAGCACACACCTTTGGATGGTCTGTGCATGAATCCCCCCACAATTTAACATTCTCCCTCCCTTTCTGGCGTCAGCAGCCCGTCGTCCATTTGGAACGATATCGACACTGGCTGTCCTGTGCCGTCATACTACCACCACCCTCCTCTAAAACCATAAATTAGTTGCTTTTCGGTGTTGGAATCTGTCTTTTGTCTGCAGGCAGTCGACATGTAAACCACTGAGACACTCTGCCTCACTTGATCAACACGTCTGTGTGAATTTGTGCAGGGTTCGTTATGGAACGACAATCTTTGTGAGAACAGTGTAAAAAACGTGTCTCATTTTGTTATTCGGCATGATTCTTTGTGCCAGTATTTTTAAGGTGCAGAAGTATTTATGTAGCTGTTCAAGGACTAAAGGGTCAGAAACGAAGTGAGACGCTGGATTCTGACTGGATACTCTGAATATCTTTGCTCTTATCAGTAGTTTTATCGTTGTGTTGTTGCATGATGCTATTTGGTTATCCAAATTCTCCGTCTTGCGGAGGCGTAAAGCTGTCCAAACAGTAGCGCTAAATGTAAAGTGCTCCCATAAAAGACAACGCTGCATTGTTTTCGCACGCATTTTCAGGACAAAATCAAACTGAGAATCGTTTTAACCATTCTGTAGCTCTGGAGTCAGAGTTCAGATCCCACTGCCAGACAGCTTGTGCGGCAAAACTAAAGCGATCTCAATATTGCCACCTCCCTAAACTAATGGAATCAGACTTTATTTAATTTTAATGGGCAAGAGTGATCCATCCATCCATCCATTTTCTATACTCCATTGTCCCTTAGTGGGATCAGGAGGTGCTGGTGCATATCTCCAGCTAACGTTCCGGGTGACAGGCGGGGTCACCCTGGAAGGTCGCCAGTCTGTTGCAGGGCAACACAGAGACAAACAAACATGCACTCACACACTCACACCTAAGGAGAATTTAGAGTGACCAATTACATGTCACAGTCCTGTTTTTGGACTGTGGGAGGAAGCCGGAGTACCCGGAGAGAACCCACGCATGCACAGGGAGAACATGCAAACTCCATGCAGAAAGACCCCGAGCTGGGAATCGAACCCAGAACCTTCTTGCTGCAAGGCAACAGCTCTACCAACTGCGCCACTGTGCAACCCGGCCAAAAGTGATATTTGTACATAAATCAACTTTTGGCAAAAAAAAAGATTTATGCCATTAATTTATTCCGGTGACGATATTGTAGTTTAGAAACAATTAAAACATCCCGTGTCGTATTATTATACGTTAGTCACAGAATGAATAACGGCTCGTTTTAGACGAAGCGATTAGATCATTTGCAAAGATCTTTGCTTTAAATCTTGACAAACTGTGACGGCTCGCGTGACATACTGCCGCCTGTCATGCAGATGGATGGCGAAATCGAACATTAAAATACAAATTAAATTGCCAAAACTCCTGTCACGCACAAGCAGCCCTTTGTTTTGGCGGCGCTGTCGCGGTGGTGTGACAGTTCGCCGGCCCCGATGTTGCCGTTCCACATGAGTATGTTTCATTAGAGAAATGCAAAAATGCGTGTTCAAGAGAAAGAGACAAGGTATTGACACGCAAGGGCATGACCGAGAGCCGTAACATCGCAGCACGCAAACCACATCCATGAGTATTTGCTGGAGATCAAAACCTTCTATTTCCCCACATTTAGTACTTGAAAATGAGACACTCCTAACCCCCCAACAACACACACACACATATGCACATACTTTCCTTGACAAGGCCTCAAACAAACACATTGCACCAGTTTGGGCCAATAACTGTAGTGAGAGGACACTTATTAATATACCACAGAAAAAACAAAGAAAAGAGAAGGCTCCACTGAGTGGCACCACAACAAAAGCCCCGGAGAAAGGCAGAAAACATTCCCTGGTCTTTGATCCAATTTGTCGCTGTAGCAGTTAGCCTTTGAAGGTCAGTTAAAACATCACTTACTCTCCCTTCGTTTTTTTTCCACCCTCTCTTTCTTTCCCTCTCTGCATGTTTCTTTACGAGACACAAAAACAATAGTCACTCGATCCGTCTGTGCGCCCGAACGCCAGTAGAGAACCGCAGTCCGCGGGGCCAAGTGCTTTGCGAAGACGGTGGGAACAGATTGTGTTTTCAGAGGCAAGCGATCAAAAACCCTCGCGTGCCACCGCCATGGAAATTCTTGAGAGAGGGCGGGGGTCGGGGTAGTGAAGGGGGAAGAGGAGAAGGTTGAACGTTACTGCGAGGAATCTGTCAGGGAATGACAGAAAGCAAAAGTTATTGCTGGAAAAGAGAGAGGGGAGAGGCCTGATGAAAGCGGGATGGAGCCCCGGCTCAGGCTCTGTGTGTGTGGGGGTGTGTGTGTGTGTGAGAGCGGACGGGGATGGGGAGGGCTGCCTGAGCCCGGACCGCTGCTCGGGAGCCGGTGTCACGCAATGTTTGACAAACACAGCTGCCCTCTCTGCTCGTGCAGCTGCCCTTCGGCTGTTTGCTGCACTGACTAAATCCTCCTGACTTGTGTGTCTCGCTCTGTGTGTGTGTAAAGGGATGTATATTGATCTGGCATAACGTTATGACTGTCTGCCTATTAGCGTGTTGGTTCCCCAGACATGTTGAGGCATGGACTCCATTAGCCGTCTAGGGTTGTGCTGTGCTGTGCGGCACCAGGATCGGAGCAGCATACCTTTTACGTTCTGTGGCCTCCAGGCCTTGGACCTTCTTACTGGCTCATCCCACAGATCTTAAGATCTGGGAAAACATGAGGCCATCATTCTTGTGCTCCTCAAGCCACTTCTCCTTTGTGGTGCATCTCATTACGCTGCTGGACGAGCCATCAGATTGTACCATACATGGCCTGCAGCAGTGCTGTTGTATGTGGCAACATTAACGTGAATGACAGGGCCGAAGATTTTCCAGCATTGTACTGTCCAAAGTGTCTCATTACCTGCTCCACTTGCCTTTTTCCCCCATTACGGTTCTGGTGCCGCACCTGGATACCCTGACCATGTTCTTCCACCCACACGTTCCCGTCCCGATGCTGACACACCCTTAGTGGGACTTTAGCTCTATGACTTTGTCTACGTTCACAAAGCAGCTAACTGTGCCCCAAATCCACTTTTTGTAGCCCATTTGTGATCCATAAACAACTTTTTTCACCGCAGTGAATGTTTCGATTCCAATTTTTGCAGCGCCCAGCAAAAAAAATGTGATCTCTGACACTTCTATGTATGGTACGACTTCCGATAACTGCCAAAATCCGGTAGTTTCCAAAGCTTCTGCAGTTTGAATGAATGAATCCAGAGACAGGGGCGTCCATTATTACTTCAGTAAACGGTCTGCTGCTTTCTGACACCAACGCATGCATTTTGCTTTGAGGTCACACAGGAGTTGAATTAGTAGCATGAATAACCAAAAAATTGAAACTTAGCATCATGAGTGAACATAGCCTATGGCTCCTTAAAAAACAAACTGAGATGCACTGGGTTCTATCATGACGGAACCAGAACATCTCCTTCATTCGATGCAAGCAAACCTGTATTTTCTGAGATGAAATGACTAGGAAAGACTCTAAAGCTAGGCATAGCGAAAGGCCTCTCGTCCATCCCCCCCGTCTAACCGAAACCTGTCCCCGCAGACGGACGTGATGCACCAAAACATCTTCGACTACATCCACATAGACGACCGCCAGGAGTTCAGGCGCCAGCTCCACTGGGCCATGTGTCCCCCACAACATCAGGCCATGTCTGGGCAGCCAGATAGCCAGCTAGCGGCAGGAACAAGTGCGTACTGCTCACAAGTTTGTTTGTCCCCCCCACTTTCACATAAATTGCTTCTCATTTTCACATTCTTTCGCCATCACATTGCAGGTGAAGACTTTGTGGTGAGCAGCATGTTCAGCTCTCCGGAAGCAGGGGAAATTCCCCCAGAGCTCTCCTGCTTTCTCAACAGATGTTTCATAGCCAGAGTCCGCTGCCTCTTGGACAGCACGTCTGGATTTTTGGTGAGTGCTCTGAACCGACCAAAGCAAACTCCACGTGGATCAAAAGTAGAGGACACAAGCTCATCTAAAATTGAAATGAATGCTTTCGTGCAACCAATTTTATTGTGTAATTTCAGCTTTTGCAGTTATTTCTCGAGCATCGATTGGATTTAGTCCACACTTTACACGGTTTTGAGACCAACAGAGGGAAATGATCATAGTCAAGAGCAGGGGAGTAAAAACAATATAAGCTTCTGTTGGAGTTAGCAAAATGGCATCTACAACGTCTTGTTTGGTTGACATGTTCCGACAAACCAGAAGCTCCACATGGCCGTCCTTTGCATCCGACTTAATATAGTCCCCAGCCAGCATACCTAGGTGGGCCCCATATGGTGTAAAAGAGGGCAGACAATATGGGCCCCACATAGGTTTGCCCATATAGGTGGCGCCTCTACATGTGCAAACCCATGTGGGGCCCATGTTGTCTGCCCTCCTTTTCCCCATATGGGGCCCACCTAGGTATGCTGGCTGGGGCCCCTGCTCAAAAAAAGTTACCAAATATGACACAAACTATTGTAATATAATAACCTTTTTCAGCTGTGTTGCAAAAGTGACAAATATTTGTTGCTAACAAGCTAAGTCAAGATGCTGAATTAGCTAATCTGCCCATTTTAGCCCACATGCTAAACGTGTTAGCATCCTCAGGTTAAATTAGCTTACTCTACAGTGCTGCGAATGCAGTTGTTGACTCTTCCACTGTGTTATTTGGAAAATAACAGCAGTAGAATGATCTGCTTTTCTCATTCTGAATGACGATGGGGTTCAGCTAATGGAAGATAAAGCGAACAGCGCCGACTCCTGCAGCCTGCAGCAGCTCTCATCAAGATCAGAGCTGCTGCAGGCACCAGCGCTGTGTTGCTGAGTCATTTGACGCAAGATTGAATTTAGTCTTTGCCACATGGCGTACCAAAAAAAATGATCAAGAGCTAACACCATTACGGCACATATGAAATTCGCATAAATACGTGAACACGTGTTTCGTTTCAGTCAGTTGTGATTTGTTTCTGTTTCGTTTCAGACGATGCAGTTTCAGGGTCGCTTAAAGTTCCTCCACGGACAGAAAAAGAAGTCGCCCTCTGGGACGCTGGTTCCTGCCCAGCTGGGTCTGTTCTGCATCGCCGTGCCCCTCCTACTGCCCTCCATCACCGAGATGAAAGTGAAAAATATTTTAATGCGGGGAAAGAACAAAGGTGGGGGTATTATCTCTCCGATGGAGCACGGGTAAGAGAAAATGACTCTGCGGGACTTAGATTCACTTTGAATGATTAGAAGAACCTGAAACTTTAAATGGCTGAAAAGCAAACGTGCCTGTCAAAGTGTGCAAGCAGCGGCAAATTCAGGTGCAAAGTGAACTAAAATTACAGCCACAAGTCATTTCAAGTGTTTGTACAACCAGAAGCTAAACATATATACTTGCAAAATATGTCAAGCACAAACTTCACAAAAAAGCAGATGTCAGCTTTAACCTTAAGCCTAAAACACATGAATGTGGTTTGATTTAAGCTTTGCATCTTTCCAGCAACTTTAATCCGTACCTCTTAAAAAAAAGCATCCCCGCACCATGATGGTGCCACCACCATACTCCACAGAGAAGATGGTGTGTTTGTGGTCTTTCATCCATCTGTGTTCATCGCGGAGTCTCCAACGTTTGTTTTGGAAAACTCTAGCTGAGACTCGTTGTGAGTTTTCTTCACCAGGGTGTACGTACTTTATTTTGTGGAGTCAAATATGTACCGCTTAAATGATTCATGACTTAACAAAGGCAAAAAAAAAAGCAAAACAAAAGCAGTATATGGCTTAGATTAATTTTTTCCAGTGTGAGGTCTCCAACCAAACCCCCTCCTGGGAGGCATCATAAATTACAGACGGTGCCAAAATTAGATCTGTTTTTATAAGAACATCACAAAAACAGCAACATATTTGCAGAATTTTACATTTCTGGTCGAATGTAAAAACACATGAAACGGTGCTCAGAACCACAAATATTTCACACAAGTGTTTGTGATTTATGGGAGGGGGAGAGAAGGAAAAAAAAAAAAAAGAAGAAAAGAAAACAAAAAAGAAAGTCAAACAGCACATCAACAAACATGTGGGAACGGCTCTGTCCGTGTGTCTTTATGGATCGCTTACTGAAAAAAAAAAAAAAGAAATCCTATTTTGAGATCTTTGACAAAGCGTTTGGCACGCATCTGTTCCAGATGACCTTGTTATTATAGGTTTAAATGAAGCTAAACCAACGCAGCTTTATAGTATTTCAACAAATCATCTAATTTAATTAATTAAAAACAGAAGCAGCAAATGTTCTTTACGTGATACAGACCACTGATTATTACAGTAGGAACATTCTTCTATTGTTATTTTGATTCTGAGACAAAAACCATAGAGGGAAAAAAAGAGAAACACTCAATAAATTTAGGAAAACATTGCAGAGCATTACACCTTTTTTTTAGTCACTCCATCTAGCGATCGGATATTAGCCGTTAGCAGTTAATTAGTTGGGCTATCCGCTCCGGCAGTCGCCTTCTAATGTCGACCAAAAACCCCACAATTTTGAAACTGCAGTACGTAAGAAACTCTATTAAAATCACACGTGAAGAAGTGAGTTCACGCAAGAACTCATAAAAAAACACGCTGCGCTGTCACCCTCCTACCACTTCCTGTCGCCTTCTTTGTCATTTCCAGCAGTGGTAACATCCGGTTTTTGATACGGCCCCAAAAACCTTTTTTTTTTTTGAAAATTGATGCATTTTCTTCAAGCGAAATTTTTTTTTTTTTTTAGCAATTCGACTTTGAAGCGCAGATACTGACAGACTGGTGACCTGTGCTAGAAACGCGACTCCCACTCGTTGTCTTGCCGCCTGCGCCGCCAACAAACCTGGAGATCGTCGGGCCGTGCGTGTAAACGCTGTTGTTACTTCTGCAACCGGGGCACGTCCCAGAAAACATGAGTCACATGGAATTATTCTCATGACCACCACAGTGAATCAAACCGAGATATTTATTTTTTGACTCATTTCTAAGTATAAAAAAAAAAGGAAGAAAATAGAGCAATCCTAACGTAGTCACACGAACAGTGCGCCGATGTTTCTGAAGCAACACTTTGCCAAACAATCTGCTGACTCCACTGAGTTATTTGAAAATTGAGGTCTTTGAAAGTAATCCGCCATGTGAGCTCTGGCTGTTGTTCATTAAAACGACTGTCAACCTGTGTGCATATGTATATGTGCTCTGTTCTTTTAATAACCAATAATGGAACAACAAAACGCATCTCTCTCTCAAAACCTTTCGATCGCGTCCACAGATATGTTTTGTTGCTTTTTAAGGTTCCTTTAACCACAAAAACCCATATGGGGCCCAATTGAAAACTTTTTAGCCCTTTTGTCCAACAAAGATGACATTCGACTAAACTCAGACAGTTGTTAACCACATTTTTGACACCGCCGGGTGTTTTTATTGAGGTGTTTTGTTCCATTTTTACAACGCTAAAGACAGATGGTAACACAACCTGTGCTCTTGGGGATAAACTAGTAAAACGTCTTTATTGTTAGGCGCCTAGCAAAAATATCTGTGCCTTGGTAAAACACTTCAATTCCTTCAAAACTCTTGCAGGACAAAAAAAAACAAAAACAAATCTCAAAGCAGATAAAAGTCATCATAGAGAAATCTCAAGATGTACTTACTACACCCTTCATTGGGACACATGTGACGAGTGAAAGCAAGTTTTTTTCCCCCCCCACAAGGTTTTCACCCAAAATACATCATTTTTAATCTGCCAGAAAAATCTCCGCCCTGAGTCTTGGTAAACACCATTCCCTTTACAATTCAAATGCTTTCTTGGATCAATAAAACTAATAATGTTGCAACTCTCGCCTTGAAGGCCCAGCAGGGTTCCTCCCTGTCATGTGTGTGTGAAATGTGCTGAGTCAGCAACATGCTCCTGACACCCATTAGTACATCAGTTTGCTAAATAGATGTTAATTACTTGTTCAAGAAAGAAAGGACAACAATTTATGCTGAGTTTGCATGTTGGCTGGTATCCGGGAAGAAGAACTTGTGAATAAATTGCAAATCATTTTTCCTCCGCAGTGAGCGCGGGGAGCATCTGAGGAGGCATTCCATTGGTGGAGGAATGGGTGACATGACGGACCCTCTTCTTTTCACCTGTCCCCATCCGGGCGCTACGCAGCGAAGTCACCACCCGCTCTGGTCCCCTCTTTGCAAAGACAACCTCAAGTGCAGCTCTGACGGCTTCTACGGCCAGGAGGAACCCCTCAACTTCTGCAAGTCCTCTGCGGCGGACCACAAAGGCACGGCCGCGGGCCTGGGCGTAGGGTGGCCCATGCGGCAGCGGGTGGACTCCGTCAGAGCCACCCAGGGAGTCGGCTACATCCCACCCAACCGCCTGAACAGGACTGGCCAGTACGGGAAGCCGTACCGCCTCTCGCCGAGCTGCCATGGCGGCAGAGGCACAGACGTGTACGTGTCGAAGCTGTACGGGTCGTCGGACGCGGACGCCTACTGCGTAGACCTGGTGAAGAGTGAAAGCGACTTCGGGGAATGCTACGAAGGCCACATGATGTCCGAGATGCCGCCCATCAAGATAGAGCACGACTCCGACTCGGAGAACGGATGCGAGGCGTACGGTCAAACCTGGGCCTGCCGCAACCAGGCCGCCATCAACCGTCACTACGGGAACGGGGCGTACGACCCGAGCACTGGCCTGCAGCTTAAATCGGAAGCGGACTACTACGACCCGCAGTACTCCCCGTGCCATCGGGGGAAAGCGGGAATCAGCCCCACGTACAACAACGGCGCCTACGCCGGCTATGCGCTCAACAGCGGCGCTCGTCTGCTGAAATGCGACAAAGACCTGGTCAGTAACAGCGACTCCAACCAGTTCAGTCCGCAGAGACTCTCTCACTCGGACTCTCTATGCAGCAACCAGTCGGTCAACCTCATGGAGCCAAACGTCTACCCGCAAAAGGCGTACATGCACCTGGACTACAACAAGCACGCCGCCTACGAGTTCAAGGGTCACGGCTTGATCCACTCGATCAAACGGGAGCCGATGGACTCCCCGCCCTGGTCTGAGAACGGCCAGGACATGAACCAGTCCATGATGGGAGGCTCGAGGAACGTTATGCCATGTGTGATGAGCAACGGCCACCACAAGTCCAGCCCCTACATTTACATGCAGTGAGAGGACGACCGCCGCCGTGAACACATCAGCAGATACCCGTCTACCCACACAGTCCCCTTCACACGCACAATTACACTCAGACACAAACAAATCAGTACGTATTAACCTGCTTTTCCCTTTAGCATTTCATGTACACGCGGGTTAGCATTACAAAGGAAGGGTTACCATGACTCCCACGATGTCGAACCTTTTCCTCAAGTTTTAATGAAGAGCTCTCAGGTTCAAAAATCCGTGTTTTGACAATCAACAATTTGACTTTCAGAAGATGTTACTTTAAAAATAAAAGGTACAGATTTTAGATTTGAGCACTTTTGAATTTAGTGAGAATGAGCAAAGTGTCCATGAAATAAAATTATTTAGTTTTTTTTGTATTGTTACACTTGGATTTTGCAGGAGAACCGTTTTATTTTTCTAAACTTTGTACACAGGAGGAAAACTTACATCCGCCGACAGTTTCATTTAAATTGATGCTTAGGATAATCACCTTTGAAGTTTATTTTGATGTGTCCAAAAACGCGTGTGCCGGGTAAAGCCCCGTTCGCGTGATGCGATTGCTTTCAAGGAATTAAAATCACATTTTTTTGATGGGACAAAAAAAAAAAAACTCAAAAGGCTTTTCTTATGCAATAGAACGCCAGATATATTAACGTTTGGCTTTTCGCTGAGACAATCTCACCCGTTTGTGCCCTCAACATTTTCCATCAGTGTGTATAAATTATTCCATATCAGTTTATTTTTTGCAGTAGACACATGACGATAACATTTACGCTTAAGATAAATAGCCCCAAAAGACATACTTTAAAGTGAATTGCATGAGTTTTTTCAGAAGGTTTTGGGTTACGCCATACTGCCAATGAAGTTTCGGTCCTCATTTAGGCAAATAGAATCTGATTAAATATGTATATATTTTAAATCAGCACACCTGATCAAACTCTGATTGTTACTATAACAAATGAGTTTGGGTATGCAACATCTCCAGGTGCATTTTGACGCACGGAATGCGTCAAATGTCTCTTTTTGGTGAAAGCCGGGTTCAGAGTGAGGTCTGGATGAAAACTGAAACCGGTTGGATTCGCCACCAAACGAGCTTAGAAACATCAAACCGTTTAAAGCTCCCAAAACCGAGAGATTTTAAAATGTCTGCCGTCTCATTCCTTACATCTTACTCATATTATACGCTTATCATCGCATTCTGATTTCATTTGCGTCTTATACGGACTCGCTTCTTCTTTTTTTTTAAATTGGATTTTCATAAAA
This sequence comes from Phalloptychus januarius, assembly GCA_902982915.1. NCBI lineage: Eukaryota > Metazoa > Chordata > Actinopteri > Cyprinodontiformes > Poeciliidae > Phalloptychus > Phalloptychus januarius. The sequence continues at coordinate 299,346 of CADWAE010000405.1, forward strand.
ATGTTTTTCCATTTTAAAATGTCCATGCATCAACCACAAACTTCAAAAATGATTTATTGCTATGTAATGTCTTTTTTTTTTTCTTTTCTTTTCTCTCGAAGAGCTACGTAGATTCGTCGCTCGGGTGCGACATAAATCATAAAACCTTGCGATTGCGACGTGACAAAATGCTAAAAAATACCTGCGAGGCACATCAGACCTCAAGCAATACCATTCAGAAACTTTAACATTCTTATCTACAGCAATAAAACAAAAGTAAACAGGCGTCATCGATCAAGATAACACACTCAAATCATGGGAAATGGAATCATCGTTGCTTGTCTTTTATTGCTTTATATAGTGATCTCATTTAAAATCCGACAAACGTTTTGTGTGTTGAAGGTCAATGTTTTTTTTACATTTTTTATTTTTTTTTTAGAAACCATTATATCCAAATGCTTTAGCATAAAGTTTATTAAATATAGCACTACAGACTACTTTATTTTGAGATTATCCTACAAACTATACCAGCAGAGCCCAGTCCAGGTGCAGGCAATCACCAAAACATGATCAACTGATAGTAAAGAGGCCAAAGAACGTTTTGCATCTCACTGAACTCCACTCGCTACGGTGTGTTTTCATCACCAGCAGGGCTCGGTTTGATGCGTCGCCCTGCGTTTGCTCCTCGGCTCTGAGCTCATTTTGGAACAAATGAAGGGGAGTGAAGCCAGCCTCCGTGTGCTCGAAGCACAAAGGCGATGCAGTCACATCGGGACGTTTGTCGGTCAAGACAAACGTGACGGATTTCCCACGCCTAATTCATCGAGCACATTAAAAATCTGCACATTAAAAGATTCTATGTTTTACTTTCATTTCACCAGCCCACGTCCCACTGCGGATCTGACACATTGTCATTGGGAGAGATGTTAGCTGTCCTTCTTGTCTGCTCTGTCCAAAATGCATCTGGCTCTTGTGTTCATGTCAATATTTTATTTTATTTTTTAATTATTATTATGATATTTTTTGTTGTTGTTGTTATTGTTGCACAAAGTCATTCAAGACTAATCCAACCTGAGTCTCAGTTCTGTGAAGCTACGTTCGTAGCTTCTGAATTGCACTACTGGGAAATAGTTCAGTTGAAGTTCAGCCCACTCAGACACGTGTTTGAGTCACGCACAGCTGTACACGGTGTCACCGTTGTGGATTTGTCCTTTTTCTTTTTTCTGTGTGTGTGTGTGTGTGTGGGGGTGTGCATGCGCGTGTGCGTGCTCATGTCAATAAATGTTTCATGATTTGTATTTATTTTGTAAATGGTAAGTGCATAATTTAAAAACAAAAGTCTAAATTTGAAGGCTCTCCCTGTTTTACTAATGTAAAGAAACAAAACGGCTTTTTCTTGATATCTTTTTGATAATTGTCAAAAAAAAAATTTAAAAAAATAAGAGGCTTATCTCATGGAGGAGGTAGCTGCAAGGTAGCGAACATGGAATATATTATATATATAATATATATATATATATAGTGTCTTCCAATGTTTTTATGTGTTTTTGCAAATGGGACTTAAATATTAAAGATTTTTCTTTACATATAAAGAGTCTGGATGTTTAATTTTTGTCTGAAAATCACTTTGAGTTATGACTGTCGTAAAGGTGTTTCATCAGCAGCAAAAAGTTATCAAGACCAGTGACAGAACAGACATTTTAAAATAGTAATGTATGTCCAAGACACACATTACTATTTTATAGCACAATCAATTATGTTACCTTCAGGAGTTATAAAAAATGCTCTACATACCAACATAAAGAAATTTGACACCTTGAAATTGTCCTCTGTCTCTTTAAGAAGCACCTGCTCTTTCCGACACTCCACCTTCAGGAAGTCGTTGCACATTTAACGCCATTTTCACCAGCGTTTCACTGATTTTGGAGCTCCTATGTGGAGCTCAGCAGATGCACAGGTCCACCAGGTGTTTGCTAATTACTGCTGGCTAGTCTGAAGGAGCTGAGTGGGGAATCTACGTTTTGTGAGGCGGACGCTCTGCCATGGACTGAAGCTCCAAGGAGGATCTTTGTGGAAATACGCAGAGCTTCATGAGAGCCTAGCGTAATGGCTGCCATGGAGATTCAAGAATTTCAGACATTAAACAGAAAGAATAAAAACCAACACTCCAGGTATGTTTTTGATGAGGAAATAACATTATACCATATATATTTATATATATATATATATATATATTATAGGTATTTATACAATATCTGCAAATATTGTTTTATCTCTAAAACAATAATTTTACATGATATCCATAATGAGGCAGAATTAGGCTACAAGGCTATGAAGGGGAGGAGACCAGCAGGCTCATGGAAGGTAAATGATAAACAGAGAGCTCAACTGGGACCCAGGGAAATTCACATTAATCAAAGTGAACAAAATCCAAAAGCACAAAGGGCAAAATAAATTAACTGACCTGAGGATCATAACACTGACATGTTTCCATAGGTTTTTCTGGAGCTTAGAACAGGCCAGTTTTCTGGCCAATCAAATACAGTGATTAAAAGGTCAATAAACTGGGTACTGGTATTTGTATGTGTGTGGGTGTGTGTGTGTGCATGCATGTGTGCGTCAAAGAGTGCCAAGTCCTGCAAATGAAATCAGCATCTCCATAAAGTTTGTCAAAAGAAGGAAGCATGACGTGTTCTAAAGATTTCTGGAAGAACTTTATCTGACTTTGGACTTGATAAATGCCACAGAGTCATTACCAGAAGCATGACATCAAGGACGAGTAACACACCCAATCATGACGCAGTGCAACACATCTGATCCCAGCATACGCACCATATTCAGGTCGAGGAGTGCAGCAAATAGACATAAATATTTCCGTCACACACAAGGATTTGCTTCAAAATGCTAACACACACAGTGAGATAGGGAAAAGTATGGCAGCCACATTTAAACCCAAATCCAAAGACAAGAAACCGACTCGTGGTTTTCCTAAAAAGCATCTTGAAACAAACATTGGTCAATGTTTCATCTAATGACTTGAATCTACAGTCACACCTTTAATAAGTTGGACTTTTTTTTTAAAAAAAAACAATCTTTTGTAGCATTATTAAAAATGACTTTATATCATTTGTAGATCAAACATACAAATGCTCAAAATAGTTTTGAGCAGCATAATAAAGCAGTCTGCCTGCTGCTGCGTCCTCCCAGAGCTCCAACAACAACCACATTTTATTGTCCGCTAAACATCTTTGTCTCCTTAATGGCCTCTGAATTTTTCAAACATTTTACCAAGTGTAGTTTCCTCCTCCGGATTATCTTTAATCTTTTAATAATACATAAACACCAGCGAGGATACGTCGCGCCGCCAGCCGCATTCACTCTATGATTAATGTGCTGCGAAGCTGCCCTGACAGTCCCCACCGCACATTGTTCCCCGCTGCCCGGGACGGGGGAGCCGCTGGTATCCCCCCAGAAAGAGCGAGGACGGAGAGCGAGCCAAGGGACGAGAGGGGAGAAGACATGAAACCTAAAAGCCGCGGTTAGTTACTGATCTCCGGGATTCCCGGGAGATCAGGATCACTCCTCCTGCCAGGCAGCGGGAGCTGACGTACACCCGACACGCTCGGTTTGGAGCCGTCCCTGAACGCCAACGCCGCACACTGAAATAATAACAGACCCGTGAGCCTTCCTCTTGAGCCTTAATGCTCAGTTTAACTTTTGGTAGTAGTCATACAAATCTCCATAATTTCAGATGTGTGTAGAGGACTCTGAGCCTGGAGAGAGAGTTTGGTTTAAGGATTAGTTGGCTACACTGAAACATGGAGAGTGTAATGAAGGCATGAATAATTCAAGACATTTTCATTTCCTCGGTCTTCATTTCTCTTTGTAGAGTTTGACTACTCCTTCACAGTTTTGTGAAACACTCGTCAAATAACGGCGAGATCTCAGGAGTTTGGGGGGATTCGCATCGTACGGTGATAAAACGACGTCCGCGGACCATAAAATCTCTTCACGACTATTACTCAAGTCAACTGTTAGTAGTATTAAAAGAGATTGGGAGTGACCAGAACTCAGTTACTGAGCGGTAAACCACATCTCAGGCAGAAGCTGTGGCACAGAAAGTTCCCCAACTTTCTTGCAGTCGAAAGCTACCGACCCTCCAAATTCTCAAGTGCTTCAAATTGGGTCAAGGACAGCGCGTGGGAAGCTACACGGAAAGGCCGAGTAACTGAGTCTAAATCTTGTAATCATCAAGAGCGATGCAAAATATCAGTAGCGGTTTGTTAAGTACACGGCGCGGTGGTGATTCATCCCTTTTCCGACGATGGGCTTGTTTGGGTTTGGCAGTTGCCAGGAGAATGACTGTTACCTGGTGGCACCGAGTGGGATTAGTGTGCGGGGCGGTTATTCATTAGCTGGGCTCGGCCCCTCTGTTCCAGTAACAAGGAGCTGTGAGCGCCGCAGCATGCCAAGTTATCTCAGAGGATTTCATGCCAACCGACTTTGTGGGAACAGCTTAAGGATGGCCCCTTCCTGTTCCAACTTGACTGCGAACCAAAGCACAAAGCAAGGCCAGCTTGGTGGGGCATAACTCCACCAAGCTCCTATGCAGTGAGAACAGAAAGCCGGTTTGGAAAGGTAGATGGGTAAATACTTTTGGCCAATGCGGTGGAGTTATTTTTAACCCCCAAAAGCTGAAATACCTCTCGCGAGACGCTTGTTTTAGCCAATGCATCGGCCTCATGACATTAGACTAAGGAAACTTTGCTCCATTCCTGTGCGTCCTGCCTGAACCTCATCAAGTCATCCCCACAACATTTCAATAAGATCAAGATTTGGCCTTAAACTTGGACGCAGGAGTTCATATATCTTAGCCATAGCCAGTTTTCGCACTTGGATCTTGTGGGCATCCCAAAAACCCACGACTCTTCCACATCTATGCTTCACATTTGGTACGAGGTTCTTTTTCCAGAATGCATTATGTTTTATACGTCCCCTGTCACCGTTTCCAAATGATCCTGGGTTTGTCTACTTCCCTCCCTGGCAAACTCCAATCCGGCCTCCGTGTTTTTCTTAGAGAGCAAAAGTTTCCTCTTTGCAAACCTCCAATGAAAGCTGGACTTGTCCAACCCTTTTCTGATTGTACAGTAAGAAAAAATAAATCGGGGAAGAAAAGGGGAAGGAATAGAGGGAGGCTTTTTTCATAAATTAGATGAAAAGAGCTGGACGGTCTCCACCTTTTCAAAAAGGATGAAAGGGGAAATATCAAGAAACAGACATAGAAGAGTTTGGTTGATGTCTAGATCCAGTTGAAAAGCTTTTGGAGCGTCAATCACATGGGGTGAACAGGTCTGGCTTTCTGCTGCTTGGGTTGGGCCAAATTCATAAAGCAACTTTCTGAGATTAAAGATGAAGAACTAGAAAAACAGAAATTGTTCAAATGCATGAAAAATCCACTCCTGCGTACATCTCTGCGATGGACGATTGTTACATTTTCTTTAAGTTTGAAAACTTTCACACATTCCGCTGCTTCCTGCAGCTACAGGCCGCCGAGAGCTGTGAATAACAGCCGGCTAAATGATCCACACTCCCTTTCCCGTCAGAATGCCCTATTTTAATTCAAATACAATGGGACAATGTGGACTCCTTTGGCCGCTTCAGCAGTGGTGATGCAGTCACGAAATCGCCGCAGACGCAGTCGACAAAATCGGAAACGCGACGACAAAAACACAAACCCGGCGGTTTCGCACCAACATAGACGTGGGAGAGAAGCAGGAGGAAAAGGGTCAACGCTGTTCCATCCTCATTACATTACCGAGTCACGCTCTGCACCGTTCCCTTCGACTGTAAGAGACGGAGCAAATGAATTATTAAAAGACTCCTTCTGCATGTACCGTCTCCCAGGAGAAAAAAAAGGATACATTTAAAAAAAATTTTATTGTGTGACGATTTCGTCAAAACTCTGAGTATCTCCGCTTGGAGAAAAAAAAAACTAAAATTAGAAGTGGATTTTGATTTTTCTCAGGTCCTTTGCAACATCCTGCACCATTTCCACGAGGCTGATCCTTTAGCGCGGGAACACAGGCATCAATTCAAGCTGCAGTAAAATCCAGTTATTGTTGCTTTATTTTGCTTTTTAACATGTGGATGTTTAACTCCACATAGTGCTCTGGGTAACAATGAAGAAATGATATTTAAGCAAAGTTATTGTGACTGTAGAGGAATCAGTGTGCTATGCAGAAACATGAATACATGAATATTGCTAACGTCATAGGTCCTTTTCACTTAGTTGGATGTTTCTCACCCACTCATCTAAAAATGTTGCAGTATTCAGAAGTTGACAAAAAAAAATATGGCCAGCTGAAGATATGACTCAGAAAATAATATAAAATAAGATGAAGGCAAATCTTTAGTTCCGTTTCCGTAGCGAAGATGCCCAGCAGGAAGTTAGAAAAGCAGCTGTTTAAAATTAGCTTCCATTGTTCACCTAATTTCTAGCAGTGCATTCTTGGATTGCTACCCATCAGGTCACAGTGGAATCTTTTGACGAGACGCAAACAGAGGTTTTGCTTCTGCATTTTTTTTTTTTTTTTTTTTTTACAACTCGCGCATAGCACAGTTTTTTTTGTTGTTGTTTTTTTTTTTTTTTTTAAGTATTTGCCGTGAGGCGCTATCATCCTCCAGGAGGAAAGTCTCCCTATTTGTTCTCTGACAAAAACCATAAAACCATGACGACACAAAGATGAGCTTACAGTGACTCGACGTTTCCTTCAAGCCGTCACATCAGCACAAAAAGGCGAGACTTTAGGGAAGCCCAAAGAACTAAACAACGGAATACCACAGAAGAAGAAACGAGGCAGGGAGCCCTGAGCTCAAAGCCATGGAGGTTTTCACAATATTTACAGTGAAATATGGGAACCATCTTGGCGACAGAAGACATTTTGAGTAGTTCTACAACAAAATACGACTGTAACCTAGTTACACACAGATGCAGAAAACAAAACAAACTAACCATTTGTTCCTGTTATGTTTCATCTTTGGTTACCCAGCACAGATTAATACTCATTTGGTCTGGGAAAGAAAAAATAGAAATGGTTTCAGAACGGCCGCAGCGCCTAAGTAGGCCAAAGCTCAACGAAAGGCAAGAATTCTGTGGTGAAATCTCATTTCCTGCTCCTCACATTGAAGCAGCTAACAAAGTCCGCTTTAACACGTCGGTGATAAACTCTTTAGACGAATAAGAAAAAGAGCAAAGTTTGACATTTCTTCCACTTTTCTGGCATCCAGCTGGCAAAATCCTTCAGATCTGACACTTTACGCAATGTCCAAAGCCTGAATCTGCTACGGTCCGTAGATACTGTTGGCATAGCAACCAATGGTAGTAGTGAGTCTGTTCAGCTATTGCTTTGATATTGGAGATTGGTTCATCAAAAAGATACAGGTTTCTCAAACAATAAGTCATATTCTGCTATAAAAAAAGAGACTCCATATAGATTAAAAATACACTGAAACCAATAGAATCTGGTATCCACAGTGTAAATTCATTCATACCAATTTTTAGAAGAAGAAGATCATAGTTTTTAAGCTTCATCATCTTCATTTGTTCATTTTATTTTGACCTATCATTATGCCAGGTTTTCATTAAAAACGTTTTTTTTTTAAACTCCTTAATTTGGACCTCTGCAGCCCCTCACCTTAGATCGTCAGCGACACTCTAATCGCTCCTCCTTCTAATCCCTCTCAGAAGCCTGTGTTTGTTCCTCCTCACTTAGCGTATAGCTTACAGGGAGTTACGGGCTGAGACGAGATCAGTTAGTGCCGGGATTTGACTAATTAGGATGATTGAGAGTGTTTACGTACATTTGTGCATGTGTAAGTGAACATCAAGCATTGGGTAGACGTTAGCTTGTAAAGAGAGTCGAGTAACTCACTTAGGCAGCAGGACAAACAACCTAGTTAAAAAAAAACGTCAATCAAGTCAAGTCGAGTTTACGCGATCAAGCAACCAGGCAGCTCACAGGGCTTTGCGTCACACAGCAATCGATTAAGGGAACATACAACAAATATGACATTTTGTCAAGCAAATACATAGCAAATATGTTGATCGATGTTTATCAGGTGGGTTTTTAAATCTTGATTTAAAGGTTCTCGGTGTTTCGGCTGTTTTGCAGTTTTCCGGAAGGTTGTTCCAGCTGAATGCTGCTTCTCCATGTTTGGTTCTGGTTCTGCAGACCAGAACCAGAAGACCTGAGAGGTGGAAGATTGATACGACAACATCAGCAGATCTTTAATGCGTCTTGGTGCTAAGCTGATCAGTGATTTATGAACTAACAGAAGTATTTTCTTTTTTTAATTTTAAACTATCTATTTTGACCTAAGAATCTGTTCAGTGGTTGGATGCATTCAGAGTCACCTGCTACGCTGCGTAGCTATGGTAACTAATCTCATGTGCTAGTTGGAACATATTAAACAGGAGGTGCCCCAGCACTGAACCTTGGGGTACCCCACATGTAACTGCTGTCTGCTCTGATGACAGACAGGCCCCATTTAAAAATAAAGTAAATTCTTCCATTTTTATTCAGGGGCATCGGTGTAAAGGGTGAAGAAAACAAATGCTCGCCACACTTTTTTTTTTAAGCTTTTTTGTTTACAAAAAATATGCCTTACTTTGTGTTGCTCCATCACACAAAAATGCACAAATTAAATAATGTGGTTGTAGCACAACAAAATTAGGGAAAAGTTTGTATTTAACGGCATTGCATGAAGGATTGTATTTATGCTAGTTATGTTTATCAAGCTCCAAGAGCTACATAGATCATTTAGCACCATATGGAGACGTTGGTTGTGTCGGAGGCGGGTGTGCTTGTTTATGTACATGTTAATGACGCTCGACTGTTGGAAGGGCAACAAAGTATGTCGCTTCTGAACTTTCTCAAGTCTGCAAGTCGATTTTATTGCAGAAAACAAAAAGAATTCTGGATTAAATCTAGTGACAGAGTCGAGTGCTCTCAGGGTACTCTGGCTTCCTCCCACAGTCCAAAAGCATAAATGCTTAAGTGGAGGAATGGGTTTCCCCAGTACTCTCATCTCATTTTCTTTACAAAAAACATAGCAATTACTATAAAAATAAAAAATAAAAAAAAGATGTAAAGCTGAAGAATAAACGACGGATCGAATTTCAAATACTTAACTCCGCATTCGATCAAACAACCCGAGCGCTTGTGCATCGGCAACGACAAGGAAGGAGACGAACGTGGAAGTGAGAAGAGACGCCGAGAGGGGAAAGGAACGACGAAAAGAGGCCGTCCAATCAGGAGGCAGCAGTGAGCGCTGGGGCAGCTGTGGTGTAAGTCACTTCTGATGCGTCCTGACAGCTGTGTCTGTGAGGCACGAGCAGTCTGAGAGTATATGAGTAGGCCGAGTTCAGTAGTACGTTTACAGTGCAAAGGTTACGCGAGCAGTTATATAACGCTGCTCTTCGGCATGTATACGCCAACAACTTTCTGTACGTTTGTTGGACCAACGGGGGGAAAAAAACAAAACAACTATACATACATTTGTTTTCTTTCAGCGACAAGAGCGTTAGAAACCTGAATATATGTGAAATTATAATTTGACAGTATTGATGCACATATTCATTTCTTTTCTTTTTTTTTTTTTTTACTATAGTTTCCTTTATTGGGATTTGAGTTGATAGAACAAAAAGCAGAGCATAATCACAATGAAGGGGAAATAAATTACAAAATTTTTTTTTTAGTTTTTAATAACAGCTAAATCCTGAAAATGGCAGCACGCGCTTTAACAATCCCAACTGATAATAATAATAATTTGCAAAACAGCTCAAGCTCAGTCAGATCAGATGGTGACTGTATGTAAACGTAATTTTTTTTTTCCTTTTCTTTTTTGTCATAATGAAGATGCTGTTTGTTGTTGCTGTTATTTTTTTTTTTTATGTTTTATAGTATTGAGCACCAGAACATTTTGAATGATGTTATATATTATCATTTATTGTTATATTGATGTAAAGTTTCCTGTCTGGCAAGAAGGCTGACTGACCTCACTCTAATCAAATCTACCTATTTATATAAATAAAGTTGATTGATTGATTTCTGACAGTAGTTTGGCTGGATTCTCATAAGGGGAATCAGCCTTAAGAAGAAGATTGAATACAAATAAACTAATTTTTTTTTTTTACTTTTAAAACTACAAAAATGAAAACGATGAATCTTCCTCCATGCGCTTTGCATTTGCGGAGAACTTTGTGTTGCTGCTTGGACGGTGTCATAATGCGGGAACTTCCTGCTGATTTGAACAGATGCAAACACACTTCATAAGAACCTTTGAAGCACATAAAATTAGATTCAAGTTTTTATTTTCAGATTGCAGAATAAAAAATATATACTTTTTAAAGATACATTGAATAAAAATAAACAAAAGAAAGAACGCCACCCAACAGAAATATCAAGTCAGTAAAAATATTGAAGAGACTCCAACTCTTTGTTTGCCGACCTCAATTAGCTAATGAATTACAACAAAGCACTTCGCCTTAATGCTTATTTTCTTAAGCCGCTTGAGTCTTCATTAAATGGCTTCTGTGTCAAAGGCAGTTTAACGACACCAGCTTTCTGGTGTTTTCTGAGCCGATGGCTTCCAGGAGTTTACTCCAATATTCCTTACACTTTAAGAGAAATACAGCTTTAGGCACGCAACAGCCAATCCAATGGCTTTAGGGGTTATGCTAGATTTTCCTCTAGTATGGTTCTGCGACCCGGTTATGAGTCGTAATCGTCCTACCTACCTGGAGTCCGAAACTGATCAACACCTTTAGCTTGGCTAAAGAAAGAAGTGCAGCATTTAGAGCAAGTCCAAAGCATATTTCTGCATCCATAAAGCCATTTTCCAAACTAAAAAAAAACAAACAAAAACACTCATGTGGTTCCATAAAAATGCAGTTTTAAAACCTTTTACAACGCTAAGAACATATTCCACGAATAGAACGTGTTAAGTATAGGCTGTGCTTTTTGTGTGCGATACAAAACAAGACGGCGGAGGAAAAACTAGAGCAGCAAGACATGAGGAAAACATGGGGTTTTGCAAAATGGGGTCATCGATTGTGATGAATTCACAATTTTCAACATCGGAGTTATCCCTCCCTCTGATCCGAAGCACCTTCATCACTAAAATCTAAAAATAATCACACTAGTGTTGCCAACTTAGCAACTTTGTATCTGTATTTAGAGACTTTTTAATAAAAAATAAAATAAAAATTGGTATAGGCCAAAATCTGGATGAGCCGGTGAGGCTTTGTAAAGATCTGTGCAGCTCTAGCCTAAAGGAGAGCAAACGTCCATTTAAGTGGACAAATACGTTACGTGGCTGAAAATAACAGATTGTTTACTTCTTCTGAGCAGCAAAGGTCTGATTAAAAACCCATCGCCATGACAAAAACGATGAAAACTACCATGTGTTTCTGGCAGTATGTTGGTTACCGTGACGACAAAGAATGAGCTGCTGACCTGACATTACTCACATTACTGAAATCTTGAGGAAAATCATCCTGCTGTTAGGCATCAAAAGGTTTTACAGGCGCTGCTTTCCTCCAGAGTGCTCCAACACGGGCAAGAGAAAGGCTTTTACAGTTCATTGTATATTATGTCTACATAAAATAGAAATAAATTACTTGCTACTGGGTTAGTGCTTTATTTTAATGTTTTACAGGAAGCTAAATGCGCTACGCGTTTTGAAATTTAGATTAACAGGCTAAATGAAAAATTATCTCCACTTTTAGCGCATTAGCTAAAAGAGTGTAATCTCTACCAGACGTACCAAACTTTCCTTCAAAATCTTTGGAGGATTTGCTATTTATTGAACTTCGACTCAATAAAACTGAAATTTGAATCCGAAAACGTTGCAATACTCCACTTAATCATGTTTGCTAACGGAAGTGCTCAGGTATACGGCTAACGGGGTGCTAGCAATGCTAACGACAAAGTATTTAGCATGACGTAAACTCCGACACTACAGGAACATGTTTTAGAGGCTAGGTAGCGACTTGAGGAACGAACCAACAGTGAATTATGGCAAATATTAATAACCACGTGGAAGCCATTTTGGATTTTGTTTCTGAGCGAAAACACCAGCTTCCGCTCGTGACTTCTTAGTACTGACGGAACGCACCACATCTCGTTTAGAAAACACAACGCCAGTTTGAGGAGGACAGGCCCCGGCCATTGTTACAGTCAACAGATTCTTTTCAAAAATAAAGTCCAGAATGTTGTGGCGTCCCGACGGACGGTGGTTAAGAATGAAAATGGTTTCGGTATGGGCCCGCAGGCAGCGGGCCAGCTGAGAGGTTACTCAGTGCAACCGGGTGATTCATAAACCGGGTATTCAGGCCGCAGCTGACCGTGAGTCAGCCCGAACTCGCACGCCCCACATGGGACGCACAAACCAAGTCACTTAGATAAACATTTTTTTGGAAAAACGCCACAAATTCGACCCTTATCCGCCAAAAATGACAAGCGTATTATTTTCTCGTAAATGGTATCCTCCTGGTGTGGGCCCCCGGGCTGCAGCAACAAACACACTCTGGATCAGCGGGACCGAAGTGAGCGCTTTGATGATTTCCATGTGAGATTAGGAGGAGAGAGTATGGCGAGATTAAGGGAACCACTGTTTGTTTTGAGTCGTATTCATGCTCCAGTTGACTGATTAATCTGTGCAGTTTACACAAACACCCAAGCGCCGGAGCTCCGTTCCGCTGGGAAATGCTTCAGCCTAGTGGTGAAAACGGTGTACTGCAGCTGCGGCGAAGCTTGTTCTGATCAACATCTCCCCGCCCCCCTTGCCTCGAATTATACGTGTTTGCAGAGCGGATATCATCTGGATGTTATTAAGAATTTGTGGAAAAGCAAAACACAGCTTACAGGTCAGAATCCAGTTCACCATGACACGATTTAGCTCTGATTTACCTGAAGTTAATCCGTCCTGCACGGCGCCTCTCCTAGCAGCAGCGTTAAGGCCTACACAAAGTAAAACAGCTCCAGCATAAAACCGGCTTCTAAATTAGCTCCGGAGCGTGTAAAACTCAGTTTATGAGAAGACAGAGGAAAAATTCTCTCAACACCGGATCTATAATCTGTATTTTGCTCCCAACAACAAGTTAGGAAAATCTGCTAATTCCTGTCATTTTGGGGGCAAACATCAAAGATTTTAGGCCACACAAAGCAGAGTGATAATTGTTTGCAGTCTGTGCATCGCTGTGAATCCAAGTGCTTCGGCCTGCCAACATAAGCATGTAATCCCAGGGTTTAACTCAGGATAACTGATAATCCAGCTGAGGCTTTTATACAATATATGACTGATCTCCGACAACATGGTTTAGATTATAGTGAAGGAAGTATACGATAAGACAGCCGAGAGAAACTGAGCAAAATGCAAACGTTTTTTACTTGTGCGTCCTCTGCGCTTGAGTCCCGGTTGGAAAGTTGAATGTGTGCAAAAAAAAATTAAAATTTAACCAAGTAAATTTGATCTAGTTTCTACTGTAAATAGATGAATATTGTACCACGATATTTCCACTAGAAACTGGAGCAAAAATACTTGGTAAGATTTTGTGTTTTTGCAGTGTAAATGTTCCCGTTTCAACCCAACAGGGTGTCACTCGGCCTTCGGTCTCTGTGAAGGGGCTTTGGGTTTGTAATGCGTTATGATTTGAATCAAGACGAAACAGTTGACGACCAAGAACAGCAATCCGGCGAGCCAGACCAGGACAAAGGTGTTGACGCCTTCAAACTCCAGGAAGTAGGCAGGGGCCAACCAGAGAGCCTGCATAGGGAGAAAACCCAATGAAGCACAGAAAGCCTCAAATTGGAACTTAACTTTCTGCTTTTGCCAGTCAGTTTATAGCAAGAAATAAATGGAAACCTTCAAAATTTCCTTTAGATGTGTCTATTTCTCACAAAGTGTTCACTGTAACTTCCAATTGCAACAAGCTAAAACAATTTTTTTTTTTTAATGTTTTGGGTAAAAACAGACATATCAGGCCAACGTTTCCTGCAGCCTTAGCGAGACGCTCTAGTAGACCGCGGCAAATGTCACGGTCGGACAGCGGGGGAAGTAGGGCATGTGGGGGGGGGAGTTGTCCCGTCAGACCATCAGTTTCCGAAAATTGAAAACTTGTAAAAGCGCACACAGGGTCAGTGCGACCTTGTTGGACCTTGTACAGAGAAAAAAACAGCTTCTCTTTTAAGCATGAAAGCCCAACCAATACTTTTGCAAGCATGTTAATCATCAATGACAGCTTGTACTCATTGTGTAAGTTTGTTGATGATGAGAAAAAAAAACAACAAAAATATAAATTTCAGATGGCCACAGCTCCGAGATTTGATAGGAATCGCCCTAACAGTAACGTAAAGAATGTGAAGATGAATTACCTGTCCGGCGAACCAGAGCAGCAGCAGACCTAGACCCTGTTTCACTGACAGAGTCAGGTTTGGGATGACCAGAGGCAGCAAGCACAGGTACCACAGGAAGTACTGGAAACAGAAACATGTCAGGAACTGTCAATCAATAGAATTCATTCTCTGTGACAACGGGGCTAAAAATATGTGTCATATAAACTATTTTTACAGGACGAAAACATTTAAGGCATTTCCAGAAAATCCACATGATTTTTGGTGGATTTTTAGGATGCATTTGATGCCCAATGAGCTCAACAATAGTTCTGCTGAAAATGTTCCAGTTCCCTTCATTTACTTTAAGGTATATTCAGTTGAAAAGTAAACAAACAAATCACAGTGTAAGGAACAAATACCCCAAATATCTGAGACTTAATAGAAAAATTGTACGTCAATGTCATTTTAATTATGAAGCACTTTAAAAACAACATGAGCTGCACCAAAATGCTGAAAAAACAACAACAGAAAAACAAACTGTAATAATAATAATAATAATAAACTCAGTTTTATTTTTCCATACTTTACTAAAGGATAAATCCTATGAGTGCTCTATGACTTGTGTTACCTGTGAAGTGCACACTTTGTTGAAGGAGACGAAGATGGCCGTATTGAGGAAACAGGCAAAGGCCAGGTCATGATGAAAGCTCCAGGATGCCACCAGCAGCAGGAGGAGCTGTGGCAGAAAGGCTGCCAGGCCGAGCCACTGGCTCCCCCTGCTGTCTGAAAGCAAGAAAGGTAAAAGAATAAACCCAATGTAATTGTACACACCTGCACCACTTGTTCATTTAGTCACTGTTAAACTTAAAAAGGAAATACTGGATGAATTTAGCTCCCATTTTGTTCTTCAAGTCTTCAACCCCCCCATCACTAAGCCTGGACTGATGAGTACCTGCAGTAAGGTAGAGCATGTAGAAGTACGGGGAAAAGTTGTGCTTGATGTCCCTTCTCGTCAGGTGGTACAAGTACGTCTCATGAAGAAACGACCAACCGTACCTGCATCCACAGCAGAGGAGTCATAAGAATCAGAACTTCTTTTCCAACTTCTAACAACAGATGACGAAGAACAATGATTCTATGAAGTATATTGCCTCACATGTAATAGAAGAGTGCCGTGAACGCGGAGAAAACTCCCCCGGCCACAATTCCGAAGAGGATCAGGTCCCGGCTCAGGAAACTTCCAAGAAATAGGACACACTTCTTCCACGTTTGCGTCGGTTTGCCTTCCGCTGATCGGTTTGCCTCGGGCGCTCTCAGGGCCAGAACAATGGGCAGGGCATACGTTATGGGATAAATCTTCATATGAACCGACAGGCCATAGAGCACGGCTGCCCAGACCAGATGCCCGGCTAAAAGGGAAAATATCCATCAGCACATGATTGTGGCGATGACATGACAGCAGCGGTGACATCCATCTAGTCTTTATGGAGGCATTAAACTCCCAGAGGATTCATAGATTCCTTACTTTTCGTAAGGGCTGAAATGATTAATAGTGATTAATCAATTATTGAAATAAACCTCAACTAAATTAGTAATCAATTAATCTTTAACTGAAGTATACAAACAAAAAAAAAGCTATTTCCTGAAAGAACAACACACTCAGAGCAGTAATTAAGGAAAAATTGTACAAAATATTGCATTTAAAATATAAAAAAAACAGTTTTCTGTAAATATATGTTCTAGCCAAGTGCCATATGTTTAACTCAACCTTGTTTGAATTCAGTGGAAGAGAGAACAATTGCTCTCTTATTAAGCACTTTTTGCTACATTGTGCTGATGTTAAGTCGTGCATAAAGTTTTCACATGTTGATGTTAGAAGTAAAACGTATCAAACAACTGATCAAGCGTACACTAAAGGAATGCTATGTTATTGCATTTAAGACAATAGAAAGCTTATGTTCTTATTTTAAAAATTGTGTTTATTGTAATATTCTAATGTATCTTTAATACCGTCTAAATAAGATTAAGTGGCGTAATGTGCTAATTGTTTTGATCCGATTAATCGTCAGAATAATCGGTGTAACAATCAACTACTCAAATAATCGTCAGTTGTAGCCTTACCTTCCATACAAAGCAAAGTCCCGAGCACCAGAGCTGCCAGGATGGATTCAGCGTTCCCTCGACTCGACACGCCCATCGGCAGAGGGTTGAGAAGCCAAAGAGAACACACAGAGGTTGCAGTCTAAAAATAAACGTAAGGGAACAATAACATTTTTACTTATCTAAACAAGCAGAAATCAAAGAATTAAAAAAAATGCCGACGGGTCAAACCTTGCAGCCTAGGCCTCGCAAACACAGAGTTCTGTAGATGAGCAGTCCTGACAGCACGTCACATGAAATGAAGAGGATCTTTCCAAACGCCATTCCGACGTAGATGTTTGGGGTAAGGATCCAGGCCAGCAGAGGGGTGTAGCGGTAGGTCGACCTATTGTACGGAGACTCACCCTGTCCAAAAATACAACATAAACATTTCTGTTCATAAAATTAACGAGAGAAAAAAAAGAAGAAGCGGGTTTAATTTAAACAGCCACAATAATGTAATCATTGACATACAAATTGGAATACATTGTCCTCTGCTGACACCTGGTGGTAGGTATGATAACTGAGTCAGAAAGCTATGCTAAGTTATGGCATGCTAAGTGCTGTAAAATAACAAGATGCATATATATTTTATATCTTATAAAGTGAGAATAAACGTTTTTTAGCTTTGCTTAAAATTGTCAATGTTTTACAAATTTTTTTAGAGATTATATGGAATGGAGTTGATTCAAATTTGCGAAGCAAAACATTAAAAAAAGCAATAAAACTCGCTCCTTAGCTTTGAGTTTTGTCTTTTCTCAAAACGCACCAGCAGCTGATAGAAGGGGAGTAGCTACCTGTGTGATGAACCTGGCAGCATCTGTGAACACATGGTAGTCTATATCCGTGTACTTCACCACCATAGTTCTGTCCTGGTAGTCTCCATAAGCCACCAACGCCAGTCGGAGAGCAAAGGAGGCCGGGAAGAGGACATTTTTGCCGGGGAGCTTAGAAAGAAGCGTCTCCATCAGCAGACAGACCAATTCATGCTATTTAGCCGTAATGAATGAGCTCAAACATGACAATCCGGAAGTCTGAGGGATGTAAACAACGTCTTCTTCCTGGAACTTTAGAAACTCTTCGACTGCTCTGCTGCCGCCTTCTGGACTTGGGTAAGTACTACAACATAGATTTTGCTCTCCATGACTTTAAACGGCTGCACAATTCCCCCTCTAGTTCGCCATCACCATCTTGATTTATACCCCGCTTCATAATCTTATCAAATACAAGTTTTCATTTGAAAATATAACATATAACATTATTGAGTTGATTTAAATGTACCTATTTTCTGTAACATTTATTCAGAATTTTGTTTAGTTCTTTGTTATTCTGACAGCTTTTAATTTTTTTTTCTGTTCTTAATTTTTATATTTTAAACATTCTGTCCTTGGCTGTATTTTTTCCACTAACAAATGTACCCTTAAAAGTAAAACAAAGCCTGATGTTGACATGATTCCCATTGCAAATTTTAACAAAATACAATAAATAAGTACAAACCGATTTGTTTGAGTCAATGACATCAACAAAAATTGACCTTTTCAATCTTTTCGTTATATTAGGTAAATACACAGTGAGAATCACATACTTCCCTATTCTAGTGGCAAGAAAACGACTTTGATATCATATGCTCCAATTAGTTTGTAAAACTACAACAAAATGAGTGTAATGTATCAATTGTACAACATTGAACTAAGCTAACACTGCCATAGTTGCTTAACAGATAAATGGCTAACAATGCAAGTTCAGCTTGTACATTGAAATTAGTTTGACCAAATAAATAACATTCATATTGTTAATAAAATGAACTTATAAATAAGGTAAATGCGTGAATGTAGTTTGAAGCGTTTTTGGAGTCCACTGGACTTGGAAAAAGTGCTACTCAAATACAGACCGTTTACCTTTAATGTCCAAGGAGTTTCGACCAACTAATCAATAGTACAGTAGTACAACTTTTGATTCAACAGAGCAAAAACCAAACCAAACATTCTGATGAAGTCACATGCATCAAATCTAAGCCAAACCCCAGAAGCTCCAGATGCAAATAAACCACACAAGACAACAAATGTAAAAAGTTTCACTTTTATTCCTCATGTAGAGTTCAGGGGTTGCATTACGATGATTTACAGATCCGATACCAGTAAATCTTCGTGTAGTCTCTCTTCTCCCTTTGGTTCTGCATCAACTGTGAAACGATTATTTATTCCCATGCTTGTGAAGATAAAGTGCTAAGAATGTTGCAACCATTGGATGAAGTTGCCCATTTTCCAATAGGTTAAATTTTTAAAAGGCCAAGTTTTTAAAAAGGACACATTATAGGTTAAACTAGCTGCAGCAAATAGGGCCGTAAGGTATTGCATACATGAACAAACGCATGTCGGGTTTAACAGTGGAAGAAACTTTAGCAAGGCACACAGAGAAGAGGTAAAACCCAACTTGTACACAGTGGTGTTAAATCTACCGGATGGAAACCCGAGGTGGGATTAGTGAGAGGGAACTCTACACCAACTCCGCTCCCTGACTCAGATCCGTTTTGTTGTAACCTCCCTCCTGTTCGGACACGTCCCACTGAACGAGCTCACACGGGCGAGCAGTAGCGGCCAGCGAAGAGAACGCTCTTGGAGGGGTTGTGTCGGATGAAGAAGAGGAAGGGGTGGTCCGCGATGAAGGTGGCGGGGATCATGATGCAGCGCGTCATGACGACGACGGCGGTGGCAGCGGCGGCCTCGGTGCCCTCCTCGTTGACTTCCACGAAGGCCTTGTGGTAAACCTCCGACACAAACAGGTCGTTGGCCGGGGACATGCCTGTCGGAGCAGAGAGGGACCGGAACGTTTAGATGGTACCAGAAAGATACGGAGAACGAGTCGGAGAACGTAACGTGGAAACGCATCCTACCGGAAAAGTCACTCCTCGATTGGTCAAAGGCATCCACCATGCCCATGCTCTTCAGGACGGCCTTCATGTCGTATTTCTCCTCCAACTTGAACCGAGGCAGGCCCACCTGTACCTCCATCATATCCATCATGTCTGGATTGGTCCAATCCATGAACTTCTCGTACGTCAGCACCTGCTTAATCTGAGGTCGGACACGAATAAAGTCAATTCCTTGTGCTCTTTTTGCCCGTCGTTTTAGGGGCTGTGCAGGTAGAAGTACCTACCTTCTCCAGACCAGTCGTGCCCTCCATGTTGTTGGGTAAGAAGATGAGCATGCTCAGCTCCTTCCCTTTGTACGGCATCTCCAGGATCTGTAAAACAGGGGATTATTATTATATTCTGGATGAAAGCTGTAGATTCTCCCACCCAAGTTGTGAATCTCTGCAGTTACCTGGCTGTCGATTTCTGAGATATAGGTCAGGGGAAACTTTGATTTCATGTGCATCATCTTCACCGGCTTTTTTACATTCTAAAAAAATACATCAACGAGACAAAACAAAATCGTGTAAATGCAGAGATCGGTAAAAAAGTTATCGATTGTACTTGCATAACAAATAGAGGACCATACAAAGTCAACAGATTTCTGTTAGTTTATTAATCCCTGAAAGGGTTGCCACAAAAATACATGAAAAATCTGTTGCTCTGGTTCTGCTCTGCATCCCCGGAACCAGAACCAAATGTAGAGAAGCAGCATTCAGCTTTTATTACACTTTTTGTTTGCTGAAGGAAACAAACATTCAGTCTAACGTTTTAGCTGATGAGTTTTTCTTCCCCACGCAGACAAGAGGTCAGGTTACTGGACAGGGCAGCTTTGCTGAGCGGCGGTGGTACCTTGTTGACGCTGAACTGAGCATCGCGGGTGGCGTCCACCTTAAACTGCTTGTCCCAGTGGCCTTTGAAGTAGATCGCGTTGACCAGCACCAGCCGGGTCATCGAGTTCACTGCGCCCTGGGCTAGGAGATCCTTAATTTTACCTGGTGAGGAACAATGCAAATAAACAGGTAAAAAAAATATATATTATTAGCACATTAATTCAACAATTAAATATTAGATCAAATATACACATATTAAGAATAAAAAAAAAAGGAGGCAACAGGCACAAAATATTTATTTATTCAAAATAAATAAAGAAGCAAACATATAGGAGACAAAAATACCGATATTTTCCGTACAAATTTTACATTTAAAAAAAAATAAGCAACGAAAAAATATGCTGAAGTTGGATCAAATGGGAAAGAAAAAAGTAATCCGAGGACAGTGATGACTAAACATTG
The DNA here is from genome assembly GCA_902982915.1 of Phalloptychus januarius. Taxonomy (NCBI): domain Eukaryota; kingdom Metazoa; phylum Chordata; class Actinopteri; order Cyprinodontiformes; family Poeciliidae; genus Phalloptychus; species Phalloptychus januarius. Next base: position 320,066 of record CADWAE010000405.1, read on the forward strand.
CAGAAGAGGAGGAGAATTTAAAAAAGACTGAAACTTTGTCCTGTTTTTGAACATTTTTAATGAACGGATCCATTTCTTGGCGCTTATTAATTTGTCTTTTTATCTCATTTGTTCATTTAAAAATAATGAACTCATCATTTTAATTTCAAAGGCTTAGTGGCACATTGAGGTGTGCGTGTGTTTGTGTGTGTGTGTGATCCACCTTGCGTCTGGGTCTCCACCCAGCCGTTGATGTTGACCCTGGCTGCCTCGGCGTTCGAGGTGAAGTCCACGGTCTCCAGTTCTGCTTGGTAGAGCTTCCTCGTGCTCTCCAGGTAATCCTGAAACAAAAGCAACTGTCCTGATTTGGCGCACATACCCGGCGTATCCAGCGTTCCACTTTTCTGCCCTCATCCAGCCCGTCTTCCAGAAAGCCACACCCACTCAGGAACATCCACTCCAGTGCTGAAAGGAAACCTCCCCCCTCCTCCTACTCCGAGTCACACCTGAACAAACTGGTAGGACTTCTCGCCGTAGAGCCTGTTGGCGACATTCAGGGCATACGGAGCATCCGACTTGTTGAGCTGGCTCAGCAGCTGGCCAAAGCTGGAGTGGAGGTCGTCCTTGACATCCAGGGTTTTCAGGGTCTGCAGGTGAAAGGAAACCAGTTAGGTTTGCTGAACAAGTATTTAAAAAGAAGAGAGTTTTCATGGTCATTTTGTTTATCAAGTGACGAAAAGGATTTATTTACAATCTAGACCCATTAAAGATGGCAAAAGTATGTTTCAACTCATCACTTAATAGACAAAGTGACACATTTCCGTACCGTCCATAGTACCAAAGGTATTCATACACCAACAGTTTTACATCACAACCACAAACTTCCAACGTATTTTATTCAGAGTAGTGTCTGTTTGTGAAGTGGAGGCAAAGGATATCTAGTTATTTTTATTTTATTTACAAATTAAAATGTTCAATTTGGCATGCATATGCACCTACTCAGCTCTTTCAGTTATTTCACTGCAGAATCACTTTTTTCTTCCTTTTTTTTGGTGTTTATTTACCACATTTGCTCATTTTGAGACCAAATCAAAACAGATCAAGCTCAGTCAGATAGATTTCGTCTTGCCCTGGACTTTGACTGGGCCATTTTTCTGGCTAACATTTCAACAAACTTCCGTTTTTTTAACACTACAGCTGGATAAAGACTAAACTATACAGTTATAAAAATGCGGCTTCTGGAGGCAATTTGTTGCACCAGATTCTATTTAGGGGCATCAAAGGAAAAGGAGGGTTGAATAAAAATAAACGCCTGATGCAACAAAAAAATACATTTGCGGTTGTGGTTGTAATGTGACAAAATGGGAACATTCAAAGGGTTTTAGGATGTTTATACGTGTAGGAATGGAGACCCAAATGTAGCACAAGAGAGAAAAGTACAAAATATCTTAAACCCCATCATCCCTAAAAATAAAAAGAAGCAAAGACCCAGACCGTAGAAGTTCTTACAGAACACGAGACCATCCCTCCACCGTGTTGTTATTCACCAGGACACCGCAGAGTCCAAATCCTTACCCCAAATCTTATCTTTTCCTTTACTGCGCAGCCAAAACTATAACCCATTTAACTCCAATGGGCTGATGCTGCAGTTTTGCAGCGTCGTAGCAGTTATTTTCCACTGCCACATCTACACCAGCAAGAGGAAACGAGTTTTGCCCGTTTAGTGAAATGGGAAGCGGCAGATGAAAAAGCACAACAACGCAACAAAGGGGCTCTGGAATGTTGGACGCAGTCACAAATTCCAAGCTGCTTCTTTCACCTTCCGTTTCCTCCTTGGATCATGTCATGGCGGCGGCATAAACGGCATCAGGAGAGCGACGAAAGAGAAAGAGGGCAGCAGAATGTGAGGTAAGCTCGCCTCCAAGGACCACATGTTACCACCCAGGCCCTTTGTTAGTAGTAGTAGTATCAGGTAACAGATCCTCTTTTATTGCTTTTCCTTTACCACCTTTAGCAGCTGTGGCGGCAGTTTGGCTTGAGCTTTCTGTTGCGTCTGCATCTGCATCTGCGGCGGTCCTGCTCGCTTCATCTTTTCCGCTTCAGTGAAGCCCAGAACCTGGAGGTGACATTTGGGATACTTGCCGTCAAGCTGAACGATCTCCGGTCGGAAGCGTTTCGTCTGCCAAATCAGTGACGTGGCGTCCGAGGCTCGCCTTCACGTGAAGTTAAATGTTTTTTAAACTTTATTCCTCATGACGGAGTAGTAGGGTCACGCCAAGAAAAGGAATTACGACTTTTCGTCCTCGTGAAGCTACGAATTTATCGCCATGCGAATGTATTCTCGCACTTTATTTGTTTCTTAGTGCAGCCCTAAACCTCCATCCGCATCAAGGCTCTGTGTTTTTTTATAATAAGAGACGGTGAAGTGCAGCTAAGTTGCACCGACTCGGGGCAGCCCCGGGTAAATCCTCATAAAAAAATTTAAAAAACCTCGAAAGAGTCTGAGCAAGTCCGATTATTGTGTCGACACCAGGAGATAAACAGGTGATTCATAAGTCGAAGCGTCTGAAGCTCTGAACTTCCACTCCTATCAAATCCAATGCAGATTAACCAGAGAGCAAAGTTCAACTTGGATTGAGCACCGTGTCAAGAAAGAGTTGGGTAAACGTAGACATTATGGTCTGATTTCTTCATGATTGAGTTCTCCAGGAATGGAGCTGTACTGACTTACTGTACAAAGATAAAACTGGAATGACTGAACAGGGGCGGGTCAGTTAATGCCGTAAAAGAAAGCAAAGATTTTCTGTAAAAAGAAAAGAATTTAAAAAAAAAACGGCTTAAAAAGTTATTTTAGTGAGACGCTGGAATGATCGGGGTTTTCTCTCAGTCAGTAGAATATAGATTAATGCAGTACTGCCTGTCCCCCACAAGTTGCTGCACACTTCTGGTCAGCTGCCTGAAAAAACATTGCTTAAATAAGGGATTTTGCAATTTAAGGGGACCACGCTTCAAACCACAGTTAACAAAACTAAGAGAGTGTGTGTGTTCGGCAGCTGCCTGAGCAAATACACCAACCAGCTCCTTAAACTATATAGAGAATAGAAAGAAAACATGTCGAAATATTGGGGTCAACAAGCACTGAAAAGCTTAACTCTAGACAGAGCCCAACTTAAAAAAAAACATCTTTCAAACCATTTACTGAAATGCTGGCAAAGATTTGCATAGCTAGAGCAGTAACACTTGTCTAGCAATCTACATTTGACAAACTTTAAATATCGTCACTAAAATTTAAGGTAAGACTGGTAAAAGCTGTTTGGTTTTTTGGGGGGGTTTTTTTGCTGCTACCGGCTTGTTTTTCCCAAGCTGGACTGAGTTCTCAGCATGATGTTCGGTGACGGCCGGCTCCAGAGTTCCTGCAGCTAAATCCGCACATTTCTGTGGTTGGTGCAGAGTAAATGCGCAACATCCCTGCTACCAGGGAATCAACAAACCAAAGGGATTTCACAGCTAAATGACAAATTCCTGCCCAGCTGATTCATCTTAATTTCCAGTCCAGCCTCTCAGCCACTCCCTCTTACTCAGCAGCATGCATGGCAACGAGCGTCGCCATAACAACCTCTGACAGACAGGGTAAAATACCTTGGATGCACAGTAGGAAGCGTTTCACCAGCTTTATTTTGGAGATTTCGACATATGTGAGCAGGACGTTTATCACTTTCCCTACCAAGTTGGTTCCTTAGTTCCCTCCTTCAGCCTTCACAACAGAGGGATATTATTTGACGTGTAGGGAAAAATAAAAATCGCTTCTTTATGTCAAAGAAAATCAGTTTAAAAACAGGTTGACCAGCTGCGCCAATTAATAAATTCGTCGATAATGTATCCCTAATTCTGAACAACAGGGTGAGAAAAACAAATATGCACAATGAAAGTTAATGCACAAATCCATAGCTGGAGTTAAACACTTTAAGGTTTTACAGTGAGCATGTTGCTATGACGACAGCACCGATTTGCACTGAATGGAGTTGTTTCTTTAACCTGAGCTACATAGAGGGCAGATTATGGGTGAGGCTCTGCTCCTCCCATTTACTAACATTTACCAGCTTGTCTTAACTGGGTGTGGTTTGGCTTCTGCAGTCCCATTCTGTCAGAAATCCCACAATCCCTCTGTTATCGACTTTTACCTGAATTTCAGCCACCTCTACTGGAAAAGGGCCCCCCGAATCTTTCTGCTAAAGTGGAAAACCCGCTAATAAATAAAGACTAGCGCTCCGCTTGTTCTCATATCGTTAGTAGGAACTCCATCGTTGCCGAATAAGCGGCAGCAGGAAGTTTTCACTTCAGTCATTAAATAATTAAGATTGCTGAGTTGTGAATGTACCAGTTTAATGAAACAACGGTCGATGTTGGTGCAGGCTGAACTTTGAGAAGGACCGCTCGTAAAAAAAAAAAAAAAAACGGTTGGGCATATCTGCTGCACATAATGAGACCTGATAACCACAGTTAAACATCTACAGTGATTATCCTGTTCCCATAGTAACGCAACCACAGGTTTGACTCACATAAAAAACAAAAAAATACTAGTTCAGACTATTCCTGCTAATTGGAAGAGAATAAGGCAAGTAGCAGTTTCCCAAGTTTAATCGCTCCAGATTAAACTCAATGCTTAATCTTAAAAGAATAGTTCAGTTTACAAATTGAGGATCTGTTTAAAGGTGTTGCGTCAGACACCGTCTGGCATGCAGCAGGTAACCCTTTTGGCGTTTTTATTCTGCTATAAATCCAGATTAGCCAAGACTTGCAAGGGGAAGCTAATGGTTAGCCTGCTAGGATTTTTAGCATCCTAGAAAATCCCAAAAAACATCTCAGCAGTTCAGACAAAACCTGTTTTGTGAACCTTTAAACGGTTTATTATCCACATAGAGTCTGATTATTTATTTCCTGTTCCCTTCCTGTGTGACGTTAAACAAGCATGATATCTTTTTCCATTCAACACCTGCCTACCTTGATGCTAACTTCTACCTGTCCACGAGAAAACGGATATTTCCTGTTGCTTTGGCAACCACGGTCCATTTACAAGCAGGCACTGTGTCCGCCTCAAGAAGAGGGAAAAAGAAACAATTTGTGATGCGTATCGACTGCATATTTGGAGACACTTACAAAGCAACTGCTTTGTACATGCACATTAGTCTTGTCTTATGTTTTATTTCCCCTCCAACATCCGCCTCATTTGATCAATTTCAGAGAAACTTTGAGCTTTACTCACAATTACAAAAAATAAACGAATGCGCCACAAGAGTTTTTTTCCTGACGGGTAACTCCTTAAGATCTTTTAACAAAACCTCACTTTAAAATGTCTTAACTTTTAATGTTTTCACACTGACCTCAGTGGTGCTGAGGCAAGCAAAAAAAAAAAAAAATGTGAGGAAATTTTTTTTTTTTTAAGAAAACTTTTAAAAATATTACTCTCATGAATGTGACAGTTTAAAGAGGTGGAGGGTGTGTTTTCACTCACTGTACCTCTGACATCTGAGCGGCTGTTTCTCCTCTGGCTCCCAGCAACACCATGGCGAGAGCCGAGGAGATGCTGAAGGGAGAGAAGAAGACATTTGCGGTGTTGTCTTTGTCCCCCAGCGTTTTGAGCAGAGCCAGAGAGAAGGTGGTGTTGGCCGAAGCCAGAGGAGTTACTGCTGCTGTTGCCATGGTGCCTGGAGGACAATGAAACGAGGACAAGACAGAGGTTACTATTATTGAGAACGTCGTCAGGTCGTCTTTCGAGTCAAACTGCAACAAAGAGAACAAGCTCAGCAACGTAAACGTGAATGTTAAACTGCAAAAGGAAACTACTATTTAGTTCAAGACTGTCACTGAAAGCTTTCACGCTGCAACATCAAACGCATAAAATCGCAGGAAAATCGTTACGACAGCATTTGCACTCCATTACGTCTGGACGTTTCGCCGGGAAACCAGAAACGTCGCGTCTCACAGGCTGAATGACACAAACTATACTCACTGTCAGACGCTTTTCGTGTGCTGCACGGAAAGAGTTTGGGTCACATGAAGAATGCAAGGTTGAAGCGCAGGTTTTTATCTCTGATACGCGGACACACCCCGTCAAACAAAAAATAAACTTCCGCAAATGTCCGGACTACGGAAGCCGAGGGGATAGGGATTAAAAGCTTCGGGATGAGCTGAGAAAACGTTTTGTTACGATTATTACTAGTACTACTACTACTAATAATAAATAATAACAAATAATAATTATTATTATTAATAATGAATAATAATAATAATGAATAATAATAATAATAATAGTAGTAGTAGTAATAGTAATAATACTGTTATGAGCTCTTACGGAAAAATAACAAAATGTAGCCACAAGGCTAAATAATATTGTGACTTTACTAATAAAATAAATATTATGGTAGAAATGTTGTTTGTCAGTGCAAAAAAAGTTGCCACGATAAATAGCATGCCATGACTTTTAAAATGTTTATGACTTTTGATTAAATTGTGATTTAGTCAAGGGGACAATAAATGCTTAGAGGATGCAAAATACATTTTGAACTTAAGTTTTGAGACAGAATCGATTTTTAATCACACGGGGTTGCACGTTTTCAGTGTTTTGCATTGATGTGAGTTGAGAACTGTGTGACTTTGTGGGTGTGTTTGTGTCCCAGACGTATTTAAAAAAAATTAAATTAAATTAAAAAAAAGTTTTTTCCATTTCAAATATCTACACATAATAATTTTGTGCTGTAAGAATTTTTATTTTAGCATACCTCACTGCCTGCATCTTCTGCACTTTTTTGACACACTTAAATCATCAAAAATCTCTTCATGTCAGTTGTTACTGAGACAAACAGAGAAAATACAAAAATCATTTTAAAGTTATTAAGGGATAAAAAGTTAGCCAAAACATTAGGGCCTATCTGGAAAGGCAAACAGCCTCCTGGGCTAAATATCTGATATTGCTACAATTGGTGGCATCTTAAGGTCACAGGCTGGATGTCCCACATTTACCATTTTCAGAGCTGAAATCAAGCGGTAGGTCAGAGACCACACCTTTATTCTCACAAAACAACGTCCCACCTGTGCTGACGTCGCACACGCCCAGGTTGGGCAGCAGCTTTGCTGAGAAATCAGAACTTTCTTTGTTTCTTGGAGCTAATTTGTGGGAGTGGTGGAGGGCTAGGTCACCCCATCAACCCTTTGTTTCCATATGATAAATCAAACATATCATAAAAAATAAATCCACGAAGCTTAAAGATGGATCTCTGACTGAGAAAAAAGCAAACAAACTACTCATTGTTTGAACAAATCAACGGAAATTTTTTACTTTTTTTTTTTTTATATAAAAAGCTCAATGATCTATAGCTACTGGCCAACTAATTAGCAAACAGTGACACATTTACTGTATAAAGGAAAATTTACCCTATACTGAAAAAACCAACGGGAAAGATTTACTCAAAGAAATCCTAGAGATAATCTGCACAAAATTTAAATAACAAATTCAAGTATACCTCACTTGTCTATTTCTAGTAAATTATGCTAAGCATAAAGTTAAAGATTTCTGAGTAAAGTAGGTATGTTTTTCTCAATCTAAAATCAGATGTTAGAGAAAACTGTTGAAAAGTCTTGGGCGTGTGATGAAAGTGGACCTTTGATGGATGGTTCCTCGTTTGTTCCTGCTCGGTTCCCACCTCTCTGTGAAGAGGTGGAGGTGTGGTTGGGTGGATGATCTCAGTCTTCACAGGAACAGATTACATCAGCGGTTCGTGATTATTTCCATGTTATGTTTGCCATTTGTCCTTGCAACATCATCTGGCATTGGCAGCACCAAACCCAGAGGACTTCCAGGTCTCAGACTTAGAATCATTTGAAGAGGTACAAAGAGAACATGAATATTCATACTCAACACTCTCCACTCTTATTTCCTTTAGAAACCGTGTTAAACTGCAGATTGAAACCTTTTTCCTCTCTCTATATGTATATTTTGTGTGTGTTTTGCATGTGTTTTCTGAAGCAACAGCATTCTGCTACCAGGTCATACATTACATTGTATTTGTTATAGCAGATTTTTTGCTAAATGAATAAATATTTATGTAAATTAATAATTTAATTTAGATAAATCAATGCAACATGTTTTATGTTGCATTGATATCTTTAGTTTGTGGAGTTGGAAGAGATAAACGAACGAGCACATCGCTCATTTAATATGCAGAGTTTTATTAATTTATGGGGGGAAAAAATAAATAGTAATGCATTTGGAAAGCATTACTGTAGCAACTGTAGCAGAGTGTGTTGTCTGGTAGATGATCAAAGCATCTAAATACAAATAATAAAGAAACCTTAAGGCTATCAATTTTACTTACTTTGATTAGAAGCAGTAAAATGAATACATATTTATATAAATACATCTAAATGATAGTTCAGGTGTTGATTATTTTTGAAGGGACAGTCTCACACTTCCACTGTGCCATTTTGACTGAAAAAGATCAAACTGAATGAAAAAAAAAAAAAGCAAATTCAGCAAAAAATTCCAGTTGAGAAGAGTCAGCTGCTCTAAGGTGACTAAGGTTATCTGGGTGTGAATGTTGGGAGTGAGTTACACAAATTGACTTTCTTCATTTCATGCCATGATGCAATGAACTGCTTAAAACTAGTCCAAGCATAGCAACTTGCAAAAGCAATATGAAACAAACTAAACTTTTCTTTTTTTTTTTTTGACAAAAACATTACTAAATAACATATCTAGAAATGTGCAGTGCAGTTTATTTCTGGCTATGCCACAACAAACATGAAACAACGTCAATTTCATACAAAGAAGGCTCGGTAACATTTGGGTTTGTACAAAGTATGACATGCAACTGTAGGCTGTAGAATGTCACTACATAGATAACCCACAATCTGCTCCGGAAGCACTAAGCGTACCTCAGCGTGTGATGACGTCATCATCTTCTTCTTCTTCTTGGATTCTTTGGCGTCTGGGATCCATCCCTATATTTCTATTATTGGTAGCAGTGTTATTAAACAATAGAAGACTTGTACAAAACCACTTGGCGTGTAATCATGGCAGAAAATGCATCCTTATTGTTTTAAATAGGTTTATTAAGCTTCTTCTTCTCATTATTAATGGATTCCAAACAACTTCCGAGGTGCGTACCAATACCGCCACCTACTGTCCATGCGTGTGACTCAATAGCCTCCACCTACCATATAAATTTTGTATCATGTAAAAATAAGAATAAAGTGATGTTATAATGACATCGGAGAATGATGTAATTCTACCATATTAGAATATCCATGTGTCGTTTAAAAAATAAGCAGATTTTTTTTTTTTCTACTGGAAAAAAATCTTTTAAACTTAGAAAATCAAATGATCACAGATGTACTTATTCACCCCACTTCATAAGAGTAGCATCACACAACTGTGATTCTTACAGCCATTTATTGCCCCTGGATTTTCCACACTTTTGTCCCGACAACAAAAAGTTTTACAGCTTAACACTTGAAAACAATTAAACATGTGCATTCAAATAAGTTGCATAATTTTCTAATTGATGAAGAAAACCATCTACACCTCATGGTTATCCTAGAATCTTTACTCCAGCGCAAGCATAGACTGCCAAGATGAATTTCGGCACAACTTTTGGATAAGGACTCGGTGACCTTTGCAATCTTGTGAGCGACTTAGTGTGGCTCCTGTTTTGGTAATTCTATGGGGCATAGAGTATGCCGGTGAGAATTTTTGGCCATTGGTTATTAGTTTGACTCTGAAGAACTTGCTCAGGAGGCAATTCATCCATTTCACTTAAGCATGTTGAACCAGGAGGACGTCTAGAAGTGGCCTTCAAAGACTGGAGATTAGTAGCCCACCTGCTCCAAAGGTCATAGAGCGTGCTAGGGGGAGCAGAAGCGTCCAGCGAAGAGAATGGTCTTGGTGATTCTATGACGAATGAAGAAGAGGAAGGGGTGGTCTGCAGTGAAAAAGGAAACACTATCTGCCACCAAACCACCAGTGGCAGCAGCAGCTTCGGTTCCTTCTTCGTTCACTTCTACAAAAGCCTTGTGGGAGACTTGTGACAAAAAGAGCCCTTTGTTGCTTGACATTCCTGTCACAGATAAGAGAACAGACATTCCAGGATTACAGACCACAGCTTTAGGAATACATCGGACCAAAAGTACATATCAGTATTGAAAACAAAAGAGCTGCTCTTATCACAGAGAATGTGCTTCCATGAAGGTTTCCACAGATATATTGAACAATTTGTGTGACATGTTAAAATTTGAGGTCCAAATGCTTCTGAGCCGAGGCTTTTTACAATTGGGTTAGGATTAGACCCGTAGTCCAGTTGACTACATCTGAAACATCTCAGTCTCCTTCCACATGTCTCACCAGAGAAGTTACACTTCATCTCGTCAAAAGCGTCCACCATGCCCATGCTGCTCAGGACTTTGTTCAGGTCATACTTCTCCTCCAGCTTGAATCGAGGCAGCTTTACGACAATCTCACCATTTTCCATCTCATGTGGATGAGTCCACTCCATGAATGTCTTGTATGTCAGGAGGTCCTCCAGCTGATCAGGTGATAAATCAATCATTACACCTGTCAGTGCCCAGGTAAGGTTTTAGCAGTCAGTGAGAACCCTACCTTTTTCAGACCAGTTTCGTTATCTTCTATCTGTCTTGGTAAAAAGATGAGCATGCTCAGCTCCTTCCCTTCATAGGGAATCTCCAGAATCTGTCCAATAAACGATGCAAGGCATTACAGAGAAGCACAGTCTCTCAAATATGCTTGATTCATAGTAAGTTGGCACATAAAGTTTGGTTATTTTCCTACAGAGCAAGTTCTGTCAGGCGATTTGAGTTGCACTGCTGCTTCACATGTTACCCGCTTCAAAACCCACTTCCCAACTAGAGCAGATGATGAAAGATGCTAAACTCTCTGCCTCGCTTCATGTGTTTCTGATTACATCATTTCAGCTCCAAGGTCATTTATACCTCACAGCTGGCTTCATCAATGGAGGCATGGTTGAAGTTGCTTTTAAGTTCCATCATCTGCACGGGTTTTGTGTCTTTCTGTGGACAAACACAGGAACAGCTCATTAATCTAAAAAAAGAGCAATACCTTTCAGGACGAGTTAAGTTAGATCAATCGCTATTATTTCCACCATAATACTGTTTTTTTTTTCTAGTATGGTGGAAAAGTTTGAGCACTTCATTACTCTGGCTGCTCATTTGTGTGGGGAATGACGATACTACAGAGACCACAACGATAGGACTATGGAGACCAGGACAGGTCCCTCTAGGTGACCTTCCTGATAAATATCTAGTGGTTAAATTTTGTGCTGGTCTCCGATGCAAAACAAGCTTACGGGGCCATTTAGCAGACGAATGTGCGCACCTGGCATAACCAGCTGATTTTCTTTTACCAATTGCTTCAATCATATCACCAGACCTTTGGAGTTCTGCCTTGAGTACTTGGTAAAGAATGAGGTGGAGGTGTCAAATGATCACAACCTTGTAGTTAGATCAATTCGGAGGATGAGGTTGACGGATAGAAGCTCTGAAACGGAAGCTTCTGGTACTTGTCACCCAAAGGATTTAGTTGGGGATGTTTAGGCATTTGTTCAGGATTCCTTCTTACCACTTCAACTTTGTACATCTCACTGGGCAGACCAAGAAAACTCTGGAAGAACTGTATAGAGATCCTGTGTAGCCTGGGAACACGATGCAGTAATTCCTCCACATTGACATAATCGTTTCACGCCACAACTACTATAAAAGATCATTATTTTGAACAGCAACGATAAGGACCTACATATTGAGAAAATACTCTGTATTGTTACCTTGTTGAGTCTGAACTGAACCTCCTGGGTATTTGATTTCTGGAAGGCTGCATTCCAGTTGCCTTTAAAGTAGATGGCATTAACCAGCACCATTTTGGTCATGTTGTTCACCTGGCCCTTGACCACCATGTCCTTGATTTTACCTGGCGACAACACGAGCAGAACAAGGATAAGATGAGAATCAGCACCGCAAAGACAGCCTAATTAACAACATCACAATTACACACTGTTCCACTAGATGGAGCTCATGATCTTGAGAGTTCTTAATCCTCATTGTGTTTTCATCTGTGGTTTTTATGAATACTGTGCAGCACTTTTGGTGCAGTTAATACCTTTTTTTAAAGTGATTTATAAATAAATTGACATTGGGTTAATTGGGGTCATGTGGTGAACTGATTGTGTGTGTGTGATCCACCTTGTGTTTTCTCCTCCACCCAGTTGTTGATCTTGACCCTGGCTTCCTCGCATCTGGTTCTGAAGTCCACAGCCTCCAGCTCTGAGTTGTAGTGAGTCTTTGTTTGGGTTAAAAACTCCTGGAAGCACAAACAGCACATCATTGACTTCATCCTAAAAACAATTGCCTACAATCACTAATTTACTTACTGATTTTGTAGGATGATGAATTGGTTTTAGTATAATTTTACTTATTTCCTACTGTTACAGAATCTGTCACCAAAAAAAATGATTTGGTATGTTTCTTATAGGAAACAATTTAAACTGACATGTGTATCCTGACAGGCTTTTAGGTAAAGAAACGTTTATCTAAAGAGGTCTGAAACCAAAAGAGGTTTTGCTTTCAGAAGAGCCTCAGTTCTTCGTACAACAGATTCTAGCGACTTGTCTTCCTTTATCCTAGACATGCTCTGAACATTGAGAGGCGGTGCTTGAAGAAAGTACAATAAAGTCATTGTCATTTTTTAGGAAACCAATTGAGATTATCTAAGCTTTTTGCCAACCAGACAATGTTCTTGAAAACTGTTCTTGTCTAATGCTGGTGAACCTGTGTCAATTATAGCCGCTCACTGGGTGTTTTATCTAGACAATGCTCGGTCGTCTAGAAAAATGGTTGCATCTTTAAAATCCTAACAGATCACCCGTTTCTGAAGTACACACAAACTGCCTGTCCAACAAAACCAACAATGAAGTGTTCAAAGTCACTTAAATCCCTTTTCTTTTCTATTCCCATTCTCATTTTAAACAAAAGAAAGTCAGCTGAATAAGTGGGACTCTGATCCCATGTCTGACTGAGTGATTCTCTAGTTGAGCTGACCCAATAAAGTTGGAGGTGGACCCAATAAAGTACACAGTGAATATATATTTGGCGATGAAAATGTGTGTTATTACTCTCTCACCTGCAGAAAGCTGAAGGACTTCTCCCCAAACAGTCTGTTGGCAACGGTGAGAACAAATTTAGCTTCTGGCTTGTTGAGCTCACTCAGTATTTTGGCAAACAGATTGTGGACGTCACTCTGACAGTTCTGGGTTTTCAAGCACTGTGGAGAGAGAAGACTGGGGTGGGTACAAGAAGACATGTTGGAAAAAAAAGGACCGGACTGGAAATCAAAGTACAAGATCACCTCTGATATCTGAGTGGCTGTGTCTCCTCTGGCTCCCAGCAACACCATAGCCAGAGCTGAAGAGATGCTGAAAGGAGAGAAGAAGATGTTTGCAGTGTTGTTGTCCTCACTCAGCTTCCTGAGCAGAGCCAGAGAGAAGGTGGTGTTGGGCTGGGAGAGAGAGCTGGAGGAGGCCATTGTATCTGAAATAAACCAAGGATAAAGCAATCATTTTCAAGCTGCATGACTTTGTTCAGACTAGTTTTCATTCCTCACTAAATGGCGAGTCTCTACTGACACACTAGTCATCCACCCTTCCTGACACAGTCAGTCTAAAATTTAACTTATCTATGTGTGTGAGCAGATCCCATTCATGCCATAAATCTTTCGCTATTAAACGGCACTATAGAATTTTTATATATTCCCAAGAGAAAGAAAGCTTTACTTACTGAGAGATCCGTGTTGTCTTGACGCGATCAGAAGTGTTTCCGTGGCAAAGAGAGAACGACTCCTCGCAGTGTTGTTTTCAGGTGAGCACACTCAAGTCAGCACATTCCTTCGTGTTTTCATTTCTGCGAGTGTTGTGATTGGTCCTTTCGGGTGAGATAGGTAGAGGGAAACTGGTTCTTGGAACCGCCGAGCCTAAACTCCTCCAACTTTGAGTTTGTGTTTTTATCAGATCCTGTTTAATTTTGTTTAAAAGCAGAAAATCAGATATCTGCATATCTCTGCCCTGCGGCAATAGGGATTTTTAAGTGTGTCTAGGTAACCAGAAAAGTGACTGTGACCAATGACCTTTTAAAAATCTAGGTCATATTTATTTTGTAGATTAACCTACTTATGAGTTCATCATTTAGAACGATTTGGCTAAGATTGTGTCGAGAGAAGAATTGATTCACGTTTTTAGATTAAGTTTCCAACTAGTTTAACCTAGTTTAACTTGTCACCTAATTTATGACAGAACTTCCCAAGAACAGGAGATATTTCTCTTTCCTTTCCATCCTGAGGCAAAGTGGTGGCACCTCCTCTATTTGCAAAGAACCGGAAAATGCTGAAATACCCGCTGGAAGATTCATTAAGCCACATAACATACAAGCCAGCAGCAGCAGCAGCAGCAGAGAAATCCCAACCTGGACACAGCAGAGCTGAAGGAAAGCAGAATGTTACGTCTTAATAGAAACGCTCACAGCACCTTTGAAAACAGGTAGAGTTGAAGTTTATCCTATGAAGTATATTTGACTATTAGCTCAAGTATAGCAAGTTCTGCTATGTACCATGCAGTAGTGTACTGGAAAGTATGCTAAGTTATGCTAAGTATACCCATCTACATACTGTCAATGTACTAAGTACATACCTGTAGTTGTTTTTGGTTTATTAAGAATCTTTAAAGTATACCACACATGCACTCTTATCTGTGCTACCAATTCTCCATTTACATTCTTCTAGTCTCTATTTTTGCTGATATAGTTATAGTTTAAGTACAATTTTAGGAATTGTATGGTATGATCTGGTTGAACGCGAGGTTTTTCTGCTCAATTTAATCCACATCATCTTTAAGTATCGCTAGTTAGCTACACTCACACAAATATTTGCCGGTCATAAAACGCCTTACTCATCAAAATCGATTAACATTCCAACTTTCCTTTTAGAAAAGATTTGTTT